>JANRMT010062804.1:26458765-26511588 GCA_026402145.1 Polypterus bichir lapradei
TGTTTGTAGATATGTATGTATATGTATATATATGTGTGTGTATGTATATATATATATATATATGTATTTGTGTGTATATATGTATGTGTGTATGTATATGTATGTGTGTATATGTAGATATGTATATATATGTGGATGTATGTGTATATATGTATGTATATATATGTGTGTGTGTATATATATATATATGTGTATATGTATATATGTATGGATATTTATATATATATGTTTATATGTGTGTGTGTGTATATATATATATATATATATATATATATATATATATATATATATATATATGACAGCAACACTCATCACTCACAACAGTGACAAAACAATTACATTGACAATCATGTTACGTTATTTTCAAAATGTTTCCTTTTCTTTTTCATTACTTCTTTAACACACTACTTCTCCGCTGCGAAGTGCGGGTATTTTGCTAGTTAAAAATAAAATTTAAATTCTTTTTGGTCTCGTCCGATGCGAGAGATGGACGTCTGAAGTGGAGCTCCGCTAGCAGTGGTGTTATTTTTCATATTATTTGCTTATTATCTTGAGATATCCTGTATTTATTCAACCCGAGAGGGACTGCTACAGTATATGTAAGCACATATAAACATGGCCAACAAGAAGGGGGGTTCGAAAGAATCGAAAACTAAAGCTACACCCAAGCTGCGATCAGCAAGCCCCGGTTCCAGATACGGCCTTTCAGAGACAGACCTGGATCAGATGGGCGAAAGCACAGACTCCTCGGGACCACGGTCCGCTACATCGTCGCCGGCTGAGAGCGAAAAGGGGAGCGAAGGTGCGATCGTGAGTGCAGATCTGGATAGCTCGCCGATTGGAGAAGATCACATGAAACTGGAAAGGGTCTCGAAGTCCGCGGCTTCAATTGCGCAATTACGCGAGCCTGTAGCAGCGGGGACGCCGGCTACAGCAAAGTCTGCTGCTTCATCTACGGTACAAGAAAGCACAATTGAACTATCTGAACTGAAGGTGTTGCTCGTTGAGCTCGCGCAAGACATAAAGAAAAGCGAGAAGGCTAATGAGATAGCAAGGTCAAAGGCACATGAGAGCCTAAAACAGGAAATCCAACAGGCAAATGAAAGGCTGCGTCAAGAGGTGCAATTTGAGCTTCGACAGGTGCTGGGAAAAATTGAAGAGCGCATTCAGGAAAACTCGGTTAAACTAAGTACGCTTACTGATCAATTGGAGCATCTCAAGGAGACATTCACGAATCGGATTGAAATGGTCGAACATTCAGCTGCCAGTGCCGAAGAAAGAGCAATAAATGTCAGTTCCGAATGCAAAAAACTCGGAGAAAAACTTGGAGACAGACTGGCTGCTTTAGAAGATGGCAGTAGAAGGTATAATGTCAGAATTGAAGGTCTGCCGGAGAATCGAGAAAGTTCAAACCCTGTGAAATTCGCAGCTGAACTTTTTTCTAAAATAATCGGGGACGACTTTAAAGCAGAATCTGAGATAGCAGCGGCTTACCGCGTACGCGGACCAAACACCGTCAGACCCCGACCAAGATCTTTTATAGTTCGTTTTGAACGATTATCATTTAAGCTAGAGGTGATGGCACTCCTCAGAAACAAGGAAGATATTATATTTGAAAATAACCACATTCTTATCTTCCCTGACTTCTCTCCAGCAACAGCTACTAAACGCGCATCCTTCTATAATATTAAACAGCGGCTACGGCAAGCCAGTGTGAAATACAGCCTCCTGTATCCGGCAAAACTGAAAGTGGAATGGCAGGGTCAATTCTATGTCTTCGGTAGCAAGGAAGAAGCTGAAAAAGAATTAAGAAAGCTGATCCCGGGACTATTCTGATACATAATAGTGAGTCATGGCGGTTAAAACGATGAAAGCAAAGATTAATAATCTTTTGTCTGATCTATTCGTTTTAAAATACGGGTTTTTATCAGCATATATTCTCATTATTACTTAGTATTACTAGGGCGCTATATGTTTATGTTTTATTGTGCTTAATTATTTATTTATCTATTTATTTATTTTTCTCTTTTTCTTTTCTAATTATCTCATCTCTACCCTAAACGAGACTGTTCAATATCATACCCTAGGTTTACTGTTATTGCTATTACTGCATTAAGACTGGTTATGCCTCTTCTGGACACATTTTTAATACCATCCCCTGGGTTTATTATCTGGGTGTATCATCTTAATGCACTAAAATTGCTGAAGACTATATATATATTTTAAGTGCAAAACTCCTTTTTTTTCCTTTTCTTTTCTTTTTTTTTTTTTTTTTTTATTTTTATTTTATTCTTAGAGATATCTCTATCTTTTAACCCTTAAGCGCCGCTGCATTGGAGCTTGTTTTGCTTTGGACGTACTCTGTCTCTGGGTATGTCAGAGGACTGGGACTATGTGAAGTGGGTTTTAGCCTCACTTGGGGAGGCAAAAAGGGAGGGTGGGGGGTTAAGGGGGGGAGAGAAAGAGAGCAGGCCTGATCTATACCTAATCTATCCTCTCAGTCTTTATAATTATAATAAGACTATAAAATGACATCAAAAACTCAGAATCAGTGTCTCCATGATGGGACAGTTAACTTCGTAAGCTGGAATGTTAAAGGCCTGAATCACGAATTAAAGAGAAAGAAAGTACTCTCTCACCTAACAGGTCTAAATGCTAAAATAGTATTTTTACAGGAAACTCACTTAATAAGCAAGGATCAGTTCCGGCTGCAAAAAGACTGGACTGGCCAAATGTTCCATTCTAGCTTTACAAAGAAAACTAGAGGTGTGGGAATTCTCATACATAGAACTGTTCCATTTGTAGCATCAGATGTAGTATTGGATCCTGAAGGGAGATATGTAATGGTTATGGGAGACTTATCTAACTGTAAAATGATCTTGATAAATGTTTATGCACCTAATGTTGATGATAAGGAATTTATACAAAATTTGTTGGCATCCATTCCCAATCTGAACACTCATAAAGTTATAATGGCTGGGGATTTTAATTGTGTTATGAATCCACTTTTAGATAGGACTTCCTCCACAGGGGGAACGGCATCTAACACTGCAAAAATAATTACAAAGTTTATAACTGATCACAACTTATCAGACCCCTGGAGGTTTTTAAACCCAAATTCAAGAACATATTCTTTCTACTCACCAGTACATCATTGTTACTCAAGGATCGATTACTTCTTTATAGACAATAACTTCTTGCCTAAGATTAAATCTTGCAAATATGATGCTATTGTTATTTCTGACCATGCACCTATGATCTTGGAGCTAAAATTACTAAGCCCCATGCACTCACCCCGCAGATGGCGCCTCAACCCGCTTCTATTAGCTGATGAGAATTGTACTGAATTTATATCCAAACAAATCAAATTCTTTCTAGAGACAAATACATCCCCTGAGATCTCTGCAGGGATACTCTGGGAAACACTTAAGGCCTTCTTAAGAGGACAGATTATCTCATATCTTTCCCACAGAAATAAATCCGAGGCCAAGAAAGTAGCAGATATAAAAAGCGAAATTACTAAAATAGATGAAGAACATGCCAGACTACCAAGCGAGACTCTACATAGGAGAAGGCAGGCTCTACATTCGGAATTAAACCTCTTGACAACTAAAGAAACTGAACAACTAATTTACAAATCCAGACATCATTACTATGAACATGGGGAGAAAGCTAATAAGCTTTTAGCTCAACAAATTCACAAGCAAGAAGTGCGCAACGCAATCTCGGTAATCACTAGTACGAACGGAGATAAAATCGTCGAACACCAAAATATAATGCACACTTTCAGAGACTACTATAAATCCCTATATACTACTGAGTTTAAGGAAGACAATACACAATCTAATGCATTTCTGGATACATTACAGATACCACAAATAGACGCTTGTAGTGCGGAGGAACTTGATAAACCTCTGATGTTATCAGAATTACTAGATGCTATAAAATCACTCCAAGGCGGGAAAGCAGCAGGCCCTGATG
This sequence comes from Polypterus bichir lapradei, assembly GCA_026402145.1. Lineage (NCBI taxonomy): Eukaryota > Metazoa > Chordata > Cladistia > Polypteriformes > Polypteridae > Polypterus > Polypterus bichir. Next base: position 26,462,747 of record JANRMT010062804.1, read on the forward strand.
GTTACCCTGCAGAATTTTACAAGAAATTCTCCGCTCAGCTAGCCCCCCTCTTATTAGCAACATTTACAGAAGCCAGAGATAACCAATCTCTTCCACAAACCTTTCGCCAAGCACTAATCACTGTCTTTCCAAAACAAAATAAGGACTTATTACAATGTGCATCATACAGACCAATTTCACTTCTGAATAACGACGTTAAAATACTTTCAAAAATTTTAGCCAGAAGGGTGGAGAAAGTGCTCCCCTCGGTAATATCACAAGACCAATCTGGATTTATTGGGGGCCGGCACTTATCTTCCAATCTTCGACGCCTGTTTAATGTAATATACTCATCAACTAAATCAAACACCCCAGAAATATTATTATCATTAGATGCAGAAAAAGCATTCGACATGATTGAATGGAAATACCTTTTTACTATATTGGAGAAGTTTGGGTTTGGCCCAAACATCTGTGCATGGATTAAATTACTGTATACTAACCCAGAAGCTTCAGTTTGCATCAACAACATTTGCTCAGACTACTTTAAACTAGAACGTGGCACTAGACAAGGATGCCCCTTGTCACTGCTGCTGTTTGCGATTGCCATTGAACCACTGGCAATACATTGTCGAAATACTGATCAGATAAAGGGGATTAGCAGAGAAGGACTGGAACAGAAAATCTCATTATATGCAGATGACATGGTACTGTATATATCAGACCCAGAAAATTCTGTACCTGCAGTCTTAGCAGCACTCACAGAATTTCAAAAGATCTCTGGTCTCAGAATTAATCTGAATAAAAGTGTACTCTTTCCAGTGAACTCTCAAGCATATAATATTAGATTAGATACCCTACCATTTATCATTGCAGAACAGTTTAAATACCTAGGGGTAAACATCACAAGTAAATATAAAGCTCTATATCAACAAAATTTCGCCGTTTGCATGGAAAAAATTAAACAAGACTTGCATAGATGGTCAACCCTTCATCTCACACTAGCTGGAAGAATTAACACTGTTAAGATGAATATTCTTCCTAAGCTCCTTTTTTTATTTCAAAATATCCCAATATACATTAATAAATCATTTTTTAGGCAATTAGATTCGACAATAACCTCATTTATTTGGAATTCAAAACATCCACGCATCAAAAGAGCGACCCTACAAAGACAAAAGGCAGAAGGCGGCATGGCTCTACCTAACTTCCAGTTTTATTACTGGGCAGCAAATATACAGGCGATAAGAACCTGGACACAAATAGAAGAGCGTACACAGGCTTGGTCCGCAATAGAATTAAATTCCTGCAGTACTTCTTTGTATTCCTTGCTCTGTGCTCCAATAAACACACGTTATCGGCAATACACTAATAACCCAATTGTGCTCCACTCACTTAGAATCTGGAACCAATGTAGAAAGCATTTTAAGACGGAGAAGCTTCTATCTGTGGCACCCCTGCAAGAGAACCACCTCTTTCAACCCTCACAAACATATGCAGTTTTTAATATTTGGAAAAAATTTGGAATTAAGTTGCTTAGAGATCTTTATATAGACAATGTCTTTGCATCCTATGAGCAATTACATTCCAAATTTAACATTCCAGCTACACATTTCTTTCACTATCTTCAAATCAGAAACTTTGTTAAACAAAACCTTCCAGATTTTCCTCATCTTGCACCCTCATCCATGCTGGAAAAAATATTGCTCAATCTCAAGGATTTAGACTCCATCTCTACAATATATAAAATCATTTTACAATCCCTCCCTTTTAAAGATCCAAGAGGACACTGGGAAAAAGATCTTTCAATTAATATATCAGAAAAGGAGTGGAAAGTAGCAATGCAGAGAATTCACTCGAGCTCCATATGCGCAAAGCATACAATTATACAACTCAAAATTATATATCGAGCACATCTGTCTCGACTAAAACTCTCCAAAATGTTCCCAGGGCATGATCCAACCTGCGAACGTTGTAACCAAGTCCCTGCCTCACTAGGTCACATGTTCTGGTCCTGCACCAAATTAACATTATTCTGGACACACATTTTTAATTACCTTTCAGACAGCCTTGGACTTACAATCCCTCCAAACCCATTAACAGCTGTGTTTGGTGTTCTTCCAGATGGGTTTAAAGCGGAGGAAGAGAAACAAATTGTGATTGCATTCACTACACTTTTGGCACGTAGACTTATTCTCATAAACTGGAAGAACCCAAACTCTCCTCTTTTAAGTCAGTGGGAAACCGATGTGTTATATTATTTGAAGTTGGAAAAAATCAAATATTCAGTTAGAGGATCCGTACAGACTTTTTTCAAAACATGGCAGGATCTAATCAGTAATATTTTAAAATAAGTTCAAAAGGCACAGAGAATTTATTAATTTAGGTATGTCTCCAAGTCTTAAATTTAACGCCGTTTGGCTTGCTCTCTCTCTCAGGGGTGGGGATCGATCTGTTCTTAATTTTTCTCTTTGTAAAAACTTGATCGCTTTGTATGGATTGTAATAAAATTAATAAAAAAAATTAAAAAAAAAAAAAAGAAATAAAATAAAATAAAATTTAAATTTAAAATTAAAATTAAAACACAAAAAAGACAAGACAAAGAAGTAGAAGCAATATTGACGTGTAGTAACAATATGAACATTGATGCAATGTATGGTATTATGCAATCGATACATAAATATAGGCAATAAATATGTAATCTATGCTAATAAAAGGCAAAGCTCTCACTGACTGACTGACTGACTGACTCACTCACTCACTCACTCACTCACTCACTGACTCATCACTAATTCTCCAACTTCCTGTGTAGGTAGAAGGCTGAAATTTGGCAGGCCCATTCCTTACAGCTTACTTACAAAAGTTAGGCAGGTTTCATTTTGAAATTCTATGCGTAACGGTCATAACTGGAACCTAGTTACGTACATATATACGGCCATAGCCTGCAGCTCGGTCGCCGTGTGAGGCGGAGTTGCGTCCCTCATTGTCACGCCTCACACGTGCCTCCAGTACCTGCCCATATAAGGTCGTCCGTCAGCAGCAATCCAATAGACACGCTGTCACTAAATATTTGCGGGTGAAGGACTGTGCTTATGCAAACGAAGATGAGATGGTCAGGGATAGAATAGTGTTTGGCACAAACTCAGCGAAAGTGCGAGAGAAACTTTTAAGTGCCGGGTCTTAGCTAACATTAAATAAAGACGTGGACATCGCAAGATCACACGACATAGCACAAGCACAGCTGAGAACCTTCGATGCATGTACTCCGAGCGGCTCAAGTGAACTGACTGTGAATGCAGTACACAGAGAACAAGCAAGAGCTCCAAAGAGCGCTGAACAAAAAATGCATTACACAATTGAGAAGGCAGCAAAAGAATATGAAGCGAGTGACACATACAAGCATATTCATAAGTGCAGCTACTGCGGAAACAAAGCACGCTGTAATCCTTAAATTTAAATTAAGTTCATAGACATGCTGCCACTGGCATTTGTCATGCCTACGACGAATACGATATTTGCGAGATACAAGTTTAATGAGAAGACGCATTGCCGGTTCTGAGCTAACATTAAATAAAGCCGTGGACATCGCAAGATTGCACGAGATAAAACAAGCACAGCTGAGAATCTTCGATGCATGTACTCCGAGCGGCTCACGTGAACTGACTTTGCATGACTGGGAAAGGTAAACCCGTGCATGCAGTGTGTGATGTCTCAGATAAACAGAAAGACGAGCTGCTTATTGATGCAGAAGGAAACGAACAACCCTCTGCTGCTGAACAAGCCTTTGTAGACATATTAATAGGAAAGCAAAGTGTAAAGCTTAAGTTTAAATTACGTTCATAGACACGTTGCCGCTATATATTTGCAGGCAAATCCACAACTTAATACCGGGAATGCTTGTTAAACATCTTAGATTCATGAGTACCAATTTGGGTAGTGATCACTTCGATGAATGAAACCTGTTCAAAAAACACATTACACAATTGAGAAGGCAGCAAAAGAATATGAAGCGAGTAACGCATAAAAGCATATTCATAAGTGCAGCTACTGTGGAAACAAAGCACGGTGTAAACCTTAAGTTTAAATTAAGTTCGTAGACAGGCTGCCGCTGGTGTTTGTCATGCCTATGACAAAAACAATATTCGCGAGATACAAGTTTAATGAGAAGATGCAGGGTATGAACGAGACTTTTCATCACTTTGTAACAGAGTTAAAATTGTTGTAACAGAGTTAAAATTGCTGGTGAAGGACTGTGCTTATGCAAACGAATAGGAAAGCAAGGTGTAAAGCTTAACTTCAAATTAGGTTCATAGACACGCTGCCGCTGGCGTTTGTCATGCCTAAGACGAATACGATATTCGCGAGATACAAGTTTAATGAGAGGACGCAGGGTATAAATGAGACTTTTCATCACTTTGTAACGGAGTTAAAATTGCTGGTGAAGGACTGTGCTTATGCAAACGATGATGAGATGGTCAGGGATAGAATAGTGTTTGGCACAAACTCAGCAAAAGTGCGAGAGAAACTTTTAAGTGCTGGGTCTGAGCTAACATTAAATAAAGCCATGGACATTGCAAGATCGCACGAGATAGCACAAGCACAGCTGAGAACCTTCGATGCATGTACTCCGACCGGTTCACGTGAACTGACTTTGCAGGACTGGGAAAGGTAAACCCATGCATGCAGTGTGTGATGTCTCAGATAAAGAGGAAGACGAGCTGTTTATTGATGTAGTAAGAAAGGAACAACCCTCTGAATCTGAACAAGCCTTTGTAGACATATCAATAGGAAAGCAAGGTGTAAAGCTTAAGTTTAAATTAAGTTCATAGACACGCTGCCGCTAAATATTCACAGGCAAATGTCATGCTGAGAGACTGTGTTTGTGGAGAGATGGACAGTTAAGGAAGGTAGGGGAGTCACGTCATCATCTCCCCTCCCATTCACGTCATTTCATTCACTTCATTTCGCTCCGAGCTGAGCTCTGCTGACCTCCGCAGCTGACGCAGTCTTGCCGTTCTTTTTCCTTAGTGTTTAGTCCTCTCTCCTTTACTGATTTATATAAAGGAGAGTTGAGATCTGAGAGACTATGTTTGTGTGTTTGTGGAGGGATTGAGAGTTAAGGCGGGTGGGGGAGTCACATCATCATCTCCCCTCCCATTCACCTCATTTCATTCACTTCATTTCGCTCCGAGCTGAGCTCCGCATCTAACGTGGTCTTGCGGAAACAACTTCGTGACGCTGCCTCCAAATACTCACAGAAAAATCCACAAGTTAATAGACACGCTGTCGCTAGAGTTTCTCCACACTCTGAATCCTCCAGGCACTCCTGAGCATAATCTAATTTTGAAGGTTGGGACACCAATAATGTTACTGAAAAACTTACAGCCACCGAAACTTTGTAACAGCACGAGACTTCAGGTCACGTGTCTGCAAAAGAACCTAATTTAGGCAACTATTTTTACTGGCAGTTGCTCAGGGGAGAGAGTTTTTATTCCTCGCATCCCCGTTATACCCTCTGATCTCCCATTTCAATACAAATGCCTCCAATTTCCAGTAAGGCTCTGCTTCACAATGACAATTAATAAGTCTCGGGGACGGACCCTACAAAAGGTTGCCAATGATTTGAGGCAAGATTTTTTTTCACATGGCCAACTATACGTTGCATGCTCAAGAGTAAGCTCGTACAGCTTGGTCATATTACAACTGGAATGCTGAACTGACAACGTGGTATACAAAGAGATCCTTAACAAATAATTATTGGTATATTTTCCCTCAGTTTAAAAAGGTTTACTTTTTTTCTTAATAAAAATTTAAAAGCAGTACTTCGCCGCTGCGAAGCGCAGGTATTTTGCTAGTCTATACTAATAAAAGGCAAAGCCCTCACTGACTCACTCATCACTAATTCTCCAACTTCCGTGTAGGTAGAAGGCTGAAATTTGGCAGGCTCATATCTTACAGCTTACTTACAAGAGTTAAGCAGGTTTCATTTCGAAATTCTACGCGGAACGGTCATAATGGTCGACAACGTCCGCCATGTTAAACTTTCTTATTTATGGCCCCATCTTCACGAAATTTGGTAGGCGGCTTCCCTGCGCTAACCAAAACCGATGTACATACTTATTTCGGTGGTATGACGCCACTGTTGGCCGCCATATTGAACTTTCCAACGGTCTTTGTTACTTATGGGCCCATCTTCAAGAAATTTGGTACGTGGGTTCCCAACGCTAACTGAATCCTACTTACGTACATATATACGTCCATAGCCTGCAGCTTGGTTGCCGTGTGAGGCGGCGTTGGGTCCCCCATCCCCACGCCTCCCACATTGTTGACTGCCTGTCTATATAAGGCCGTCCGTCGCTCCAGTCTCTTCATTCCCTTCCTTGCTTCGCCATGGTATTAAAGTCTCCCTGCTGATAACTGTAGCCTTTTCATTTAACCCACGGCTTCTCCGCTGTTTTATTGTTTGTTTATTATGATTATAGTTATTGTGCAGGTATTTTAGACTTAGTTTACATTGTTCAGGCAGCCATTTCCTTTATCGTTCCAACCGTACCCCCATTAACATGTCTTTCGAGGTGATCACCATCGATCAAAGAACTGTCACTTACCGAGTGGTTTCCAAGCCCGGAGATGGCGCCCGCCTTTTCCATTCTCTGTGTTACATATTGCACGGCCATATCAGGCTCACTCTTGATATCCGGAGGAACATTGTGTCTTATGTATTGAATGACTGGGACAGGTTCAAGGTGTGGACTGATGACGGTACAGGAGATAATTATACTACACAGGAGCACTATAAGAGTGAAATACTTAAGCCCTTCACCGATGGTTCTGCATGTGAGTTGATGGCTGCCGCTGAATTGTTTGGTTGTCGCTTTCAAGTGTACCGAAATGGCCAAATATTTTACACCTTTGGACAACCACCAATGCCTCTTAAACATCTTAGATTCACAGGTGACGATTTCAGTAGTGGACACTTTGATGTTTATGAATGTTTAAACTCTCAAAAGCTGGATGCGAAGTTATCAATGAAACCGGTTGTATGCTTACAGCGTTTGACAGATGCTGAATGTCACTTCAACACAACAAGAGCTGCAAATACTAATGTAATTGAAACAAACCATGAAACTCAAACCGATTATGACAGCAGCAATCCAAGCTGTGAGATTTGAGGCAAGATTGCTTTTCACATGGCCAACTGTACGTTGCATGCTCAAGAGTAAGCTCTGCACACAGCTTGGTCATATTACAACCGGAGGGCCGATCTGACAACATGGCATACAAAGAGATCCTTAACAAATAATTATTGGTATATTTTCCCTCAGTTTAAAAAGGTTTACTTTTCTTCTTAATAAAAATTTTAAGGCAGTACTTCGCCGATGCGAAGCCTGGGTATTTTGCTAACATAATAAATAAAAAATAGATACAGATAACACAGTAATTATCAGTGTATGATAATAGTTGTTTAAGACATGTGTAAACAATGACAGGTCAGAATCTTGGAGGGTTCCCAGTACTGTGTCCTATTAGTAAAAGGCTAGAGCTTTGGATTCTTTCTAGATGTACAGTACGTACATCCACAAAAGTATAAGTAACTTCAGGGTCAAAGCCTAACCTGGTAAAACCAGGTGTAAGGCAGCCATACCCTGCAGTCAGCGAAAAGTGCAATACAAGCTTGGATAAGGTGTCAGGGCACACACACACCAACCCTGGGCCCAATTTATAGTTTCCATTTAACATAACCTGCACATCTTAGGTAAGGTGTGAGGAAAACCAGATATACCCAATATACACATAAACAAGGAGAAAATGGAAATACTACACAGACCACAATAAGTCTCAGAATTTAAGCCCAGCATACTGGATTTGTAAAGCAACAGCATGAACAACTCGACTCTGTAATGAAATTCCACCTAAATGTACTGGTTCACATACTATAACATACTGAAAAGCTATGTGAGATGTGAGATTGCTTGACTCAAGCCCCATGTGAAGTACTGACTCAGGTTTGTGTTCTAGGAGCCTAATAGGGACGTCCTATAAAGAGACACTGGTTGCAGTTTGTCACTGCCCAGGAGTCCACTCTGAGGTGTTGATAGTTAAATGTCACCTGTCCTTTGGATTTATAAAGATGCCTTCTCATCATTCTCAACCACACCATAAAGTAGAGTTACTCATGCTCCAGAGATAGGGCAACTTCTAAACAGCATGACTATGCTTCTGTGTGTGCAACTTCAAGCTGCCTTTCTCCCAGTCTCCTTCGGCACACACATAGCTGTAGAGTTTTAAGAGATGTACAAAATACAAATAAACAGCGTGGTATACTGACTTACAACCAGAAAGCACAAATATGCTGATTCCATTCCCATCTGCAACAAACTATGAGACCTTGAGCAAATCATTTAACTCCCATGAAGTATATAAACAATTGTAACAAATCTTGACATTATAAGTCACTTTGGATGAATGCATCACCAATTTATATACAAATTAATACGTTTGTTAAGGTGCATATCTATCCATACATGTTCCATCTATTTCTCAATCTGTTCAGTACAGTGTAAGGTCATGGTGGCTTGGAGTCGATCCTGGCACAATCAGGCAAAACCAGGAACACAGTCTGAACAGAACACATGTCCATCATAGCAAATATTAACTCAGACACACACATTTATTCACTCACAGAATGGCATAGTACAGTTGCAGATTAACCTAAAGAAAATTGCAGAGCATTGGGTAATTCCATCCACAGCCTGATCAGCTACAGTGACTCTACTGAAAGCAGAGCATGTCACATAACACAATTTAGAAAATGTCTTTTATTACATGAGCACACAGTTAAGATATGGATGCCTTTCAAAATATCTGAAGAATGTCAGAATGGGGCAAATTTCTGGAGCTAGGTATTAACTTTGATCCTGGGGCAGTTTTAAGATGATTTTTTTGAAGTTTACATTGTTATGTATACTATGGCTTTATGGTAGATGCTTGAGGCTTAGATACTAAAGATACATGGCCATTGTTTTTAGATGCCTAAGGCATGAAGTTCTTTAAAATTTGTTTCTCCATTTACATCCAAGCAAACACTATTTGAAAAACATTTGGTGATGATAAACTTGCCAAATGAACTTTGTTAAATGTATCATATGGCTTCCAACATATAAGTCTATAAACAGAATCAACAGAGTCTTTACTTTGGAAGGAATCTGTAAATTAAATCAGGATTTGTGGTGCATGAATATCTTGTGCATCTCAATTGAACAGCAAAGTGAACATGCTTGTTTATTCTCTCAAAAGCTGGTCATATTGTTGATGTAAGTTTGCTGAATGACGCATTCATAAGGCTGATATACAGTATAAGCATTGTATAAGGTGAGCAAGATGAGCAAGATACACACTGTACAAATATATGGTAACAGCATTTTAAAATCATTTTTGTCTAGCAGTAGTGATGAATCACATCAAGCAGCATTACAATAAAGAGACAAGCATCTCCAGATATAAATGTATTTATTCTGTTGTTGTAACATTTCAGTCTGACATGAAATAGGAATTTTGTTGAGGAGTTAAGGCCAATTTCAGGATATCTTCAGTCCTTCATATGATACCGGCTAGTGCTTGAATTTATGCCTTCATCACTTTGGCTGCGATCCCACTAATAAAAATTTATATACAGACATTTGAGAGCCAATGCCACTTTGATCTTACAGTGTGATGACATCCATATTAATGAATGAGGGAATATGTGTTGAAATGAGAGCATGTTTATCTTGCATTCATATTTTGACATGTAAACATTTAATAAGGTACATATGCAGTGAAAGATTAACTTAGCAGAAATAAGCTAATTCATGAGTTAGATAAACAATGTTTTGACAATGGAAACGTCACACTTTTTCCTATATAGTTACTTAATAAATATTGTTAAGTATCCGTGCATATGTTAAGAAACAAATAACATCACTACAATACAATACGGAAGATTGTGACCTAGAAAACAGACAGCAAGGATATGGCAAGAATGTAGTTGCACAACAGGTAAAGGTCAGAAGACAGAAAAACAAATGAGAACCAAATCATAAAACAGACATGTTAAACAGAAGTCATTGTTGTTAGTGACAAGAAGAAAAGACCTGGACATTTAAGAGAAATGGTAAGGAGACTTTAAAAGACTAGGCAAAATCATGGTCAGGATCTAGTATGGGTCAAAACCAGAAATATCGAAATTGAAAACAATTACCAAAACCTCAAAACAAGTAATCAACAACCAAAACAATGTGACAATAACTAGCATTCCGTGAGCTTCCTACCACTAAAGGAGATTTTCTGGAGTTTTGTTGATCCACAGTGGGATACTAACGAAGCTGGTTGCCATAATTTTATAGTGGTATACTAATAACATTATGAACCATATCACTTCTGATTGTGGAGTAGCAATGTGACCCAATTACTAAAATAACATCACAGCCTCCAATAATCCAGAATAGTATATAAAGAAAAAGTTTAAATGTCATGTTAATAAAATTGATCAGAAATAAAAAAAATGAAATAAAAATACACAGAAATCCATATCTATAACATAACAGCCATTTTAAGATAAAGCATTGTATAGAAATATGTCATAACTTTACCTGAGTATGCTTTGAGAAAAAACTTTGCTTTTACTTGAGTATAAAAGTTTCTGTCTACTTTCACTTTTACTACATTACTTTTGAAATACAAATGGTTACTCCTCTAATATATTTTGCTAAACACAATCCTTGTTGCAATTGTAGTGACAACAGTGTGCTAGATGTTGGGGGCTGACACAGAAAAAGGTCAGCTGATGCCAGTAGAAGGCGCACCACTCACCGTGTTTAGTGCTCTGAGTGACTTGCTGCAGACAGTTCACCAAAGATCAAATCCTCGAACTTAAAGAAGAAATATTTCTTTTAGTCTGAAATTTGCTTTATGGTAACTTGCAGCATGAGCTAAATGGAGAGCTCATTTATTCAGCCATGCAGAGCCTGAACAGTGTGAATGTTGCCCCTCCTGGTGACGTCAATTGATCTCTGTTTGTGCCAGCACTGAACATCTCCGTGAAGCGTTGCCACTACACTTCACCTGTCCATAGTGCAAATCCCACCCTTGTTGTCAATTGCTTTTTGGTTCAAAGATTTGCTCTGTGGTGAACTGTCAGCAGTGAGTCGCAAACCCGCAGTCACCAGCTCAGACAAGCACTTGCAGCGTGAGCTAAATGGAGAGCTGGTGGCATCAGCTGATTTCTCTCTCTGTGTCAGCTCCCACCATCTTGTGCAGCGTCACAACTACAGCAATAGCAAAGCAGAAAACAAAATGGCTATACAAATATATATTTACTTTATTATCTAAAGTGCAGTTTTAGGAAAACATATAAAGAATGTATACAAAGAATCTGGCTTGAATTTCAAATGTGTGCTTGTTGGTGTTTACACTCAATCATCAGCATAGTCGTTCCAAGTATACCTGGCTACATCATGCATTTCAGGGTGGGATTGGATGTTTAGGGCTGGGCTGGATATTGATGACATCAGTTACTTGCACAGGCACTGTCCTTATGACAGCCTACCATAACTGATGGGGCTGATCCCCCTGTCCAGAGTGAGGTGTACTTGCGCTGTGGTTTTCTCAGCTTGTCACATGTGTCACTCGTGTTATTCTGGGCATCACAGCTCTAAGACCAGATCGTGAAGTAGTTGGAAAGACCCAATAAAGACACAATTTCTTTTGAATGTGAGAAAGTCAAGGTAAAGAACTTTACTAAAAATTATTTAACAAAAGGTAACAACTTATTAGGGTTTGTTTTGATAACTAATTTTAATATTAAGCTAATTCTGTCAATTTTCATGCAGTTTGGTGTTATTTGAACAAAAAATGGGTGTCAGAGAACTCTTAAAATGTTTTCCATTTAAGCTAATTAGTTATTCACATTATGAAATCCACTTTACAAAAATGGTTTTCAGGAAGGAATTAGCTCCTTTGTAAAGCAGAGGAGGTCTATACAACTCTACTATGACTGCCTGTCCCACTGAAATCAAGATACAATCATTAAGATGACCAACTCATGCGTAGCGTCAATGCTTCAAGTTGCAGTTACCTAGCTCATACGTTGGTAGCAACTTTTTATCTACGTATATATAAATCAGGGAGTGATCCAATATTTACATGTACTTGGATAGTTAAATGCAATTAATATCAGATATTTTAAATGTTCTGTCTGAGTAGTTTGCTCATGGGCAAATTTTACTTTTATTTGAGGTACTTTTTCTTAAAGGTATTTCTACTTTTACTCAAGTATGGCTGTTGAGTACTTTAAACAACATTGATAAGATGAAAACTCCAGATGTACCCCATTGTTTTCTCAAGACTGCTGAGGTGATATTGTCTAAGACGACAAGGCATGTAAACATCCTGAGTATATGCCCAAGACCTGTCTTTGAGACCATAACTTCACCAGTGCACCAGATAAAAGAGCCACAAACCTCTTTTTCCAGAGCCTAAACATTTTCGGACCTCATAGTCTTGTAATCTGTTATAAGTACAGGTGGAAATGGATGTCATTTTTCAAAAGACCTTGTGGTAGAGAGACAAGTTTATATGGCCAAACATGAAAAGAAAGATGTGTTTTAAAATGTTGAGGAAGGGCAAGATAACATGTGACAGAAACTACTTGCATGATACTAGAGTAGTGTCCAATATATCTATGACCAGTTTGTCAGGATAGCACTCTCAGGAATAAACTGCATAGCTGATTGGTAGTAGTCATACATTGTCTCAAAATGGGAGATGTAAATTCAAACAGACATTCGAAAGGCGAAATCTTAACAGAAGAATAAGCAGAAATATTTCAAGAGTATTCAGGAAACAGTAACATTGCAATCTAATTAGACTGGAAAGTATTTACAGAAAAGCATAGAACCTACTCTGCGCATTGGTTGTTTTTGTCAGCCTGACCATTACTACAGGGTGATACCCCAAAGTTAACATAACATCTACCACTACTTTTGGGGAAATATTCTGCCAGATATTGGAAATAAATTTTGGTCCATGATATGAAAAAATAAAATTAGGAAAAACATGCAATCTAAAATAATCTCAATTTAAAATGTCCAACACATCTTTAGGAGAAGGTACTTTCTTCAAGGGAATAAAGTAAGCACTCTTAAACAACCTGTCAACAATAAATAGTATTGCAATATGAACACAAGAAAAAGGAACATCTGAAATATAATGTACAGTGATCCCTCCTTTATCGTAGGGGTTGCGTTCCAGAACCCCCCGCGAAAGGTGAAAATCCGCAAAGTAAAAACCACATGTTCATATGGTTATTTTTATATATTTTAAGCCCTTATAAACTCTCCCACACTCTTATAAACATTTCCCGCACAGTTATACAGCATAAACCCTTTGTACTCTCTTAGATATTAGGTAAGATTTATTGAAATTATGTATGTAAACACACTGTTTATATACCGTAAAACCTAAATATTATTTTACAGATATCGAGCATCTCTGATAACACATATGTTACAGCTATTACGATAGACAGATCGTTTTGGAGCCATAACGAAGGGCTTGACTATGCACAAAGATAAACACAAAAGAGCACAAAAGTTAACTGTTTACACAGCAAAACACGTTGATGCTGAATGAGCAAAACAAGACTTCCTGGTTAACGCAGCGCAATCAAATTCGGCGCTCCATTGCTGAGCCAATCAGCACACAAGAACTTAACTGTGTGCTCTGATTGGGTAGCTTCTCGACCATCCGCCAATAGCGTCCCTTGTATGAAATCAACTGGGAAAACCAACTGAGGAAGCACGTACCAGAAGTAAAAAGACCCATTGTCCACAGAAACCCGCAAAGCAGCGAAAAATCTGTATTATATATATATATTTACATATGCTTACACATAAAATACATATTAAAGAGTGAAACCGCGAAAGTTGAAGCTTGATATAGCGAGGGATTACTGTATTGTGGTCCCCTACCCAGGGTCAGAGGGTAGTGAGAGAGGTTGGAGAAGACCTATATGTGGCTTGATTTAGTCAAGAAGAAAACATTACAGGATTGCATACATTCTTTAATTTCATGGATCATAGCTGGCCACCAAAAGTACCTTTTAATCAACTTTGTTAGCCCTAATTTCTTGTTTAACGTTCCTGGGCACAAATATCTTTCTATTAGGAACATTTGCATGAATGGGCTGAGTATGTGGTGTCGATTCAATAGTATTTAAACACCACTGTGATAGGCCTCATCAGTGACAATGATGAGACCTTGTTGCTAAAATAATATGGTAGCCTCCTGAAACAGAAAATGTCATCAGATCTAGACATTGCATCTGCTTTCTCCAGATGCTAACTCAAACACACCACAGTCAACTCTTCCTTGTCCACATGTGCAGCCTGAACCCTAATGCCCATGCAATCCAGTAAACTGATGCACTTTTAAGCCCTAAGTGGAAACCACTATAACATAGATAGAACATGCAAACTGAAGAGAAGACATCCTACAGTAAAAATGTCAAAAAACTCAATGTAAATATCAGCTAAAAATCAAACATGCTTTACATTTTCATTGTAAGCTGCGAGTCATCAGTTTTGTAAATGTAACAGACCTTAGCTTGGTCTGACTCATCCCGCTGAGAAAATCAACCTGTAGGAGGACTCAGTTAGATTGAATGAGTATTGGGGGTTTTGAGCTCACATTCTGCAATAGACTAATATACACAGGAGGCTCTAGTCATAACTGGTGCATAGTGGGTCTAATTCCAAATGTACACACAGACCTTAAGAATATACCCAAGTGAATCTATGTGTGTGTGTTTTTTTTTTTTATCAAATAAGCAATATGTTTTATCGAAGACTAAGAAAACTCATTTTTTATATTCCTCCATCCTTGTTATTCCCCAAGGGCAGAGTACCCAAGTATGAAATTTGATTCAGTCTAGACTGTTCACAAATTGACTGATGAGGTCAGTTTTTGAAATCTATTGCTTTAATGGAGTCCAGTACTGTTAAATTTTTATTAGTGTTGCTGCACACTTTATAGAGCTAAGCCTCTGAACTATTTTATACTTTATATGGTATGTACTATGTTATTATCTTATTCTTGATTCCATGCTTTGGTTCATAATCACCTGTTCTCTGCTTTATTAGCCAGGATGGTAGCTCACAATAGTATCCACCTACAGTGTATCTGCACAATTACTTATTACTAGACTGTTCACAAATTGACTGATGAGGTCAGTTTTTGAGATCTACTGTTGTAATGGAGTTTTATTAATCTGATAACGTGTTTACTACATATGTATACTGTACATATATTGTGAAATATTTGGGCTCTTTTGAGACCCTCCCCAATTGTGCTACACGCTTAAACACAGTTGACACGTCTGTTGAGGGTTGCTTATCTGTCACCGAGGCAACCGCAGGTTTGCGGTACCACTAAGGCATCTGCAAGTTTGTAGCCTCCCCACGTAACATGTCTGTTGCACGACGGTTGTTGTGGTGAACATTCTAATCTGGCAACTGACCTGGCCCTGTCACTGCTTTTTTGCTGTGTCTGTGTGCATTGAAGTGGTAGCTTCTCTTTGAATAAATACCCTGACTGTTCCTGTTTTGATTGAAGTCTTTGGACTCAGCGTCTTCTTTCGTGTTCAAGACAGTGACTCATGTGTCACTATATATATACTGTATATATATATAAAAAAAAAATATATATATATATATATATATATATATATATATATATATATATATAGTAGCATGAATAGAAGATGTAGCATAGCAAAGAATAAGACATGTTACACAGTCATTTCTTGACACCTTTGAGGATATAGGTGGTGTAGACCTTCTTTGTTTTTGACATTTAGGGAGAGGTTGTTGTCATGGCACCATACAGTCAGGTCTTTTAGCTCCCTCCTGTAGGCAGCCTCATCATTGTTACTGATGAGGCCTATAACAGTGGTTTGGCCATGATTTTGATGATGATTTTGCCCTCATGCTTTGTTACACAGTCATAGGTAAATAAACCACATAGCAGAGGAATGAGGAAACAGTCACTAATGCTGGTGAACAACATGGAGGAGTTCTTGTTGTCAGTTTTCACTGACTGGGCCCATTGTGATTGCCCAGGTGCCCACAGCAATGGGCATCTTCCTTTCCAAGGACAACAATAGTTATAACCAAGGGTGGAGTGGGGCAAATGAGTACATGTGGAATACCAGGCACATGGCTTAGATATTAGTGGCTAATTTAAAATAAAAAATCATGCCCTGAGAGGGTGCAGGCTCCAAACAGGTGTAGGTGTTCACGAGTGAGTTTTGCTCTTTGGCTAATTGGGGTACTTGGCTGATATGCTGCATGCATGTGTGGAAATGGGCAGATCAGTTGGGCGCCTCATTTGAGAGGTGGAGGCAGTGGCTCGTCACACTCGCACCCAATTAGAGAGGCAGTACTAAGAGGAGCCTGCACAGAAAAAAGGGAGGAAAAAATAGACTGGCCAGGGAGAGACAGAAAGATAAGCAAGAGATGGAGGTTAAATGAAGAGAAGACAGAGATGCAGAGAGAGGCCCGTGCTGCACAGAGCGAGAGGCAGGAGGTTAGGAGCGAGCTTCAGGGCTGCAAAATCATGATGTTGAAGAAAGGGTGCTCCTACTGACTGATTGCCAGGAATTAGGAGTGGCCTGACATGCAGTGCCTCTCGCAAATGCAGAAGGAGCGGTAGGAGGGGACGTATGCGGCTCAGCGTGGTGCTCCAGGATTGCTGAGGACCGGGCAATGGGGACCTGAACCAGTGTGTGATGGTTGACTGCACCTGTTGATGAGTGTCTTGTCCTTCTGCAAAGTGTGAACAGGATAAGGGGATGAAGCACCAGGTTTAAAAGGTCAGTATTTGCAGCTCAAAGTTTTGTAGATCATCTCTGGCTTTTAACCTCTAATTTTAATAGAAATGTATTTATCGGATTTTAACCTAAAACTTCACTTGTTTTTTGTGTTTTTTTTTTTTATTTATTGACTGAAAACGTATTGTAATTTAATTTGGAGCACTATTTGTTTTGATTATTTTAATAAAAGCACTGATGCACTTAAGCACCTACCCCTTCCTTTGTGAGTGTCCTCATTTGCTAAGCTCATCCTTTGGTTACATTATAGATGATGGTGGATTCATGAGCAACTGGGAGAGTGGAGCTGACCCACACAATCACAGGACATAACAATAGTTAACAGCCATCACAGGACATAACAATAGTTCAAATATAAGTGCAGTGCAATAAGTCTTCTTCAATAAATAATTCATAATAACACTGCAATGGTGAAGAAGTTAAAAATCCAATAATAATTAAAATAGGAATAAAATCTGAGTCAGAATTGTCATTCTTTCACTCAAACCCCATTGCCTCTGTTTCTTTCTCTCTCTTGTCTCCCCTTGCACACCAATCAGCTCAGGTATTCTCAGCAGGGATGAGACACCAGCGAGTTTGGTCCACAAATAAATCCCATTCCAGCCAAGGGTCTTCCCCGACCCCCTATCTCCTTCCATCAGTACTGGCTTCAGCTCAATTCTGCATTTACTTTTCCTTTTGAATCTTTATCCTTCAGTTTCTTCTTCTGCTTCTCTGACCTACTCAGACCATTTATGTCCTTTTGAGAGCACTTGGCTGAGGGAAGGCTGAGCCGACTGGTATCATGCATGTGCATTAAGCGCTCTGCAGCTGTCTGTTTCACCTGCACACTTCAACACTAACGAGGTCTGAGCTGTACTATTTTAAAAAAATATCTTGCATCTGCTAATCTTGCCACGGAACCTGGACATGTTCCACCACACCTATTTGTCAGGAAGTCAAATACCCAGGCACAGATGGAGCTGCTCCAAGGTCTCTGATCTTCAACACAAGGCTAGAGGGCACAGCTGTGTTAAATTCAGAGCTATAGTCAATGAACAGCAGCCTGATATAGGAGTTTTTCCTTTCCGGATGTACAAGAGAAGTGTGAATGACAAGGGAGATGGCATCATCTACAAATCTGTTATGCCAATATTCAAACTGTACTTAATCCAGGGTAGCAGGGATGTTGTGGTTATTATACTAGTTCCTCCAGACACTTCATCATCAAGAAGGTTAACCCGATGGGTCGATGACCAGTAGAATGCTACACTCAAAGTGAAGGTTAATGAATATTTGTTTTAAGAACTTAGTTGCTATTTTGCTATCTTCAAATCTTCTGCCATTCCATGTGTTTTGTGGGTGGAATCCCAAGAAGCAGGACCAATCTGACAGCAGGGCAGAAGGACTGTCTTCAACTTATATTTTGTGAGACTAAGGAGCAGATCCTTCAGTGGTTCATTTAAGTTCTTAGAGTGCAATTATAGATATTTGATTTTTCTTGGATTTATTCACTTCTCCTGAAGGTTTTGATTATTGAATTTCATATTAGGATTTATTTGCTCTGGATTGCCATTTTAGGAAACTCCTTTCTGCCTTATTCTTGGCCTTCCTCCTTTTGGGCTTCTTTTTGTGAATTACAAATAAATAACTATATTAAAATGCCTTGTTCTTGATCAGAACTTTTTATGGTTTATCCTCTACCCTTAAAGGGCATTTTTTATGTTTTAAAGTATCTTTTGAAACTTTAAAATCAGGGCTTCATTTTAGGGCTGTGTAGCCTGAAGCCTACAAGTGGTGTTAGGGGTCAGACTGCCAGGGGTAATGCCTAGTGAATGAATCTTTTAGAAGCCTCACCCTCTTTATTGGGAGTTTTTGGGAAAAAAAACTTTTTAGAAGCCTCACCCTCTTTATTGGGAGTTATTGGGAGTTTACACTAATTGTAACACTTGAGAAAACAGAATACAAGAACAAAACAAAAACATTTTGTTTATATTAATATTGTTTGGCCTCACTCTCCCACCACATCACCACAAACAATTCAGTTCAATTCTGTTATGTTGCATTATTTACAAATAAACAGTTATATGGACCAGAAGATGAAAAATGTAAAGTAAACAGGCAATTATAGAAGCTAAATGGCAGGGCGAGGTTGTTAACAAAACACAGTAAAGAAACCAGCAACAAGTGTTAAAAATCAATAGTTAAAAGGCAAACAAAGTAGAAAAAACACTAAACCAGCAAAAGGATCTCTAGCCAATGTTTTTGCCAGTAAGAAAAGAATCTCAACGTTGATTTCAGCATTGCCCAAAGGATGGCTAAAGAGCAGGCAACACAGTCATCTTAAATACCCGACCAACATCTGGAAACCAGTGTATGTATCTATGTAGCACAAGAAAACTGAGCATTAAATAGAGACAATCATGGCAGTATTCAGTCACAAAATGGCAGTGTGGTGACTTCACTGTAATAACAATATCTACAAGATCAAACCAATATTTAACTGTGTATGCGGCACAACTCCTGGGCCAGAGTCCGGACTATTGCAACTCTCTGCTTGAAGGAGTACCGGCATGTGTTGCCCAGCTGCTGCAAATGATTCAAAATGCAGCAGCACATCTGGTGTTTAATTAGCCAAGGGGACATATGTCATTCCTGTCTTCAGACCACTACATTGGCTTCCTGTAGCAGCACATATTCAGTTCAAATCCTTGATGCTTGCCTATATATGGAGACACTTGTGAATTCCTATGCTTCTTCTCGACCAAGTCTGTTGATAAATGACATCTAGTGATGCCACCTCTGCATGGTATTAATTCTCAGTCCAGACTCTTTTCATGTGTAGCTCCGAACTGGTGGATCGAGTTGCCCACCTCCATTCAGAATTCCAACTCCATTAATGTGTTTAAGAAGTGTCTAAAGCCTTTCTTGTTTGGTGAATTTCTGTCCAGCTAATATTAGCTGTTAGATTTTTCGTTATCTAGGATCTGTAGCCTACTTTTATTTCTGTTCTGAGCTCTCCACTTGTGGTGATCAATTTTGTAACCTTGTCCTGTAACACTCCAAAACAGTCTACCAGACTGATGTTTATTCAATTTTGCTTACCTCTTTTGTAAAACTCTTTAGATAAAATCATCTACTAAGAAAGTACAGGAAGTCCCCAGGTTACATGCGAGATAGGGACTGCAGGTTTGTACTTAAGTTGAATTTGTATGTAAGTCGGAACAGGTGCATTATTTTAATAAATGCTATTGATGACCGACTGTAACCAAGTGCTCTGCCAATGAATGATGGAGTTTCACCTCTCTGACCTTTTTATTATTTCTACTTTACTTTCAATGGTGATGGTTTTTCTCTTCTTTACTGTATCACCAGCACTTGCATCAGATTGGTGTTTCAGAGACATTATTGAAGGGTCAAGACAAAAGGTTAAGATGAGCTCTTCTGCACAGCACTGTACACGCTATCACAGCAGGAAGGCACCAGTCGTCAACGCGTCTGATGTACTGACAAGAGACAACTTCCTGCTATGTACATAACAGTACAAGCAGGCTTGCTATTGAGAATGAATGGGGGCATTGACGGGCGGTTCATCACCAGCCCACCCCACAGTCACCTCCACTACAGTATGCTTCCTGCAGCGTCCGCCCACCGAGAACGAACACGGTGTGGCCAAAGGCGGGTAGTGAATCACCCCCATTCAATAGGCAGCCATCCGATGCACACGACAATGCTACCCCCTGCCACCCTGTTCAACCTCAATGGTCTCTGTTCAACCACAACCGGGTCACCGCTTGCAGCATTACCAGCCGCCCACTGAGAATGAACAGGGCAGCCATGTGTGGTGGGTGGGCAGTGAAACCACTTGCTGCCGGAAGCCGCCCGAGGGACACTACACTGTGCAGGCAGTGAAATCGCCCCCCTCCAGCTTCCGTCCAGCAACCGCTTGCAGCGTCCTCAGGCTGAAGATAATGGAGCGGCAATTACTGAGGCGCATGCGTCGCAGCTGTGGCCCTGTTCATAAGTCGTAGGTCAGATGTCCGTAACCTGGGGGCTGCCTGTATATGTAAATGTAAAGCAATAAAATTACATAAAAAAGGAGCAGGGTAAGAAATGCATATTCTAGAAAATGATCAAAAACAGTAAACAATGACAACTCTTTAGAAACATAACAGTTCCCTCTGCCTTTGTCTGAAGCAAAGTGGAGATTGACCTCATACTGCCAAAAAATAAAACTGACCTTGACATTTTGAATAAGGTCTTTGCTTCTTGACTTCAGGGGTGAAGGTTTCTTTGGGCAATGTCTTGCCAGGTTTCTTCCATTCTCCTTCCCTCAGCAGACGAGTGGCTTCCTTCTTTGCAAAGCTGCCAAGGTGCTCAGTGTACTGTCCATACAGCTGTCAGAGAGAACAGATAAAACAGGAAAATAAGATTTCATTCATACATTTAAAGTCAGATCTGGACATGTAGAACCCCAACTCCATCTGGGGAAATGACCTTCCAAGTACAACTTTATTCATTTATTTATTTTTCTGGAAGTGCTTAAACATTATTTTTAGACTGGTGCACCTCTACTCTCAGTTACACTCAAGAATGCATTCTCACATGAATATGGTTTCCTGTTAACCCCAGGGATATCTTTAATTAGAAATGAATCTTAATTAAGCCTTTTCAGTACAGAATCTTTGCCAAGAAGTTTAATTTGTTTCAGATATGAGAAAGAAATAGATTGATAGAGAGAGGAAAAAGAGAGAGACAGAATGAAAAAGTGTTTTGGTGTTATCTCCACAGATCTCTGACTCAAAAGTACTGTCGTCAGTCGCAGGTCCTACAGGAGAATTAAGATCCATAATGAACACAGAGAGGCTAAACATTTGTAAGGTTGATTTGCAGCCTGTCAGAGCCATGCCGTAAAGACGCTCAAAGGCGTCAAGGACATGTGCTGCTTTTTTGAAATTCTCACATTCTGCTTTGCCTCTCTGAGTCCTTACCCTTTACAAAAGTGTGGGAACGAGTAGAGGAGGAAGTGCTCTTTACTCCATTATCCTCCATTTCCCACTCTCATGTTTGTACATAAGTCATAATAAATGAGACCCTTGTAAAAATATATGGCTTTAATTATTAACACGGTGTGAGAGATAGCACTGCATTCTGCCCAAATAGCATCTGAGTCACCTTACGTATCATAACGTACTGATAAAGAAAATAGAAAACATCACCTTTTTACTAAAAACTGTTTTGAATGATTGCTTGATTTATGTGTGAAAGTAAGCAATTCTGGCTAAAGCAAAGAAAGATAATCATTCTTAATTGTTCTTTACTTCTGCTTTGAGCAAACAAGCATTGCCTTTCAGTTGTACTGAATCAGTTCACGTTTTTTATTGTATGTAGCACCTTGCAATATAAAATGCTTCACTTTCAAAGGCACTAAGAATGACGCACTTGTAATCTGTGCCACTTCACTTAAATTTTTCAGCATGTTCTAAGTCTGCTCAAAATGCTGTTCCATTAACTTTACTGTACAGCGTGTATGCCAGTAAACACACACAATTTATCAACAACATTTATTTATATAACACATTTTCATACAAAGGATGTAGCTCAAAGTGCTTTACGTGATGAAGAAAGAGAAAAAAGACAAAATAAATTAGAAAATAGAATCAGGGAACACTAATTAATATAGAGTAAAAGTAAGGTCCGATGGCCAGGGAGGACAAAAAAAACAAAAAAAAAAACTCCAGACGGCTGGAGAAAAAAATAAAATCTGCAGGGGTTCCAGGCCACGAGACCACCCAGCCCCTCTAGGCATTCTACCTAACATGAATGATCAGTCCTCATTGTATTCAGGGTTCACATGGAAGAACTTGATGATGACGGTCATGTGGACTTCTGGCTTTTAATCCATCAATGTATCGACTCGTTCATTTTTACTTCATGTTAGAAATCACATTGAAATGTTTTAAATAATCTTCCATCTATCCAGACTATACCTTAGTAGGGTTAGTCAGGCTTAAAATTTGAGTTACCCTGAACAGGACAATAATTCCATTAAAGACAATGTTTAACTCAGTTTAGAATATGGCTGCAATCCAGATAGAATTTAAATATAAGCATATAAGTTACGTGTATAAATGGTTCTGAAATGTTTCAGTGTGGGTGTTTGAGTGTGGACTACAGTAAACTGGTGGCCCAGTGAAATTTGCTTCCCACCTTTCACTGATTACTACTGAACTCAGTTCTAGTGTATATGATGCGATGGCCTCACCAAGTCGCTAATGGGAATCTGCAGAGTGGCAGGACATAAGACACTGTGTGGCATTAATTCGTGCCATAAAATAACATGTGTGACCTGTGACCTTTGACACTGTGATTAGATTAAACAGGTTAGAAAATGGATGTAGGGATGGAATGAGATGGAATTCCTAGATGGTATAACATCAGTGTTGAATTTTCATATTACCCCATGGCAGTGAGTGTGGGTATTTGTGTAAGTACCCAAATGATTTTGATTTGGGCTCGGGATACCAGCATTGGACTTAAGGCTCCAACAGATAGTGTTGGTTGGATGGATGGTTGGTGGATGGAGTAAGAGTTTTATTTTTGATTTGGATGGCATCAATGAAGAACCTGCACGGTTTTCCAAGAGAATAAGTGACACTGTGTATGTGAGTGAACATCTGTCCAGTTTTGTACCCACATGTATTCCAATATATATATATGAAAAGAATTATTAGGGCATAATGGTGAATAAGGATCCATGTTAACACTGATGCAATCTATACTATAAAGTAGTAGCAGAGCATAAATAGGACAGCATCAAAGTAGAAGAAAATGCCATGGTGCTAGGAATATGTGAGTTTCCTCTTGGAAAATAGTACAAAAGTAACAAATGCAGTGTGAGACATAACCTGGCCATGGTAAAAAATCAGATGTCATGTGGAATTAGTGTTTTAGCTGTGGTCAAGTTAAGAATGAGAGAATATCTGAGAAGTGCAGACACCTTCTTACATGGTAAAAGGGGAGAGAAGCAAGAGGTGTTTAATTTGTGTGCTTTGCCAATGCAAAAGTGATATTTACTCGATCTAAACTCCAAACAGATAAGAAGCACAGTTAGAACACCATTTGAGCATTTTATGAGTGATCTCAGGAAACAATGGGAAAATGATTAGGGTTCTCATTGTTATAGCAGTACGTCCAATCATCATTGACAAATTATTGTTGAAGGCCCCTTTCTTGGAGAAATGTGGCCGCCTTCATAAGACTTCCTATCAGTAGTGATAGAGAATCAACAGAGACTCTTGGCTACTTCAAGTTTGTTGGGTTTCAGATCTTAGACTCATGATAAGAAGACCATGAGTGTACTTTTTGTTCATTTCCTGTGTTGCTGACTTTTACCACTAATTGTATAATTTATAAGAGGCATTGCATATATTCTCTGTTTTGGCTGCACTTTTTTCATTGGTGTTTCCATCTCCTTTTTTTTTTAAGGTGGAGACAGTGAGTAAGACTTCCATTGCACTTGTGAATTACAGGATATTAAGAAAAACTAAAGATGAGAACACATCGGAGAAATAAAATGATGTGTCAAACTAATAACATAAAATCAGCCTCAATGTGTATGAGTAATCGATACATATGGATTGAGAAAGTCAGCTATGCATAATTAAACACAAATATATGAAACTGTTGCCAATAAATCCACTTATCATGACAAAGAAGCACTCCCTTCTGTGATTATAGTTTTATAGTATTAAAACTATACTTAACTATACAGTTAAATCCTTACTTGAATGTGCCAATCAAGCACAACATGTCACCACAATAGGAAGTTATGATTAGCTGGGCATAACTGACTTACGTTTCTGTCCCCCTTAACTTAAATAACTTCCCTTACTGTCTAACTCGAAAGATTGGCCTTTCTTATCTGATGAATCTCAGAATGAATTTGTCAAAACCCAGCAACATCACAGAAAGCAGAAAATGATTAAGACACTGGTAAGTTTTTAAACTTTAAACGAAGGATGGGTGATTTTTTTCTTCCTTAAACTTGAAATTTCCATTGTAAATACTGCAAAAGTATAATACTGGCAATACACAGCAAGAGTAACATTGATTAGTAATAAATGTAAAGCTGGCCCCTCTGTCCTGTTTGCCTATTATCTTCTATGTAACCACCTGTCTGCTTCCCCTCATGCCTATCTGGCCAACGTCAGCCCTTTCTCCTATCACAATTTACAGATCCGAAGATTTTAAAATTGCTTCTCTCAATGCAAGGTCATTTCAAAGTTGTTTTGACTTTCAGAGAATTTTAATTAAATGCAAAATGTAGATTTATCACAAATCACTCATTACCTGGACAATACAGCTCTGTGTGGAAGCTGATAGAGGAGATTAGATTGCAGAGCCTCACTGAGTGAGGACCACAGTGGGAAATCTGCCTCAATCTGTCCGTCTGTCTGTAGCCAATCAGTCCCTCTGCTCTTTCCTCCACCTCTTCATTTCACTGTTCGTGCCAGTCTGTCATGTGCTCAAAGCCACAGCCACATCTTTCCTTTTTATCCCACATCTTTATTGACTAGCAGCTTTTGTTTGCTGATGGCTGATTTTCTGTATGTTTGACATGTTAACCCCCATGTTCAGTGGCATACAAACTTTCTCCTCTAAGGGCCTCACCAAGAACTTGCCCTTTTCTGTGAATCACATTTAAAGAGTTAGAAATGTAAATTGAATAATGACATTTTACCTTCCAAATGTAAAAGCAAAGAATCCAAGGCTTCTTTTAATGCTACATATAGTCTATAAGTCATACATTTCTTAACTTTTGAAAAATTCACAGATGTTAAACTCTGATGTAATTCTTTTGAGTTCACAGATGAAAATCCACACACCCATAAATTTAATTTATCAACCCAGTTTTTACTATACATGGATAAAGAGACTAGCAGCATTGGAAACAAGGCAAGAACAAGTTCTTGTTACAACTTTCAAATAGCAATATATCATAAAATATTAGCACATTCTGGACTAACCCTACTCTAGAATTAACTCTGACCCTTTTTGAAAAGCATTGGAAAATAATATTTGTGCAAACATTGGAAAGTTTTTTTTTATTTGTTTGATTTTCATATGACATTTATGTAGGTGGTCACTTGTTCTACAAATAAACCCCTGTGTTATTGATTATCAATACATATTCTAGTTGAAGGCTTTGACCTTTTAAACTTCCTTCTACTTTGAAAGAGGACATAAAAAGTCTGAAGTAGCATAAGGTGCCCTAATTCAGGGTTTTATAAGAAACATAATGATTTACTTCATGAGCCACAAATACACAATAAACAAGAATAGATGCATCAAATATTTAAACTATTTAATGTAAATATTTGCTTCAATTTAAATGTTTAAAGTCAAAATATTCTTGATTGTAATAGAGACTTGATCCAAAAAAAGGATCAAAAATGAAAAATTACATCATATTCATAATCACTGACCTTAAAATAGTCAAAAATGATACGCAACATGTTTAACCCTATAGGTGTGGCTCTTAGAGGACTACAACAACTGGTAAGAAATAAATACCAAAAATATTATCATAATGTTAATCAGCAGCCTCACAATAGCATGAAATGACCCTCCACATGCCGATATTACTAATCCCTATTTAACCCTTTTTTCCCTTTAGCAGGTGAACCCCTGGGGCCAGTTGATGTGGAATGCACAACCTCAAGTCCTGTTGATCATTATTGCTGAATACACCCTTTGGTTTACTCTTTATCATACGGTAGTAATTTCATGCACAAAATATGGTCTAAAATGAGGGATTTTTAGGTCTAGAGGGCTAAAAATAGGAAGGAACTGCAAAAATCCTGACATTTTGCATAACAAGACATCAATACACTTCAAACAGTATATAATATGCTGGGGTTTTCTCAGACTTGTGAGTCAGTAGGCACTAGATAGAAAAAACAGAACTAAAGTGATTTCAAAGTGTTTATAAGTAATTCTTATAAACTTTACAACTTAACAGCTTCATCTATAAAAACCCTTATCCATTCATATTTGCCAGTCAACTTATGCAGAAAGAAAACAGGGTACTAGGAGAAAGTGGACTCATCACTAACACTATCACCAGACCTGGGACTGATTGCTGATGCCTGCAGTTAGGAGGCAGTAGTGGTAACCTCTGAGGAACAGTATACATGGAAGAGAAACAAATTTAATATTAATTAAAAACAAAAAAAATAGGAGAAGAAGATTTTCAAGTGCAAATAATTTTAAAAGAAGAGAATTGTATAGTATGACTACTTGCCTTTCCTATATTTTGAGGATTTTATAAAGTATCTGAACAGAAGCAATACTACAGAATCTATTTTTTTTATTGTTGAAATTAAAATGGTACACACATCATGAAAAATCTAATTTTCCTCCAACAACTTTAAAATGGGACCTGAAGTTACATAAAAATGAACAGGTTTTAAGATATAGCCCTGAAGAATATTATAGGATCTGTCCTAGCTGTGCACTGTGCCTCATGGTTCTGCCCTCCTCTGAGTCAATGTCTAAGAACAGAGTGAGGGGCTCCTCCAGTTTTCACCAGCACATGTCACCAAATTCACAGTCGGCTTCTGCTCCACTCTGTCATTACAATCTTACCGCCAGATATGGAAAAAAGCAACTACCCTTACAGGGTCAACCTATAATGTAAATGTTCCTCTTCCTGAAAGCTTTTTATTAATTTTCTTTTAATTATAACCCTTATTTCAATGTACTATGAACAAAGATTGGTTATGTCCTTGCTTAAGACTGTGGAGTTGTTGAGAACCTACAGTACGTTTCTTGATGTAAAGACATTTTTGCCCAGGTCTGACCAGTGTTACTTTTACAATGCATGTAAAAAATATTCTGTCCCCTTGAAAGTCATCATCATTTTCTACATGACAAAAGATTAGTACACATATTTATCCTTTCAGTATTTTTAATGTGAACTCTTATGCTGTAACAATATTTTATTACTGTATTTTTCAGTTTGTTTATTATATTTCACACTGTGATGGTGATCTCAACACATTGCCATTTTTTAGGGTGCTCCTTGCTTGGGCACCACCATTGGCATTTATCAAGGCCACTCCCTATTGTTTGTCATGTGATTTGTGACCTGTTATGTAACACTACAGCCTCTATAAATGTAGCAGTGTGCATTACCAGCTGTCCTAGTTTGAGACTCTATCTATACTAATAAAAGGCAAAGCCCTCACTGACTGACTGACTGACTGACTCACTGACTGACTCACTCACTCACTCATCACTAATTCTCCAACTTCCCGTGTAGGTAGAAGGCTGAAATTTGGCAGGCTTATTCCTTACAGCTCACTTACAAAAGTTAAGCAGGTTTCATTTCGAAATTCTACACGTAACGGTCATAACGGTAGATAACGGTCGACAACGTCCGCCATGTTGAACTTTCTTATTTACGTGACGTTGGAAAGTTCAATATGGCGGTCGACAGTGGTGTCATACCAACGAAATAAGTACCAAATTTCAGCCTTCTACCTACACGGGAAGTTGGAGAATTAGTGACGTTGGAAAGTTCAATATGGCGGCTGACAGTGGCGTCATACCACCGAAATAAGTATGTACATTGGTTTCGGTTAGCGCAGGGAAGCCGCCTACCAAATTTCGTGAAGATGGGGCCATGAATAAGAAAGTTCAATATGGCGGACGTTGTTGACTGTTATGACCGTTACGTGTAGAATTTCGAAATGAAACCTGCTTAACTTTTGTAAGTAAGCTGTAAGGAATGGGCCTGCCAAATTTCAGCCTTCTAGCTACATGGGAAGTTGGAGAATTAGTGATGAGTCAGTCAGTGAGGGCTTTGCCTTTTATTAGTATAGATTATCGAGGAAACTGAGATGTCAAAAAGGAATGCCATGAGAACAGGGGGAAACCATGCTAACCTATCCACATGTACCCACTTTACAACTTAACCACCCATCTACCTTGACATTTACTTTATTACCCTGAAAAGATTTGAGGAGGGTAGTTTTCATATTCTCATATTAAAAGCAATTATTTCAAAAGCCAATCCTTTACATCAAAGTTAAAGTAATCCAGAATTTGCTTCCGAAAGCCATTGCCAAATATTTTTTTAAATTTACTTATTTGCAATTTAGAGTTGTGACAGGCAGCACTGTTTCAAGATGGACCAAAACAAACCTGCACCTCAGCACACACACCCGCACTCATTTTTTGCTGTGGCAGTTTTGAGACTCCATGAGCAAGAGAGAAACAAGAAAAAAAAACATATAAACACAAGCATAGCCTGTGAAATCCACAGAGGCAGCACCAAAGTTTGA
This sequence comes from Polypterus bichir lapradei, assembly GCA_026402145.1. Taxonomy (NCBI): domain Eukaryota; kingdom Metazoa; phylum Chordata; class Cladistia; order Polypteriformes; family Polypteridae; genus Polypterus; species Polypterus bichir. The sequence goes on from JANRMT010062804.1 coordinate 26,491,982, forward strand.
ATCCTGGAGTCACAAGCTCTAAGGCAAAATGCCTCCATTACAGTTGTTGTTTTTACTTCACTTTTGTCAAATTTCAAATTATAAAATAAAAGTATGATTAATGATGAGCTAATGGTTTGTGAAAAACTGAATCTGCACAATAGACACAATGTCCTGTGTTAGCTGGAAACAAATGAAGTCATTTTTGAGACAAACCAGCATATGCACGAAAAAAGGAAAAATAAAACAAATACATTTTTTAAGGATTTATCCACAGATCAGATGAAGCCTGGTGCATTATGCTGACCTTTTTTCCCATTGTGCTCATGAGCTCGAGGTCATCATCTCTGAGACCACATGACTAGAAACATGGGAGTAACCCTAACAACAGTTATGCAAAATGGCATCTAATAAAGAAAAAGGCAAAAGGATGCTAAAAATCAGCACTGATCATGATACACAAGAAGAAAAGAGATTAGTTTCTTTTTGGAATTGTGTCATAATTCTGTATGTGTCTGCTGCTCATTTCATTAGTTTTCTAGTGAAAAAATGAAATAAATGACCTAATTTTATGTTAAATGTGGACATTTTGTTGAGCCATGAAAGATGTGTTGTGGTTGTTTTGGTAGTATGATGCCCAGTTTTGTCAACTATGATCACAATCCTAAAGATATGTTAGAAACAGAAATGATACACTTATACTACTACTTCACTTGGAGCATGCATATCCTCATCTACAGGAATCAATGAAAAGAAGTGCAGTTGCCAGGTAAACAGCATGCAGTGAGTTTCCACATTGTGAGCATTCCTGCCAAACAAACAAAGTAATGTGCACAATGGTGTGTTTTGATGCATCTTCACGCTGAAAATATGCAGTAAGTCACATTAAAAAAAAAAAACACACTTACTTGGTGATTATACTAAGAGACATAAAATGTATTCAGTTTTACTGGTGGGGAAAACCACAGTTAAAGGAGTATTTAAGGAGCAATATTCTTCATTTTCTATTCCCCAACAAAACTTTAAAAATAAAAAGCTCCCAAAAAATTAATTTTAATGAGTTTCAAATTTTGCAATTGGCAAATTGCATGCAAAATGATTTAGCTTCTGTTTCACATTACTGTAGCAAAATTACCTACAATGGACTGTAATTGCCAGCAGTCCTAGGATCACAGTGCCTTTGGGCAGCTTTGGTCGTTGCCAAATCGGCTGCTGAGAAAAAGACGATGAGATGCTGGATTTAAGAGAAGGTTGCAGAATGGTGATCATCTTCTATGTTGGTTATCGTTTCACTCCTGAAGCAATAATACATTTTAGATTAAAATGACCCATGTCATTGGATTACAGTTTTCACTGGATTTGTGTTGTGTTTTGTGCCTGCTTGTTTATGTGGTTTAATTTGACTTGGACCTTTCTCCATTTCAAGGTGTCCTCTGAACTTCTATAAATCATCTTTGAACAAACTGCATTATGGTACGATAAAGCTTGACATTATATTCAGGAGGCTGTTCATAGGGGGTTTGTCAACATCAGCTTCCACATCTGTGAAATTGTGTTTTCAGACTGTATTGCAAGTGTTTATCATGGAGTTTATCGTGGAGTGCTAGCGTTTTGAAAATTCTTTTGTATCTGTGTTAGTTAATTAATTATTACCATTGGAGTTATTTGGTTGGGTTTCTGTGTGTGTGCTATTTGGTTAGTTGTTACTGTATTCATTAAGTATTTAATACATTGTTTATAACTGATTTATTTAATCTATGTTACGTGACTCTGTATGCAAGCTGAGTCAAGGCTGGCATCCTGGCATCCCAAAATTAAATAAACAAATCAATATTTTATGCAGTGAGAATTTGAATGCCTCGTTGCCACTAAAAACTGCATGCAAAATTGAACTTGGCTATTCCACTAGTGAGGACACAGCAACAATCCAACAATAATTTACTATACAAAGTACACAGCAAACAATGGAAATCAGTAAATCATAATAAGATACCACCAGCATCTGTAGAAGTTAGGGTCCAATAACAGTTCAGTAAGAGTGACCCAGAATACTAAAATGATATCAGCCTTTCTACAAACTCCAAAACACTTACATCAATGTGACTCCCCCAAGACAGGATGAAACTTCAGCTCATAAAACCAATGAAAGAGTGACATCTATCAGCCACTAAGCTCTACAACTTTGGCAAAAATGTGTTGTTCCTTATCATCTTTGAAGACATCTTCTCATTTATTTTTTTTGTAGCAGTTGAACTATATCATACAGATAAGGACAATATAAAGGAAGCCCAGTTATGCTGAGTAATAATAATAATTCTTTGCATTTATATAGCGCTTTACGCACTACTCAAAGTGTTTAGCAATTGCAGGTTAAGGGCCTTGCACAAGGGCCCGAAAGAGCAGAGTCCCTTTTGGCATTTTACGGGATTCGAACCAGCAACTTCCGATTGCCAGTGCAGATCCCTAGCCTCAGAGCCACCACTCCACCAAGTGGCCTTATGTCACACCAACTTCCTAAATGAATAGGCAGAGTCTACTTCTCACTCATTCCGCGTTTATCCCGTCTGCCACCATAACAGTCCAGATGAGCTGGATGTCTTTATTTAACAAGTAATTCTTTCAGGCTACCCACTTTGTACCTGACTAAATAATACAATTACTCTTTACAGTTGTATTTCTTTCATGATGAGACCAACTACTTTTGATTTAGATTTAATTGCAACAATGTAAGTCTTAATACTACCTTCTTTGCCTGAAAAAAAAATTTTAAATGCCAAAAAATATAAATGTCCAGTACAACATACAATGCAGGAAAGTAGTAGATCATAACAGACAGTATAAATTAATAAGTAGTTATTTATATTTATTTATGTTTATATAACAAGTAATTATAAAAGTACATCATTTAATAGTCCAACAGATATTTTTAATGTCACAAATTCTGTTTGCTGGATACATGTAACCAAAGGAACCTGAAGCAGCCAGCCAGCTCTATCAGGGTTCATTAGGGCAGGATTTTTGGAATTTGTTGCTGCTACTAATTCACATGCAGCTCTTAGGAACTAGCTAACTTCATTGATGTTGATTTATGCACAGTTGTAAGGAAACCAAAACAAGTCAGATAACTTCTGCGATTGTAATTGGAGGGCAGTAATCAAGACTGATATCCGACTGGTTGTCTCTATTAACACACATCACATTGTGACTCTTGGAATAGTAAAGTAGTAAAACATTTTTATTACTGATTTGGGTGAGCTTTTAAACAGTCAGAGGCAAACAACCATCTCCAACATTGTTCATTAGAAATGACTTTTAGAAGTTTAAAAGTCTAACTGACTTATTATACTGATCTGTTTTTGACTCTCAGGAATCTGAGCCAGCCAATTTGTCGATGCTGCTCATGATATATATTTCGAAAATTTAATGTGGTCGGCCTACTTCATTGATTCTGATAGGGGTGTGACTCTTGTCAACATAAATTAGACAACCTTTTATTTCATTGCATGACTTTTAGGTTGTTAGGAATTCATTATACATCAGAGAAGTTTGTTTTGTCTTGTTTCAGATTGTTTTTCCTTTTCATTTTCTTTTTTGAAATATATTATCATTTTTCATGTTTTTCAATGGTGATACAATTTTTTTAGCTATGGACGCATCATTTTGCCAAGTAACATGGTGCACATGTGTGCACCATGTAGTGAAACAAATATTGCAACCAAATGTGTGTTACGATTTGTGAAAATTTGGTTCTCATTTTGAATTTCTGACTTTGTTTCTGAATTTACATTTGGCTTAAATAAAAAGTTTGTGTGGACTTTACTTTAAACAAGCATCTTAATCTTTTAACCATTCCTTCGGCAACCTTCATTAATCTCTGCTGCAGTTTAATCTTGAATTATCTGTCTGATTTATCAATCCAATTTGAGCTTGTCAAAATTACTCAGAGTCTGACTTTCGGAAATCTAATGCAACCAGCTGTCTTCACCACTGCTGACTAGAGTCTGTCATTTTTGAAACTAAAGCAGATAGCTGTTTCCATTGTAGCTGATCAGGGTATAACTTTCAGTCATTCAGCATAAACAGCCATTTCCCTTCATGCTCATCCTTTTGCTGCTCTCATGAATATGAAACGAATTGCTGCCTCCGTTAGTACTTATTAGGGCATGACATTTGAGAATCTGAAACAACTTCTCAACTTCATCAGTGTTTTCAGAAAGGGACTCTAAAGCAGGCTTCTGTCTCCACTGAAGATGTTTCAGCTGAACCTCTCAAGTATCTGAAGCACCCATCAGGGTTCATTGGAGCCTAACATTCTGCAACAAGTTTCTATATTAAATAAATTTGGATCCAAGTTGTTATAGTATGTAAATAAGCAGGATCTGCAGAAGACCACCCCATCAGATCACAAGAACCTGTTCTAATGGAGAAGCTCAGCTATCCCAGCCTGGAAAAATTTTACGAGTGTTTTTCTTTGTACCCATAACAGATAACAGAACAATACACACAATATGATTGAGCAGCGCACACATCACCACCATTAAATATTTTAAGAAAAAATACCAACAGTAAACAACAATGCAGAAGTAAGCCTTGAGATAATACCATCTTTGTGTTTGTATAAGTAATGCAGAGATTACACCAGCTATACCAAGAAAAGCGACTAATAGGTAAATAAACACAATTAGTGGTTCTCAGTTTCTAAAAATGATTTTGTAATGAAAATGAGATAAAGTCCCAACTAAAAAGACTACTGTGAATACATCAGCACTGACAAATGATTCCAAGCAGCCCAAGAAAATACGTTGAGCGAGAAATGTTGAGCTAACACAGATGAGCCGAGTCCTGCAGGAGTCCTCTTGTAGCTTTTATTTCTAACCACCTATACTTCTATCATAGCAGCTGAGATGATTTATGGAAGATCCAGCAAATTACCAAGCTAAAACCCCTCTTTTAATTCTTTCATGCATGCCAACTATATCAGCAATTTATACAATTTATGGATATACGACGCAGATTACAGATGGAGAACAACTAAGGTTGATATTTGTTTTACATTTTATATAATGGATGGCTCTTGGCATCTGAAATGACAAAAAAATCCCCAGATCCTTCTCCATCTTTTACCCCTTCTAAGAGAACTGAATGGTGATTCCTCTTGGAGCTTTATGTCACTACTTTCAGAAATTTATATCTTGTCTGACCCAATGGAATGTTGTGCCAAGACCGTATTCTCTTCATATTCCTATCAAATGAAAAATATACTTAGTCTGATTATTCTTTTGTTCTTTTATTTGCTAAGCCAAATATCCAGTTCAGGTTTGCAGGTATACAGTGTCTTCTCAGCAGCATTGGTTGCACAGAGGAAATCACTGACCACAGACTCACTCATATGTGTTCAGTTAAAAGTGACCTAACATGTATGTCCTTGTAGTGACTCTAATGTATGAGTGATCTACAATGGATTAACATTACACCCAGGGTGAGCACCTGTCCTCTACCTGTGGCTATTGAAAAAGAGTTAGTCACTCATTTTTGTATATTTTGTATATACTCTTTTTGTGTTTCATTATCATTATGTGTTGTGTTTTTATGTTGCATTTTTTAATACTACAGCTATGACTAAACAATGTGGTGCAGTGGTTAAGGTTATGGTTGTGGGTTCAGCTCTCACTACTGATACTGTGTGACCATGAGTAAGTCACTTCGTCTGCCAGCGTTCCAATTAGAAAAACAAAAGAAATGTACCCAATTGTATCTCTCAAATGTTATAAGTCACCTTGGATAAAGACATCAGCCTAATTAGTAAATGTAATTAGTGTATAATGTGCTAGGCTCACAAGAGCAAGTGTACTTAAATACATCACATTGAATTAAATTGTGATCTCGTAAAAGTGAAAAGATAGAAAATGGGTGGAACAGTAATGCACTGTTCACACTCCGGGCTCCCAGCATCAGGGACCTGGATTCAAATTCCAATAATTTCAAAATCATGCTTGTTAAGTTGACTAGCGACTCTAAATTTGCCTGGCATGAGTCAGCATGTTTGTATGGTTGGCAAATAAACTTTGCCATGTGCAACTGGAACAAGCTCTGGACACATAAATTTAATAGGTGGTATAAAAAAGAAAATTGCTGGAAGCATAAAACATGAGTATAAATATTCTTATTATGGGGGTGAAGTGTTAGGAAAAGGGAAATTTTATTTGAAATAGAGCATTCATTCCTTTTAAAAAGTATGTTGCTTAATATAAAATGATGAAATATAACATGACTTAAAGTTAATCCATGCATTGAAGATAGAACGTTTGCACCCTGTATTTGTGTTAATAATACTGAAATGTATGTCTGTGGTGGAATTATAATAAGATATACAAGAATATATAATATATAGGAACAGAAGTCTCTTTTTATCCTAATAGAGTGGCATGTTAATTATATGCATTTTCTAAACACCCTAATTTCAAACACAAAAGAGTTCAAGAGTCATGAGTGCCACTTCACAACTCAGATCTGTCATCTTATCCATTTCTCTAACAACTTTAATTGTTTTTTTATTGTATTCTATCCCATGACCTTCCTAGTCTCTGGCCACACTGGTCACTCCAAAGCAATGCCGACTTACCACAGGCTGTTCAGATAGTTCCTTTAACTCGTACCCTGCCATGGTGTGTTTATCCTTAGTGTTCTCTTCTCTCTTCCTTTCTGTCACTTTTTCCTATCACTTCAGTGAATGCCTCTAAATATTTACAACTCCTCCTTTCTACCTGTCGTTATATGGTGGGGAGAGAGAGAGAGAGAGAGAGAGAGAGAGAGAGAGAGAGAGCAGAAGGTAAAGAGGAAGAGAGAAGAAAGGTGGAGCAACAGCAGTCTGGATGCCAGGGTACAGTGAAATCATCAGCTCCCAATATTCTTCTCCTGGCCTGACATTGACTCCTGTTTTGAGCTTGTAATTTAAAACAAAGACTTTATTAAAAGGAAATCCTGGCATGTATGGAAGCCTACCTTCCTGGTTCTTTTTTTTCACTTAGCTCTTTATGGAGAGGAAGAAACAAAAAATGAGAAATATGTTAGCCACAGCATCCTTGCCATCTTAATTTCCATGGAAATTAAAAGATTTGTGGTTACTGTAGACTACTGCTATCTTCGTTTTTCCATCAATATGCTCCAGTTAACCACTGCCGGGGTGCAAAATTCATTTGTGTGGCTGAAGCCGTTTGACAGGTCTCATTCAGAGTAATTCAGACTGATGACCACAAGAGACTTTGGGGAAATGAATGACCACAGCTCAAGGTATAGAAGACATAAAATTATCTTTGTAATTAGTCCTGTAATTAGTCCATCATTTGTGATAATTTGTTTTTTACCACTACAGCCAAGATGTGGTTGTAAATAGAGTGCATAATGATGGATAAACCTTCACGCTCACAGACACCATACTAGCATGAGATTGATCACACATCCCTGACTCTAAAATAATTCCTGATGCGTAATTTTGCAAGTTGGTAGATTTATTTGATGTGCACCATCAAACAGAAGGGTATCCATTGTGCAGTTTTCCTGTGTTCCTTCTGCTTTTTCTTGCAAACCCAAAACAATCAATCTGTTTGCTGATCACAATCTGACTTGTGATGATCCAAAGCTGAACACTGTCTCTGTGGATGCAAACTGTAATTATTTTTGACCAGAGTGTGACTCTTGGAAATGTGATTTTTGGAAACCTGAGTGTGGGCACAGTTCTCAGGAACCTGAACTAGATACATTTCCTTGAGAATGGTGATTAGGGCACAACTCTTGAGAACTTAAAATAATCACCCAGCTTCATTATTGCTAATTAGAGGGAAACTCCTACATGTCTAAAGCAAGCTACTGAATTCTTTGGGGTTGATGGAAGTTGGGTCTCATGTATTCAAAACAAATTGCTAATGAGGAAGAACTGTAAATCTCAGTAATACAGAGATCTGTAACAAGCATCTCCATTTGATGATGTAAAGTTTGGAGTATATGTAAAAGAGAATCTGCAAATGTCCTCCACACCCTGCAGTATCTTCACTGAGATAAGAAGGAGAACACAGGCCAGACATTACACATAGAGCTGCAAAATCTGGATCCTCCATCTTCAGTTTAAACCAAGAACCATCATGAGCAGATGTAAGAACCTCTAAAATACTCCAAGGAAATTACTTCAATGTGTGCACTTTCAATCTGTCTTTTCTGTTCTTCCCATTTGTTCCTTCTCACTTTATTTGTATTTCAGATAGAACTTTTCTTACCTATACATGTGAAGCCATAGTTTTCTCTGAGATGATTTAACATGTTATTTGAAAATATCTTGTCTGGTTTAATCCACTCTACAGCACTGAAATGACCCCTTATGGCTGAGAATGACCTCCTCTTAAATGCTGTTGTTTGACTTTTTCCTCAGTTGATGTTTATCTTGGCTTCTGAATGACAGCACTTGAATCCAGAGTGTCTGAATGACAGAGAGCATTTTAATTCTAAAAGGGATGTCAGCAGTCATGGACAAAGATATCTCTACTTTGAATTGTGAAAAGTGAAATTTTGTCAGTTTTATTTTGGATTGTCAAAATTTTCCTAAAATAAATATCTCATTTTTAACACAGTAATTAACATTTAAATGAGATGGAAAATTCAGCAAATAATAAATCAATAAATCAAAGACTTAATATGTACTGGTGCAAGGTTATATAGTTGTGTATATTTCTTCTGTCCATACTGCACCATGTATATTAAAAATAAAAATACATACATCATATGTGCATAGATAATAGATAAAGTATTTAAAAGTAGTCAGGTATGCCATGCTGAAGGCAGGCCAAGTCCAGTACTACAATAACAACAATAAGAAAACATCCTAACTTCTCTTTGAAGCAGCCATTAGCAGTAACATCTGCAAAACTCTCCTTAGTACACACTACTCAGTTACTCAATCCTCAAAACATGTGGTATTTCTTTATTCTTTGCTATTTAATCTCATGTTTTTCTAAAATTGTGTTTCTATAATCGGGTTTTAATGTATTTTAATCTGTCTGTGTGCTATATGCTCATCGATGTGACGTAGGCAAAAAAAAAAACTCTCTCTGTCTCGCTAAAGTATGATTCAGATCTGGTACCTTCCTTCTTCCTGTCACTTGAGCTGGGATTCAATTTTAAATGTAGTCATCATTTTCTCCAAAAACCCTTATCATTATTTTATTCAATACAAAATCTATTATGTTTATTAACTTATTTATTCCACCTCTATTTCACTCACTTTAGAGATTTATAATCACTGTTCTCTAGAGCTTTTTATACTTCTAGTTTTTTTCCTTTACACTTCTTTTCATCTATTAATATTAATTTGATTTCAATAAGCTCTCGAACTGGTAAGGTCTCAGATTTCACTGAAAGGACCAAGACCAATGCTCAATATCTGCGTGGAGGTATTTATTTGATAACTTCACTCTTCTAAAACTTTCAGCTGCTTACAATAATCTCTCTTCTTCAACCACTCTATCATTCGTTGAAAAATGAGTTGTACTTTTTAATTGCCATTTAATTTTGTCCTAATTGAGACATATTAGATGGTATGCTGTTAGCAGAGTTTTCCTCTAAGTCATATTTCAGTATCATCACTTTTGGCTTAGCAGGACCTTGGGAACATATTAGGATAGGGTCAGTGGAACAATAAGAGGGGCAGACACAGAGGGTGCAAAATGAAAAACAGTGCATTTATTGTGCAAAAGTCAATACTACATAAAATATATGTCGTAAAATGCCCTTGACTATAAGTACTTCAATAAATAGGTAAAAATAAATCTATGAATGAAACATGTCTATTAAAAACACAAGCATTGCCACAAATATCAATATTACACACATCCATAAAAATCTAAAAAGAGAAATCATCCATCCTCCTAAAGTGCTCTAAGAAGCTCATTTGTGGTATTTCAAAAAAAACATTCTTACTGTCCCTCAGTCTCCATGTTGTTCAGTGGGAGCTTTGCTTTACTCCTGGGAAAACAGGACCATCAGTCTATCTAGAAAAGAAGTTGTGTGGTAGCAGCTCAAAGTCTCTGCTTGTATATACACATCTTTAAATATGAGCCCATATCATGCTTGTACTTCTCAAACTTCACGACTGAACAGCCCTCTCCTAACTGAAATTGATCTCACCATTAGCAGACACACCAACTGTTATCTCAGGCTAGAATATCACCCGACCAGAGCCTAAAACCCAACTTTATGGTCATGTGTCAAACCTGAATTTTATCTACGTTAATCCCTCCTTGTACCTACTGCAGTTCATGGCATCCACTGTCCACACAGCTCACTTTCCATAGGTAGCATTTATAGGCCTGTCACCACCACCATTACAACATTGTATTCCAAAAACATCTTGGCTAAATAGAAGAACACTGGGAGGAAGCTGATGGGCAGCAGGCATATGGACAGCAGGCATATGTGTTCTTTAAACTGATATGCTCACACCCCCTCCACCATTCATTCCAAAGCCAATATCCAACATCTCACAAGGACACAAACACTTGGCCTCTTCTGTGCAAACCAAGGATTAATCAAGTATATACTACTATGCATTTCTCCTTCTTTAAATGGACAATGTCTTTCAAACCACTAAATAAAGTCGGAGTAAGAATCTTTCAAAACATTAACCTATAAGGCTTAATTTGCAATTCCAAACTGGCCCTTGTGTGAATATGAATGTGCATGTCAGGATGTGCTTAAAAGGGACTTGTAATACCGTACTCTCCAAAGCTTTTTCCTGCATTGAGTCCAGTGCTGCCATTGTAGGTTCTGGCCCCATGGGACACTGCTTTGGATTAAATGGGATGGAAAATGCTATGATACATTATTTTGTCAAAGACTTGTTCATAATGTTTCCGTGTCTTCAGGCTACAATCATCCACTACTTTTGCTTAATTGCTTTATCTGTGACTTAAATGGATTCATGAACATTAAACCAATTGAGGTTTGGAAATTGAACCTAAGTAAAGTGGTAAGAATTTGAACCCCCTGAAAGTTATTGGGCAAGACAGAACCCTCTGTAAGACAGGGCAACTAATATATATGGATCTGTTTTTTCTCTACTTTATTTACACCAGGTGAAGGGTACTGGCCTGTATTGGGTATCTGAGATATGATATTAAACAAGGGTAATGTTGATGGCTATAATGTTAGTTTTTCTTTTTTATTATTATTTCTATTAAGTATAATATATTTAACAAAACTTTTCATAAACATACGCAAATAAATTTACCCAATACAAATAAAAAAAATCATAAAAATAAAGAACTTACATTAATTACATCCAAAGATAAAGAATAAAAAAAATGAAAGAATATTTATGTAACCAAATTATCCATCCATCCAATATCCAACCCGCTATATCCTAACTACAGGGTCATGGGTGTCTGCTGGAACCAATCCCAGCCAACACAGGGCGCAAGGCGGGGAACAAACCCTGGGCAGGGTGCCAGCCCACCGCAAGGCACACACTAGAGACAATTTAGAATCGCCAATCCACCTAACCTGCTTGTCTTTGGACTGTGGGAGGAAACCCACACAGACACGGGGAGAACATGCAAACTCCACGCAGGGAGGACCCGGGATAACCAAATTATATTTTTACATAATGCAAAAGTTTTGTAAGTTAACATTTTTAAAGCTTTTATAGACTATAAAAAATATTTGAACTAAAACTCAATGCCAAAAGAGGGAACTTTTTGATTTGTGAATATGAATGTTACCCAAAAAAATCATACATATACAGTACAATAAACATTTTTCTCTTGTACTATACAATTTGAAATGTAAAAACTCTTAAACTTAAAATATACCTTTGTATGTAGTGTTTACAAACAAACACTGTATGTGACACATCCTGGGACAGAGTTGACTGGGCAAGGGTGTTAATATCACATAGGGTTTTTTTTCTGAGAGATGGCAGCTGCACTTTCCTGACATAAACTAGCACCAAGACTAACATGAATGGTCATAGCCTCCTCTCAATAAAATACCAAAACACACCATGACACCCACTATGCTAATAATGTGTCATTTGAGAAAGCTCTTCGGGTTGCACCATCAGCTTTATCGCCTCCATATGTGAATTAAGTAGTCCTCAAACCTGATTGAGAAACAGACCTCATTACTGAGGACGACCTGATGGGAGTTCTTGACAATGCATGCTGCTGGACCACAAAGACCAATACAGATGAATAGAATTTAATGAAATGTGGGGATAGAGTCTTGCCTCTGTGAATTATTAGAGTCATAGCAAGATCCAAAGATGGCACCAATTCCTGGTATATGATCCAGCAGTCCTACCTAAAGTAGTACTTTGTGACATTTGCATTATGTCTAAGATGATGTCACCGTAAACAGGTTACATAGGAGAATTCACTTATAAGAAATTTCAGAACTCTGAAGGCATCACAGATTGGTCTCTATGTTTTGTAAAAGGGAAAAAAAAATTGGTGGCAACAGACCTATACTTGAAGGTCAACTGGAAGTCTTGGAGGTTTCAGTCATACTTGAACAACCAGTAATTCCTTCATATACAGTTTGTATTATAAGAAATGAATGTGCAGGACAAATGGAATTCTCTTAACAACTAAAAAAATTCAACTTAATTTCACTTCACTTCCTACTCTCTTGACCTGGAGAGGATCATGGTGGAAACATTTCCAGCCAGACAGACCAAGTCAACCAATTCTCAGCAACATTTTCCAGGTCGATCTGGAAAATTCCCAGACACTTTCAATCCATTCAAGAGATTTAATCCCACTAAAATGTCATGGCCTGCACACCCACCAAGCCATGTCTGAAACATCCACCAAGGGATGTGCCCAGGATCAGACTAACAACACACCCACACCACCTCAACTGGCTCCAATCAATCTACAGAAGCAGGAGTTATATTCTAAGGTCATCCTGCATAGATCAGCTATTCACCCTACCAAGTAAGCTTATCAAGCCTGTGCGCAATAACTCTCATTTACCTCTGGAACCTCTCATTGATCACTTGTGCTCATGAGTTCATTCTTTTGGTCATTACCTGGATGTTATTAGGACAGAGATGTAAACTGACAAATAAATTAAATGCTTTATCTGCAACCCTTAACTGCTGTTTCATCACCACTGTACATATCTGCAAACTGAATGCTACTACATTAATCAGTCTGTTAATATCATAATCACCTCAGCCCTCACTTGTGAAACTAAAAATTAATTTTCCATTGAATAAAAACCTTTTTTTATCACAACAAATGTATTGCACATTAGTACAACATTTCTTAAATAGTTATGAATTTATTTGTGCGAAAGGGAAATGTTTTTTTTTACACTAATAATCCTTAAATTGTATGCTGCTTACCATGCATAAACTTCCCAAACATCTCTTCTCAAAGATGACTCCAAAGTGACTCACAGAAAATGATAAAAGGAGTTTTTTGACTTGTGCTCTCTCTTTCTTGATCCCAAAATTTCCAACTAAGATTTTGACATTTTATATATTTCACTTTGTTGATGTGTTTTCTTTAATCATTATCTCCATCTAGAGGCTTATAGGTTTAAACTTAAACTTCAGAATCAACTGACCCTAATGTAGGCTTCAAATTATTAGATTTTATATAACGTAGTCACCTCTCGGGTTACTGTATTGTTTATTTACTTCGTTATAGGCATCCATCTAAGTTGCATGGAGTTTTCTCAGGTCTCGCTATATTTCACTTTTAAAGCATACCACTGATCTTGTGAGCTCATCTCATTTAATGTCATTGGTCAAGGGAAAAAACATTCCCAAGTCAGTCAGCCTTCTATAATGTTAAAGTGCTTGAAGGCACCTTCACAGCCAAGTATAAATGTAACCATATTCTGCCAATTGGCACTTTGTAGAAACTCATCCGCTCTAATAATGAATCTTATTGGATATGACAAAATAAAGTCATCCACTCTAATAGTAAATCTTATTGGATATGACAAAAGACAGCCTACAGACATCTAGCATCTCTAGCATCAACAGTTTATATAGTGTATCGGAAATGACTGGCTGTCTGAACTTTTGCTATGCTTTGAAAGGCGTAACTATACATTAATCAGTTAGTTCTTCCCAGGACACTATAAATGTGAAAATATATTGCTGTTGTATGTAATTCATATATCTTATTAGTGAACTTCACAAAACAAACAATATTCCAGGTATACTCACCATCATGCTGTTCTATTATATAGTCTGTATACTGTGACCAAAAAGCCAAATATTTGGCATCTGGTAACTTAGCTCTCTTCAGCTCCTTTCTTTACAGAGGGATGAAGCCCTGAGAGAGTTTTATATCTTTAAAAGTTACAATTGGAAAATGAGTGAAAGACTGTCAGAAATTTATGGACCCCCACCTTAACCCTTAAAATCTTTATATTTTGGATTTCCCCTTTTTTCCTTTCACTCATGGGGATTGAGTGTCATCCTTCTCTCTTTCAAATTATCGGGAAACTCTGAGTCTAAAGTGGGTCCTGGCTGCATAAGTGGACTGCTATTTGAACAGCCACTGTCATCTTTGTCATTATAACACAAATTCAAAGTTCTCCTTTCCCTGGTTTGAGTTTGACAATTAAATGTGAGGCTGCAAGCATACGAAATGGGTCCTGCCTGAAGTCTCCGAAACATCACTGAACCCTCTATAGCGATTGTACATTTACAATGTTGGAAACATTACAAATATGAGTTGGAAATGTGAAATTTTACACATTACAAATTACCTCCTTTTAGAAATAATCCACCAAAGAAATTTGGAATTGAGGTGATAGATAGATAGATAGATAGATAGATAGATAGATAGATAGATAGATAGTCCTTATTTGTAATCAATAAAATAATTAGTCAACAACAATGAACAAAGGTAATAGTCATTTTTATTTCTGTATCTTTAATTATTACATACTTGAGTACTATTGTATAGGGAGTAAATCCATCCATTCCGAACACAGGGTCACGGGGGTCTGCCGGAGCCAATCCCAGCCAACACAGGGCAGGAACAAATCCCGGGCACGGTGCCAACCCACCGCAGGACACACACACCACACACTAGGGCCAATTTAGAATCGCCAATCCACCTAACCTGCATGTCTTTGGACTGTGGGAGGAAACCCGCGCAGAGACGGGGAGAACATGCAAACTCCACGCAGGGAGGACCCGGGAAGCGAACCAGGGTCTCCTAACTGCGAGACAGCAGCGCTACCACTGCGCCACCGTGCCGCCCTAGGGAGTAAATATTATTTATAAAGTTGAATAATTATGAACCAATAGCAAACAATAACACAAAAAAGATGAGTGACAGCTATGTGCCATTCTGAAATAAATACAGTATATAAAAGGGTCCACTGGCCCAACTGTACAGGTCTTGGAACCCTGTCTATCTAAAGAGGTGGCTCAGACACTTTCTTATAACAAAACTGCACAGAAGCACTGAATTTTGTCCTTTCTCTCTATCTCTGTTTTACATGGCCTCTCTTCATCCTGCTAGTTGAGCCTCCACCCCAACTTATTTCCCGACTCTAGGCTTACTTTGGCTTTGACTGTGAAGAACCTTTATATTCCATCCTGTAAATACTTTCATGAATGGTGACGGTGCTACCTTTGTCTACAGGGACACCCTGTTAATACTTTCGTTGGTAGCCTGTAATGTCCGTCACCCCATCAGTTTTCTGTTGATCTTAAGCAGCTGAGTCTCCATTTACAGGACAACAGCACCCTAAGCATTACTGCCTGGGACCAAGTATTTTTGCTTGGCCTGGAGATTTTACTTCTTCTTGCCTTCCTTCCTTGGCACTACCGTCTCTAAGAGAAAATTGCTTTTTTGCTGGTTCCTAGTGTCCTGCTAAAACATTCCTCTGTCTACATTATCACATTTGCCTCAATTTATTGGTATGTGGCCCCACCTCTTGAACTTCTTAGGAACATAACATGCATATGCATATGTACACAGCATCACATGCTAAATTTTCCCCTGTACTTCCATACTGTATTAAGCAGGATCCCTCCTGAGGCCAGTGTGGCACTTCCCTCATCACCACATATGTATTGTAGGACATAACTCTGCCCTGTGGCATCCTGATGTTTCACTTGCACCTGTTAAACCTGAAAACTCTTATTACACAAATTAGAAGAGCTGTGTAATGACAAAACATTTTCTGATAAGTTGTATGGTACCGTATTATGTTATACAATATTAATCTTTTTGCAGTCTTGAGAGATGAAATACCCAGCCTTCCATCTATTACCCAGCTTGCTTTGTTCATTTTAGGGTTCTAGGATGCGGGAGACTATCCCAGCTATATTAGGCAGAATAAAAACTAAACCTGGACGGAGTAACAGTCCATTGCTAAGCGCACACATGCATCATTCACTCACACTTGTTCAATTTACAGACTCTAGTTTATACAACACAAATGTGTTTACGATGTAGGGGCAAAAATCTAAGTCTCTTGGGGAAAAAGATATGGGCATGGAAAAAATATGCAAACTTCAAAAAGTGACTGTACAGAATTTGGACTGTCTTATGGAGCTATGAAGCAGAAGCAATGACCACTGTGCCAGTGTGCTACACTAACCCTATTCAAAATTAAAATGCAATATTGCAGTTTTACTATTTGATTTACAAACATTCTTTATTAAAGGTGCTGAACAAAGTAAGCTTGACAGTGCTTTAAGCAATATTTATCATCTTGTGTAAGAAATTAAACTGATTTCTGTCTTTTCTTTTTATTATGTTGTTAGTGGCTGAATTGTCTCCTCTGGCCATTTCTACATTATTTACTGGAAAGCCCAAATATGACAACTTCCAAGCTGTTCGGCTTTGATGCCACCTGTAAAGTGTATGTGCAGCCCACAGACTTTGCAGACAGGCAACTTCTTACTGAATATGAACTGCAACAGCTGTGTGCTGTTTGTCTCCTGCTGCATGTGGGCAGCTTTACAGCAGAATTGGTTTAGATGATGAAAAACAAATTAAACATATATGAACTGCATATAGCAAATAAACAAAAGTAAAACGAGTTCACTGATGTCAAAGGTCAGCCTAAGACATTCCACAGACATAGAAATGAACACTGGAGGGAAAGAAAGTGAAACTTTGTGTTTAGTAGAATATGTACATGGACTGCAAATCCAAAAAAACGGCAGAGAATATAAAGAGAAAGAAGAAATAGAGTGGGAGCTTTTCCCACACAGATGGGGGCAAAAAGCAAATCATAAATGAGAAGAAAAGAGGGGGCTGAGAGAGAGGGACAGAGTGGGAGAGGGAGAGCGAGAGATGCACACAGAAACCCGAGCTCTGCAGTTTAAATATAGGTGCCACGTGGTTCTGCTTGGAGATCTTCACATGCTGATTACAACGTAGGTGGGGAGAGTGACTGGGGGGGGACAGGGGTAGCATTCAGTTGAAATTAATAGGTCTCCCGGGCCTCCTTATACTTAACTCTATGTGGTCTGTGTCCTTCTGCAATGGTATTCCACCAGTTGTCCATGTGACTTGCTGAACAACTCATCTCTTAGTTACCAAGGTCTAAAGTGTAAAAAGAGGGAATGTGAGGGTCTGTGCTCATGAACGCAAACAAGCACTAGCCGAGGTATGCTCCTTGGCCCTTAGAATTAACACTAGGGCAGCACTGGAACCATTACATCTTTTAGTAAATGTAAATGTGCTCAATAAATTCTGCTAGAAGCAGAAATATAGTAGTGAAGATTAGATTAGACTAGATTAGATAACCTTTATTGATTCCACGGGGAAATTCAGATGCATAAAGTAGCAGAAACCTAGCAGAAACAAATAATGCAGCCAATCAATCAATCAATCAATCAACTGATAAACAAATAAGCAAATAAATAAACAAATAGGGTAGATATTTCAAGAGAAACTTGAAAAAAGGGGATACAAAAACAAACAATACAATTCAAGAGTACTGGAGTTTACTAAATATTGCTGAAATATGTTTGATAAAAGAAGTTATTTTAGTTTATACTTTCATTCATTTACTATATAACTCATTTAATTTGACATTCATAGGGGTTGAGTCAGGCTCTCACGTACCCACTCTCAAATACTAAATTTCTAGTGAAATTTAAAGCTGCCAATAAAACAAAAACAAACACTCACAACTTTGGGCTGTGGGAGAAAAAAACAGGCAATACTATATTAAATGAACATGCAAGCTATGTTTGTTCATCTATCTATCTATCTATCTATCTGATATTGATATAAAGTGTGTATTCTGTCACTTTTACAATTGAACTGATTTTGAGGCCAATTTCAAAGAAACACCAGGGTACAATGTTTGTGTGAGCACAGAGAATCATGTATCTGTTTCTGTAACACAGTCAGGAAATAGTCAACCCAGAAGGAGTTCCTTGGCTCCAGCAAAGCACCACCCACCCTCTCATCTTCTTTCCACTGCACTAAATGCCTCCCGTGTATGTGCATTCTGTCATCTTCTAACCTCATGTGCACCTGACCCAGAAAAGCCACTGCAGGCTGCATTGGTGTTATCTTATTATCCTTAGACTATGCTATACTAAACCCTATTAAATTATTGTAGTTAAATGAGGTATTCCTATTTTGGGCCACACATCATCATTTCATATTCACATACATATATATGTGTGTGTGTGTCTACATATATGTACACACTGACATACACCTTATAGAAATGGTACGTTGGTGCAGAGAGTAACAGTGACACTATTACCTCACAGTTTTAGGGATCAGAGTTCTTAGGGTAATCCAGTGATCTTCCTACATTTCAAAAACATGCTGGTTAGGTTTATAGTTGTTTTTTTTAATTGTTTGAATATGAGTAATTGTGCCATGCATTGGACTGGCATCCCATCCTGAGTTGGTTCTTGCCTTTTATCAGATATAGAAAGGACAGGCCCATTTCTGTTCCTCATTACCCTGTAATGCACAAAGCATGTTATGAAAAATAGATGGATACAAAGATACAAAAGGAGCAGCATAGTAGTGCTGCTGCCTTGCAACGAGGAGACAAGGGTTCATGTCCTGAGCACTCCCAGCATGAAGTTTGTATGCTCTTCTCATGTACTCCAGATGCTTTGGTTTCCTTCAAAAGATATGGTGACACTAAACTGGCCTGTGTGTATGTGTGTTGACCCTGTCATGTACTGGTGACCCATTGTTTCTGCCTTGTGTCCAATAACTGTTGGGGTAAGCTCCATCTTCCCTGTACCCTTGCCCTGGACAAGTGGGCTAGGAAAATGGATGGATAGAGGAAAGATATGAAAGTGTGAAAGAGAGTATACGTTGGAATTCAATCTAAGGTGAAAGCCACATCAGCCTTAGGTATGTAAACAATAAATATATAAAGAACTGTACACAAAACACATTCACAGATGCATGTACACATTTTTATATATTTTATAAGCATTCATCCATCATAAGCATTCATCCATCCTTCCAACCATCTTCTAAAACCACTGCGTCCGAAGCTGGAGCCAATCCCAACAGGCTTGGGGTGCAAGGCAGGATCCAGGCAATATTCTTTTTATAAGCATTTAAAATACATCTTTCTCTTTCTCTCTCTCTTTACATACATACATA
>JANRMT010062804.1:26520887-26546775 GCA_026402145.1 Polypterus bichir lapradei
ATAGATAGATAGATAGATAGATAGATAGATAGATAGATAGATAGATAATGCAAGTTCATGCACCAACTACTCAGAGACAGTCGGACGCAGCCGATTTCCTAGCGGTCACACTACTGCGCTACGCCGTTAAAGAAGACAGGGATGGCGGTAGCAGCGACAACATTAGAAAAGGAGGAAGACGGGACGGTTCAAGAGACGCAGGAGTCTTACCAGAGTCTGCTGATAGTGCAGTGCCTTCCTCTGAGAAGCATCTGCAGCCATCGACACTTTGTCACTGACCCAAAATAGGGTCGACCTCTCTCAGACACACCATACACATGTGCACCCGCGCGCACGCACTTATATCCCTTCTCCCTCACACAGACACCAAACACCTCTAGAAAACCTGGACTTGGGGGGTTCCGAAAGAAGGGTTTGGAAGTCAGTGCTTTTTCGCAAAGCTATTGTCTGTGCATATACAGGCAGGTATTGCGGTATGGTATATGAGGTGTTGTTGTGGCTTGTGGATTTTGGACAGTTTTTTGACAGCTGATGTCTTATTGCTAAGGTTAGAATTACGAAATAGTGCAGCAGTGGATCCATAGATGTTATGATCATAATTACAACTGCCAGGTTTTGAAACGTGGACATAATAATTATGCGCGAGTATTTTCAAAACGCTAGTGCCAAAGTGAATGATATACAAGACAAATATATAACCTTAGCGGTTCATTTGATCAAGAGGAATATAGGAAATGCGTCTTCTTTCTTGTTTAAGGTACGCGATCTTGCAAACATTACAAAAGATTTTTAAGAAGTGTAATGCAGATACAAAAGGAGTCTGAGAAGGACAGTTTTTTCTTCCTCTTAAGACAAGTAGGTGAAAAATTTCGACAGCTGATGGGAAGCGATTACGGAGGTTCAAATTAAAGAAAAACAAAAACTTGTTAGTGAACAACTTCTTACAAAGATCATAAGAGATTACAATCTAAATTAATAAAAGTGGGTAAACAATACAGGCAAACACCAGAAGTGGGAATAATACTGTGGATTTTACCAATTTGGGTTGATGGCGAAGACAGCGTTATGTTGAGTAATGTACGTAAAACAGCTTAAATTGTAATTTATTCAAAATTAACAAGATACGTTTTCCATAGTAAAATAGATAATGAAAGTCTGAAAAATGTACGTGGCCGGACAGTCGAGTTTTGGCCAACCTTGGTGAAGCGCAAGTAGATTACTCAGCAATTAAGATAAATGAGAATGCCGGCAGCCACCTATAATGCTCAGCAAGTCAGGCAGTTTACAGGCAACGAGTTGTTTTGTGCACAGTAGCGCAGTCTCTTTGGTTAAAATGTACTCGATTACTTAATTTTAGCGTGCATTGGAAATAAAACGGCATGGGATGGAACGCCACTGCTGGGAGAGTTGGACGAAGTGGGAACGACGGCTTCATCAGTGAAAACACAGCGCACAGTATTTGAAAATAAGAAAATTGAAGTAAATCGTTCAGTGTTGTTCAATACTTTATTAAAAGCACTAATTGATAGGTTAGATATAAATTCAATGCCAACTGCCGAAGTTTTTTTAAAGATGGAAAGAAGTAAAACAAAATCGGAACTCGCTCATGGAACTTGTCTTTTCCTAAGGAAGGAAAACAGTGTCCCTGTACTGTATTTCAAAAGACAAGCCATGTACAGATTTGCAAATTAATTGATTGATAATTTATGTCAGTGTGCGATCTAGGATACCATTTTATCCGCATGTAAACATTTCGGAGAAAATTGAGCGAAAGTGTACATCATCAAAGATGTAGAACCAGTAGCAGATGTAAACCGGGGTCTTGTTCAGAAAGCGGACGCCACTTGAGACGGCCTTCCCCTCGCCCAAACACTAACCTTAAGGTCAATAAAATAGGTCCCTGAAGTTAAGTCAATTTTTTGGGGCAAAAATGATAACAGAAATGGGAAACATACACACATAGAATTATTGTGAAACAACCAAGTGGCGTTCGCTTTCTTAACAAGAGCCATAAAGGCTGTAAAGGTAAACGGCTGGGTTTCCTAGCTAAAGATACTCCACAGCAGGGTCGTGATGAGAGATTTAAGTTCCTATAAAGACCCTGCACTGATTTCAGAAATACTTGAATGAAACGTGCATGTGTAGAGCGGTGATAAAACAGTGAAGGCAGAAAGTGAATGCGTTCTTTTGTAAAGTTCAACACATGCACATCACAAATGTGAGCTTGAATCATGAATTGCTAGGATAACAAAGTAACGGAGGCAATGGAAGAACTGTTACAGGTGGTAACTCTTCCAACTTGCAACCAGTGCTGTGTGACTAGTTAGAAAGGGCGGATGGTTTCTGTGTTACTGACAAAGCACCAAAGCTGGTTATTCCTCTTGCACCTCAGGAGCAGAATTTGTCTGAATGTGTGTGGATGGGTGGACAATGCCCACACAGCTTCACCCTTTGTAATGGTCACAAATTCAAGAGACTCAAATGACCACTTGGTCTTTAATTACAAGCATGTTGACGATACTGTGCTGTCAGGCAAGCGATAGCTTGCGAAAGACATTGTAAAAAATGGGCGTAAGTGAGACGACTGTGAATAACAAAGGCTGGTTTTAATAATCTGGAAGCAACTGAAAATGTGGCAAGGGAAAACATAATTCATTCTCTATCAAAATTAGCTGGTCCAGATAATGAAAAGGAAGGTCAAATATGTCTGAAAACATTTCATGGCGAAGATTGTATTCCAGTGACCAACATCATTTTGTTCTTAACAAATTACACAGTATTATTCAGTAAAGATTTTTCGAAGCCTGCAAAGCTATTGTCAGTGAACATACTGGCAAGTAGTACAATGTTTGGGATGTTGCTATGGCCCAAGGACTTCGCCATTTTAGTGACAGCTGATGAAATGACTGACTGCTAAGATCAGAGATGCAAGCATGTATGGCTGTGCATGCACTGTTCTTATGATAAGGATCATATTAATGAGGTTTTGGAATGCAAACATAGTAATTATATGTGTACTGGGGCAATGTTTCAGATGTTACTGTGGTGAGAATTACTTTGTGTAAGTTATAATTAAGCAGCAAAACAACACATTTCTACTTATTTGGTAAAGTATGTTGAAGGATACTGTAAAACAGTATAAAATAAAGTGCACTTCTGAGGAAACCAGGAGTCTACCCATATGTGAAAGTAATCTTTTACCAACTCGCAATAAAGAAGATGGGTTTACTTCACTTCACTCTACTTAACAACATCTGCTTCAGCATGATCCACCTGAAGAGTAAAATTAGAATTTTCTCCAAATTGGCTTCTTTCAAATCAATCAAAACAATAAAAAATTAAAGAATTGTGCAGTTCTTCAGTTTGGTTTTTGGAGTTGTCCCTTTTCACCAGTGGGTTGGAAATGGATATTTTCCTGCTTATTAACTGAACACTTTCTTTTTGGCTTTACACACTATCCACTCTCTCGGAATAAATCAGCTCATTAAGCCTTGTACCAACTCGTCCCCTTCATATCATTTTTATCAATACTTTTGTAGCCCATTTGACTGATTGTATTTCTGCAAATACTTGACACCTTTACGTGAACTAAAAAAGACACCTTCTGCACTATTCACGAGTCCAAGGTCTAATGTATATAAGTAGGACTTTGCTAAAGTAAGAATTCAACTTTATGGAACTCTCTATGAACCAGTGCAGACTGATCTTGTAGGTACTGTTTTCAACTGTAAAGCCCATATTCAAGCCACTCCATATGAGCTTGACCAAGCAACTTAACTTGCCAATGCATCACTTGAAAGAAATATAAATTGTATTAAGTCCTTGTGACATGCATGTTTCTTTGGATAACACTGTCAACTAAAATAATCATTATAAATGCTGATAATTAAAAAAAATAAATAGAAAAATGAAGTCAACTTTATTAAAAAAACAATTTTGGCAGTGATAATTTACAGATGGCAGTGTCAAAGTTGGTGTTATGAAGTCCCACCAAAAATACTAATCAGAAGCAAAATGAGTAATACTCTGAAAAAATACATCATTCTGAATGAACAACCCAATGTTTCTTCAAGTCTGGGATTGCTGCTAAATGTGTATGTGTGGTTTTCAATGGTAAAATTAATTCTCTGGGCCACCAAGTATGTGTCCGAACTTAAGATTTGTGTGTTTGACTATGTAATGCAATTAGCATAGGAAAAAAAAACAAAAGCTAGTAATACATGAAAACCTGACATGATGAGGAACAACACACTTAAGAAAATGTTGCATTTAAATATTACATTTTTTTTTAAGAAACTAAAAATTTCAAGTGCATTATGTTTTCTGTTGCTGATCTGCTGTAAAGCTTTCTTATAGTGGATATTGTATTAATAATTAAAAATAAAGTGGAAGTCTATTAGAGGGCCACACAATATTAGAGTACACTTTTACATTTTTTGTATAACTTTGCTCCATGGCACACAGCAACATCTGCTGTTGAACAGATGACACTACATGTTGGTCAAAACTTTGGAATAGCAGCAGAAACTATACACTCTGTAGTAAAAGAAAAAAGAGACAGTATTTAAAACATCATTAAAAAAATAGAAACTACCAGCAACTACACATACTCTGCCGTGTCACTGCTAAGAATTAGAGTCTAAAAGGTTATAGTAATTCTCAATAGAGAATGATTGTTTCCTGATACTGCACAGTGTGGAGCACCGCAGTGGAGGCAGAAGGAGGTGGTCCCACGCATACTGATTTTACTCACTGCTATGAAAAGACTGTAAGCAAGAGAATTAGAAAGGCTCCCATATTCAAAAAAAGTCACTTAATGCACAAGTGTCCACTCCTATTTGTTTTTAACTGTTGGCTTGGGGATATCCAGGAAACAGATAGAGATCTTTGCAAAGGGAGCTGGTGAACTCTGACATTTCCTTGCAACGGTGAAACTCGGTTCCAGGTGCATATCCTTCTCTGCTCTTGATTAGAGCATTGACCTGTTTAAAAATACAATAACAGATGTAAAAAGCAAAGAAAGTAACTCATTTTTTTAAAACAGCACACTGCTGTAATTATAACACAAATAGAATATGAAAGGAAAAACATTAAAAACAAAAGGTACATACACTTGTAATTTCCTAAACGATATGTGTGATAGCATTACAAATTCCATACATGATTTACTTACAAAATTCTTGCCTAAAATTCCCAAATTGCATTTTAACGTCTGCATGAGCTAAATTGTGTTGTTGTCATTTAATACAGGAATTATAAAATTAATGAAAAACTGAGGGAATTGCTAGATTTTCATTATGGTATGCATGTAGTGTTGTGCATACCTATAAAGAAACAGATTTGCCTAACTGCTAATTAGATCTTGAGAAAAATATCAATTTTATTGTATAAATATAGTAAGGCAATAAAGTAACTTAAAATTTCAGACGGCTCTTCTGTAGAACACCATTCATAATGACGTATTGCTTGAAATTTGGTTGTCTGTTGTAGTTTTATTTCAAATCACTCTTCCGATTACATATTGGGAATTTGCTTCCACCTATGCTTACAACATCAAGCATCTGGTGGAAGCCAACACCGGACTAGGTACCATTCCATCATACGGTACACTCATGTACAAATCAAACACATAATTCAGAGCTGATAAGTAACCTAAAGTGCAAATCTGCCATATGTATAAATACAATGAAAGCCACCACAGAAAACTCACATGAACAATCCTTCCATAAAAAAATAACCAGGACTCTGGAACTGCAGGTAAGTTGAGGTAGCTACTCAAAGAAAGTTATCCTTTGCAAATTATTAATGACTTCTCTC
Organism: Polypterus bichir lapradei; assembly: GCA_026402145.1. Taxonomy (NCBI): domain Eukaryota; kingdom Metazoa; phylum Chordata; class Cladistia; order Polypteriformes; family Polypteridae; genus Polypterus; species Polypterus bichir. The sequence continues at coordinate 26,526,705 of JANRMT010062804.1, forward strand.
AAAGTGTAACAGGGTTACTTGAGTTGTTACTTAGTAGGCAAAGTAATATATTACTAGTTGCTTTAGCTTTACAATATTTTCTAAACCCATGTATCCACATACAGTATGTACCAACAGCAAAGTACAAGGATGCCACCTAAATGTCCTTTCAATACCTTATTAAGAAGGCAATAAGCAGTAACAGTAAATATGAACTGAGCAGTTAAACAATTAAACAGCAGGACTTACATTAGCACCGCTGTACCATTCAAACATACAAATCAACAAAAAGAGGCTTTTAGTTTGCAAAAATAACCCTTAATAAAAGAATCTTAATAACTACAAATTAAAATGATTGAATCATTCAAACACCTGCAAACATAGAGTTGATAATGGGTAAAATTATTGAGGCCATTGGATGAGCATCTATTCATTTAGTAGGGCCAGCTACCTGCAGTACTTACTGTGTAACAAATAAATACAGGCTGCGTTTCACTAATTTCAAATGCCTGTGGCCAGAAGTATCTTGGATATTTTTGGATTTCTGAATATTTGCATATACATAATGTGATATCTTGGGATTGGGACTCAAGTCTAAACATGAGTTATTTATGGTTCATACAATTTTTTTTAAATAAATTTGTACATAATACAAAGTTCATCCACAGAAGCATTAGCAGAATACCTGTATCAGGTGTTAAACAACAAACAATGGCAGGCTTTTAGTCTGTACCTAGGATGCTCCATTTTAATCAGGTAAAGGTAAAAAAAAAAATCATGATGCTCTGCAATCAATTACTTTACTTATTTTAGGGACATTCATTAGTTTTAATTTCCTTTGCTTGAAGAACTTTGTTGCAGGTCAAGCAGAGATGATTTATTTTGCCAATAACGATGGAAGCAAAGTGTACAGAGGATCTTATGAGGTGCACTTCCAGTTAAGTTATCTGCCTTCTAAACCTTCTCTTTGATTATATCTGTTTTTGTAATCCAAGTTTAGTATAAGCCCTCAAGTCAGCTGTAGTTGGACTGACAACTCAACTACTTGATTTTAATAAAAAAAGCTTGCAAATTACACATTTAAATGAATCCCTTTCTTAATTATGACACTGACACTTCAGAAAAATATAATCCCAAACCCAAGACTTAAATATGAACATGGCATTTGGTATAACAATCTCTGCAGCAGTACCAACTTTTGTGGTATTGTATATACTGGAATAAGTGTACAAATAAAATGCAACATTTTTTTATTTCAGCAGCTTGCACACCATAACCACTGCTGCACTGATTTTAATATATAAACTAGTCACCACAATTTGCAATTTGATATGCATTTGTGATGCCTGAGTTGTCTGGATATGTAAACCATTATGATTTTGTCCATTTTCCATTTCCCTAGGTCAAGCAAGTTCACAAACAATATTTCACCACAATTCATTGACTATATAATTTCTACATGACAATGTGAAGATATCTGTAATGAAATTTAAATATTCACATTACAAAATGTGTTGTTTCCAGAACAAAATATTAATGTCATACTTTGACAACTCAGTTTTCATACATATCATAATCATTTTCAATTCAAGCGGTCTAATAAAATATTGGTTTAATGCAAATGCTTAATATTAAGAGCATACTGAATGAACTTTAAATTATATTGCATTATGATTAACAGTAAAACAAACAAAGGTGTTGCATGGATTATCAGTGCTGCGTCACACTTCCAGGGATGCTGATTAAGTTTCCATCATAACTTCTGACTATGCAGATTTTGTATGCCAGTTAGGATGAAATACAATCCTAAACTGCTTGGGTAAGCTTTGGGAAGATTTGTTCTTTCTCCAAATAAAATTTTAATACAGGTATACAGTGATCCCTCGCTATATCGCGCTTCGACTTTCGCGGCTTCACTCCATCACAGACTTTATATGTAAGCATATCTAAATATATATCATGGATTTTTCGCTGGTTCGCGGATTTCTGGGGACAATGGGTCTTTTAATTTATGGTACATGCTTCCTCAGTTGGTTTGCCCAGTTGATTTCATACAATAGACGCTATTGGCGGATGGCTGAGAAGCTACCCAATCAGAGCACGCAATATGTATTAAATAAAACTCATCAATGATATACTATATGCTTCCCGCATGGTGCTTCGCATACTTAAAAGCCCAAATAGCACTTATTGATTTTTGATTGTTTGCTATTCTCTCTCTCTCTCTCTCTCTGTGACATTCTCTGCTCCTGACGGAGTGAGTGTGAGCAGAGGGGCTGTTCGCACACTGGCCTACAGGATGAAAGACTACCTTCATATTGCCCCCTTACTTGCGGCTGCTTTGTCGGGCGGTGCTTCGCATACTTAAAAGCCCAAAAAGCACCTATTGAGTTTTGATCGTTTGCATTTCTCTCTCTGTCTCTCTCTGACATTCTCTGCTCCTGATGCACACTCCATTGAAATGGAAGATATGTTTGCATTCTTTTAATTGTGAGATGGAACTGTCATCTCTGTCTTGTCATGAAGCACAGTTTAAACTTTTGAAAACGTGACAAATGTTTGTTTGCAGTATTTTAAAGTCCTTGCCTCTACAACCTCCTGTGTTTCTGTGCAAATCTGTGACCCAAGTATAACAATATAAAAATAAATATATAAATATAAACGTATGGTTTTTACTTCGTGGATTTTCGCCTTTCGCGGGGGGTTCTGGAACACAACCCCTGTGACTGAGGAGGGATCACTGTATCTGTAGTGCATGTGTTTAGTTTACGAAAATGACTTTAGCATATGAAAATAACTATAAAGACTTTATGAAATGTTCTTCCTTGTCAGACAACATGTATGATGGAATGATAGATTGTCTCTCTCTCACACACACACACACACACACACACACACACACACACACACACACACACACACACACACACACATATGATGGTTATTGGTGCTAATTTATGATTCCTCATCCAGAACCTGGATGTTATTGGCATAGGGTTTCCCCATATTCTAGGGGTACTCCGGTTTTCCTACATAATTCCCAAAGAAAAGACATGCATGTCAGGTTAACAGAGCAGTTCTAAATTGGTCCAGTGTGAGTGCAACAGCAGATTTGTACATAAGTTGCTTACTGCATTGGACTTGCACCCCATTTGAAGTTGGTTCCTGCCTTGGGACTGATGCTGTGGGAGTTGGCTCTGCCCCTCTCTTGACCATGAAATGAATTAAGTGGACTTGAGAATATAATGTTATACTGTATATTTGGTATACATACTGCACTTAGTTTAAGTAACACACAAACACATACACACAACAGCATCACATGTGGTAAGGAATGATCCACCGTTTACATCAAGGTAGTCCAGTGGTCATTAACATTCCATTTTTATAAAAGATGACAAAGACTGACAAAACTTATACTAAGTAACAGACAGGCTACAGTCAGTCAACTAAAAGTTGAGAGTAATGTGGGAAGAGACATAGAACCACAGAAGGAATTTGCTTATGGCACACTCATGATTTATTATGTCCACTGAATCCACATGTTCCAAGTAGGAAACACAGGTAAAACTTTGTCCGATCTAATTAACTGCTTTCAATTCATGCTAAAGGCAGAAAAAGATTATAGCAACAACCTCTTCATTTTTAGGACCCATCTTACCTGGTATTAGCAATGTAGTGCAGTTGTGACACTGTGCAGCAGACATCTGCAGATTCACGCAGATTTATTTTTTTTCTCCAGCCTAAGTGGAGTTTTTTTTTGTTTTTTCTGTCATCCTGGCCATTCGACCTTACCTTTTTCTTTGTTATGTACTGTAAAATGTTATCATCTAATCTTGTTTATGTTTTATTATAACTTCCTTTTATTTCACTTTGCAAAACACTTTGAGCTACATTTTGTATACAATCATGCTATATAAAAAATGTTGGTGTTGCCTCCATCTAATCTAATGATATGGCCAAGCTACATTATGATACTTTCGGCAACTTCTGCAGTCTGACCCAGAAAAATTCAAGACAAATAGAGGACAAGCTGGCTATTAGATGGGTGGATAATCAGTGTACAGTAAGAAGTACCATACAGGTTCACTGAGCACAAAAAGGAAGTACGTTAATATAATTCGCCATAGCAAACATGCCCAGCTTTCACCAAATAATATGCTGGTGCTGGTACAAGATAGACAGAGCAGACACAAAAACTGATGTGTTATCAGCATAAGGTAAGGTGAACTCAAAGTCCATCAAATGGTCTTGGTTTACCACAGTAATAAAGTTAGATGTTTAGGGACGGAACTTTTAAAACGTTGATAACATTATTGATCTCTGGTTAACAGCATAAGGCACTGCTAATTAAATCATAACTGAAATCATGCATACAACACTCATACAAAAAGTTCATAAAGTTGAATTGAAAAGCATGCAGGTAAGATGCTAAAAAGCAAAAAAAAAATTCACCTCAACATATTTTATGAATCTAGTCCCAATCTAAAATATCTCTGGTATAAACAAGTACTTAAATTTTCAATGGTTATGCACACTGTGTAAGTTTGTTAAAACAGGTTCAGAAGGGTGCTGTTGCCTGTGCCTTGACATAATTGTATAAATTCTGCTGGTAACTTAAAAAGCTGTAAAGTCCATTAACTCCGGAATACCAGTCTAGACTGCTTAGCCTCTATAAGACTATTGTATAGTCAGAATCATGTAATGCTTCCATTCTCAATATTTAAAAGTCCACTGTAATAATATATATATATATTGTGCCTGAAGGGATACCAGTTATCTCTTCTTTTCTAAAGTGCTATTCTGACATTTTCTCCTTTAAAAAGCTTTCACCTGTACATCATTGTGATAATGCCATCCATACTTTACAGTGCTGTCCAGTGTTTCCTGTACTATAACTTTCAATACATTTTAATTTAACTAATCACATTTCCTTCGAATTGTGTTTTAATTTTAGTGCTATTTCTGGCCTTCTAAAGAACTTGTAATTGGAAGTAGATAAGATAAAGATTAATGAACTGGTTATTCATGCTATGTATATCAAGAGTAGATTTCACACTTTGACAAGACAATGTGAAGGTGGGTCACTAAATAATAATGCTACAATTTCACAAGTTTGCAAAACAATACATGAAATCAGCATCTGAAGCTACAACTCCATTCATTTACTGCTATGTTTCACTCTATAGCTTTAAGCATTCAACATGGTATCTATCACATTGATCAAACTTCTTAAACATATAATGACAATGAGCTTTGGCCACTGTATACTTCAAGTATGTCTTCCATGTCAACCTCAAGCAGCAAATATTTAGTTTTACTATTTTACAGAATACGGAAATTAAAACTAAAATAGTCAGAAATTGAGAGGTGACATCAAAGAAGCATCTAAAATTAAGAAAGGGCTAGTAAGTACTTTTTAAATGTGTTCTGTGTAGTTTAAAGCAGTACTTCAAATAACTTAGACACTCAACTCTGCAGCAATGTAGAAACATTGAGTAAATACCAAACGGCAATCAATAGTTGCAAAAAAACATTTCTAAACACTTTGGTATTACATGGTCAGGTCAGGTTGAGGAGCATGCACTGGTACAGTGCGTTGCTGCACCCACTACACAACGAAACAACTCGGGATCCCAGTTTGCAACCCCCCAGGCAGACACGCGGTCCAGTCCCACCCTCCGGAAATGACCCTCTATCTGCCGTAGCCAGGTGTTACGTGGGCGACCCCTTGGCCTGGTTCGGCCACTCGGATCCCCAACAATGAGGATCTTACGAGCCGGGTCACCCTCGGGGAAACGCGCCACATGGCCGTAGTGCCATAACTGACGCTCCCTCACAATGCCGGTAATGTGCCTCATTCGGAACTCCATGAGCAACCGCTCATTCGACACAAAGTCAAACCAACGGTACCCAAGGATTTTCCGGAGAGACACAGTAACAAAGGAGTCCAGTCTTCATCTCAGGTCACTGGATAGCATCCATGTCTCGCAACCATATAGCAAGACAGGAAGCACCAGGACTCTAAAGACTTGGACCTTCATCCTTTTGCATAGATATCGGGAGCGCCACACCCCTTTCCAGCGACCTCATGAATCCCCATGCTCTCCCAATTCGTCTACTGACTTCATAGGAAGAGTCACCAGAGACATGAATGTCACTGCCAAGGTAAGTAAATCTCTCAACAAAGTCAACACTCTCTCCGCAAACAGACACACTGCTGATGGCTGTGCCCAAGAGGTCACTTAAGGCCTGGATATTGAGTTTTATCCAGGACACTCGCAAGACCAGACACTCAGACTCCTCAGTCTCGCGAGCATCCTGATCAGAGCTTCCATTGACTCTGCGAAGATCACAGCATCGTCCGCAAAATCAAGATCCGTGAATCTTTCTTCACCAACAGATGCCCCACAGCCGCTGGACCCCACCACCTTGCCCAACACCCAGTCCATACAAGCATTGTGCAGAGTAGGAGCAAGGACACACCCCTGACGAACCCCAGAATCAACTGGGAAAAATGCAGAGGTCCTGCCTCCACTCTGCACATCATTCACAGTACCAATGTACAGGCCGGCTATGATATCCAGCAACCTCGAGGGGATCCCGCAAACCTTCAGGATGTCCCAAAGGGCAGCTCGATCAACTGAGTCAAACTGAGGCTGCAAAGAAACTCTGCCGATATCCGTGTTTGAGGTTTCTGTATTAATAGACAAATAAAACATGCTTTAACTTAACACAAAAAAACTGCAGTATTCACTTTAAATTCCTGGACATTCTTAAAAGCAGGACTTAGTCTCATGCCACCCATCGCCAGTTTAATGGTGCAAGTATAATAATTATGGTTACAATTTATTCAGTCACTATTACAAACAAGCTCAAATGGCTTTCAAGTGCCACCTTGTGGTGAAAACTTTTAGAAATACATATGCCATAATATTTTTTAAAAGGTAAATTTTTTTCCTGAAATAAATACAAGTCACCAGATGAGATTTCTAGTAACCAGACTCATGAAATGAATGCAAACCTGAAATTAAACATTGTTACAAACATGCTTTTAATTTTGGTTCATATCCAAAATACAGTCATTTATAATCAGCAACAATGGCATATTATAATGTGTTATAATGTATTTCTTCACTCACCTCAACTAACATATCTGCAACATGTCTGTCTTTTGCTCGCTGACGAAACACAATATTAAGTGCCTGAACAAACCACGATCCTTGTTTTGTGTTCCTAAGAGCAGCAGTTCCTGAAGCATATTAAAAACATACAATAAATATATGCGAACATACATACACACACACACAGTAATGCAGACTGGCTTTAGTAAAAACTAATCACCCTTAAAATATCTGTTGTGTTTTACTTACAATATTTGCAACAGGAAGAAAGATAAAAACATGTTCCAAATAATTGAAGTGAAGTGTAAACACAAACTGAAATTTGTTTATGATTCAATTCAGCAGCAGGAACAAATAAATGAAAAATTTCAGTACCATTTCTGTTTTAGTGAAATACATGGGTGAAAATATTGTTTATTTGTTGGCAAACATTATTTTCTGCACAAAGCCAAACATATTACGGGTATAACAGGGTGCCAGGAGATCTGACATGACAGTGGGTGCTATAGATTAGGCCAGGGGCAAAAAAAAAAACATCTTGGTTATATAATAAATAAAATATGGCACTACTACTGTGGAGGTTCATCAAGGATACATAAATACTGCTCTGGAAGTAATTAGTCCATGGATTCAAGAACAAGGGTAATGGGGAAGAACGTATGATTTAAAAGAAGTTTCTTAGCATGACAAGTGGCAGCAGGTGGGACAGTTAAATTATGTTTGGTCATGCTTTCTATTATGGTGGACATGCTACCTGCAACTTGCCTGACCTTTCAAGGGAGAGCTGAGACTTAAGGCTGCTGGAATGTCTGCTGCCTGTACTGGGACTCTAATAGTACATTCAAGACTTAAGAAATTGTTGAGTGGTATTACATGAAAATGACCTCTGGCTAGAGCTTAAAAGTTACCTCTAATCTCTCTATAGAGATCATGGAGGTGGAAAAATAGGTGTGGAGCAACAGCTCAACTTGCAGGAATTAAAGAGAATAAAGACTGTGGAAAGAGGGGTATATGAAGTAGTACAGTATTACCTAGTGTAAATAATAAGGTATAAAATGGACCAACCACTACATTGAATTTTATCCTGATTATTACAGAATACTAAATCTAGACAGGCTTCTCTCTGTATAGGTGACTTAATATACTGTAATGAAAAGCAATCAATTCCTTGCAAAACCTCTGTATTTTTGTGTGTTCCTTAAAGTGTTTTTGATAGCTGCTCTAGAAAATGTTTGAGTAATTGTCTGTTAGACTATGATTCCTGTACATTTCCAATAAAGAATTTATCACCAAAAAAAAAAAAAAAAATAATAATAATAATCACACAGTCTGAGTGCAGGGTCACTAGTTCTCATACATAGCTTAAAGATAATAGGTTAGATCAATCATCTCTAAACTAAGTAAGTTAGCTTTGTCCAACCAGGACACTAGTGCTGAAGGAACAAAGTTCCATATCACCATAAGCTTGTTGTGGAAAAGGCTGAATGAGAAACTAGATTAATAGAAATCTTATGAATGGCAAAGATTCTTGCAAGAGCTAAAAGAACCAAGAATTTAGGGGTGTTATGATGCAAACAGCTATTTAGTTAAGCCATATACATTAAAGCTGTACTTTTTAAAATGTTGTAACTCATATTAGGTTCATCCAGATGATGAAGAACAAAAACTCAAATAAACTACAGATAAACAGGAGATTGATATACATGAGTTATTGTTACACTGTAAGCTATAAACTGCCACCTTGCTGCATTTAAATATGCAGGGTGTAACACAAACAGTTCATTTGCACAGTTTTGATAGATGGCTAAGAATTTTGTTTTTCTGTTATACAAGATTTTTTTGTTTTTGGCATTTATTATACATAAGTTTCTTGCTCTGAGAAACTGAGTAAGATCTTAGCTGGTAAATTTTTGGCTCTGTTACAGATTCAGCCATTCAAAATTCACAAGTCATGCTGCTGTTACACACGTACAGAAACGCAGAACTTCAGAAAGTTTCAATAATGTGACTACACTACCTCATAAAACCAGCAATGAAAGCCTGATCTGGCTTGTGGAGCATTTGAGCTTCTACAGAAAAACAGCAGTTTCAAATCTCAATCAAGGATAAGCAACAATCTTCTTCAAACTGTAGAATTAAATTTGTACACAGTTTAAACTTTTATAATTTTAAAACTGTTACTATACTGTAGTTTGTGAATGTAATGCATTTTCAGGGTTATAGCCACACAGTGAAAATTTAAAGTGAATTTTTGTAGTTAATAATAAACACACCAATAATAACACAGTTTTTTAAATTGTACTTTTCAAAACACTCAAGAACACATTACAAAAAAAAAAATTACATAACCATAGATGCCAGCAATACTATAGATACATACTCTACAAAAATGTACAAAATTATGTTCATATATCAATATTTCATGCAACAATACCTTTAACGCTGTGAGGCACAGTACAAAGGGTAAGGGTATATAAAGCTTAAAGTTACAGTATAAACATTTTTAACCTTCTTTATAATGCTGTGCCATAATTTATAAAAAGTTACTGTGTACACATTTATGATTGTATGTAATATACTATAGTAAGAACATAACTTGCTGTTATTGTAAAACATGCACTGATTTACTACAATCTGAAGATGATAGTAATATTAATATAGAATCATGTCGTAATAGGAGATTGTTTTGGAACAGACATTACTTTCTTCTTTTTTAAAAACTTGCATTGTCTTTATAGTGGTAAATGGCAATAGACTAAAGTAACCAGGTGGTACAAAGCCTTACTAAAGCATTACTTTCTCTTTATTTCTTATATAACTGCAAATTAGGTATACAGGAAGCATTAGGTGAATTGAAAGCACATTGGTTAGAACTTCTGTGTATGCCGAGCGCAGTGGTTCTTTTTGTGGAATTTACATGTTCTTTGTGTGCTGAAGTGTGTTTGCCTTCCACTTCCACTAAGATATTAAATATTTTTTTCTAAGTTAAAGGGCATATAAATGCTTGTTTAAAAATGTTTCATTTCTACTTGCAACATTCATTGTGTTTTCAATGAAAGTTGACCTGTATGATTAACACTGATAAAACACAATTTTTTGTTTTGTCAATGACAAGTCATAAATGATATTCTAACCATAGCTTGTTAGGTCAGAGATTGGATGCACATTGGTCACATTAAGCAGTGCAATTCTCTGTTTCTGACAACTGGGTTGTGTTAAAGATGTGCATTGGTAGAAACAGCACAGGTGTCATGCTAATGTTGCCTTTTAGAAAAGTTAAAAGAAGAACAACAAAAATTCACAGGCATGGTAGCACATTGGTTATTGCTGATACTTTGCTGACTGAGTTTGAATCCCCTTCCTGGTTGTAGTCTGTGTGGAGTTTGTGTGTATCCACATTTTTTCTGAAAATAGGCTATCTGGGCAACCATCCATTATCCAACCCGCTATATCCTAACTACAGGGTCACAGGGGTCTGCTGGAGCCAATCCCAACCAACATAGGGCTCAAGGCAGGAAACAAACCCTGGGCAGGGCACGCACGCACACACACACACACACACACACACACATACACCCACACACCAAGCACACACTAGGGACAATTTAGAATCGGCAATGCACCTAACCTGCATATCTTTGGACTGTGGGAGGAAACAGGAGTACCTGGAGAAAACCCAGGCAGACACAGGGAGAACATGCAAACTCAACGCAGGGAGGACCCCGGAAGCGAACCCAGGTCTCCTTACTGCGAGGCAGCAGTTCTACCCACTGCGCCACAGTGCCGCCTATTTGGGCATTGTAAATTTTAAAGGGATGGGACAGCAGGTAGGAAAAAAATTATACTAAATTACCAATTGATTTTTTTAATAGAATTTAAACAATTTCATTGATATTGTTGCAATAACCTATACAGAAAAACTGAAAATAGTACTGTTTGGAGAGTCACACAACTCTGAATTGGGTTAAGCAGCTTTAAGAATGTTATCAACATTATTTGTACTGTTATTTGTGTTGATGAAAACATTATATGCACACTAAACTGGTTGATGAAAGAACTGAACACTTTCTGGGAAATGGCATTTTTTGATTCTCCTATTACAATGTTCACTATAACACAAAAATGTGGATTTAATGATGGTACTTTAAGGAGTAGAAAGCAGGAGAAGAGGCTTCATAGGCACAAGAGGTGGCTTCATATGCACTCTACCAATGGGCATTACAATATTTGGAACAGAAAATGTGCTGAAAGAAGAAACAGCGCTATCAACAGTTTTATGATCTCTTTAAAATACAGATTACAGAGTAAAATAAAAAAGTTAGTTGCTTGAACATTTATTAAGTGATTTCGTTCTATTTATGAAAGTTACCACGTATAAATATACTACAGATCAGGGTCCAGAATTTGCGTCTTTCAAGAACATCAGCATCTTCGTGATTTACACCTGAAATTAAGATGTGCTTCAAATCTTAAACGTATCTACTTTTTATTTCACTTATTACATTTACACTTGTCATCAAAATGCATCTCCAATGTATGTGTCCGGAAAAAAAACTGAATCAAGAGGAAGTCCCATACATGCCCAGCACAGAGTGGGAGTTTGGTGGTTGCTTGTATTTATCAGAGGAGCACAGTGCACAGCAGCTGCTAACCTGTAGTTAGAATAGAAACTGCCTGCTTGTAAAGATTGTGCTGTGCAGGAAATCCACTGAGTAAATATTAAAGATAATGAGGTGATAGCTGTCCTCAGTAAAGAATTGTCATTTCCATATTATATTTGATACTGTGCAGTTTTTAAAAAGTATGCATTTTTGTACTAAGATAACACATGCATTTATTCAAGGAAAAGTAGAAAATGTAACTTTTTAAAAGGTAAATAAACTTAGAATTTTAAAAAATTTCCAAAATAGCCACAGTGACTGAGTAGTTGTAAAATTCCACATTAGGTATATGTAAATGGTCATAGTGTCTGGTTACAATACAAATTAAAATTGTATTGTTATTTTCTCTGAATATACAACAATCTATCACTTTCTTTAACATGTGGCAAAATGTTTTCATCAGCATGTGTTTGTTTTATGGACTAACCATTTTGATGTTTTTAGAGAAAAATTAAAACTTTTTCACTCTCTAATGGAGTAGAAAAAGATGTTACTTGTAGAAGCAAAATACTTCTAACACTTTTTTCTACATGAATGATGTGAAAGCCAAAAATATGGCACATGTAGGTATTGCCTGAAATATTTAGCATGTTTTGTACCTGATAAAGCAAAACATTTTCTTCTAGTGAAGCACTGCCCTTCCTCCTTATTTTTGCCCATTATTGGTTATTTAATGTGCCTTTTATGCTGAGTATTTGGCCAGCCCATAGACATTTGACGATTGATTTATTTTTTTATTTGAATTTTGAGTTTTTTTTAAATTTGCTATTCTAATGTTACATTTGAATATCAAAAACTACAATGCAGAGATATGTAAAGGCATTTTAAATGGATTTTAAAACATTTTTCTAAAATAAATCTTTCATATTCTTGGAAAAAGCATGTAATCACAGTCAAAGATGTTCTTTAGATACAACAATGAAGAGTGACGGCAATTAACTAATGGTGCTTTTTGGGCTAGCGGCAGATCCGGAATTTCTTCACACTCAACTCTGGATTGTTTTTTTCTTTTACTTATGTTACACATAGAAAGTGTTTAATTTGTACACCGTATGATCTCTTGAAATTCTTAATTCAATAATTGCACAATAATGTTTAGAAACACCCTTTAAAAGCTTCCTTTTATTTTAAATATTACATGTATTTCCTAGTTGCTATACTAAATATTTCATGACCTGGTTATTGTTATGCATACCATGTACTGTGTGCAATTACTTTGGTATAATAACCAAATAAAAGAGCACACGGAAATACAAAAATAACGTGCAAGATTAAGGAATTAATCTACTAAAAACCTTTAAGAGAAGCAAATCCACAAATCATGTCTGACTGTGTTGGAAGGCGAGGTTTCTGTGGCTTTGATATACCAGCATCTCTCTGTTCACAGCCTGGTGACTCTGCTCGCTCTGAACCATCCAATTGGTCTACTCCTACATCAGGCATTTCTACAAATATCAGACAATTTCACATTGGTTTAAATAATGTCATACACCTGTGAAACAGAAGGAGTAGAAAAACAAACCCTTACCTCCTCTACAAGCTTGGATAAAGAACATTTTTGGTTTGTTCTGCAGGTTAGGACTGTTTGCATTGTCAAAAAAGCTGAACACATCATCAAGCTTAAAAAAGAAAAGAGAAAATGGAGAAATCCTTTCTTTAATATGTCTAGGATATTTGATTTTCATATTTATTTGAAAGTGCAGGGGGCTTTATCAATAGAATATCACTAAATAGGAACAGAAATTAAGAAAAAATATACACTTGCCTTTAGCAATTCACCATCCACTCCATAAACTGCCCCTTCTATTCCATGTGAAAGAAGTGCAACAATACAAGCATCAGCTGATCGATGATCTTTATGTCTTGAGAACTGAACCAAAATGTTCTTCATATCCTGGAAAGGAATAAGACTATAAAATGAATAAACAATATCAGTTATAGGTGGGGAAAGGAAATAAGCAATAAGTAATTTAAACCTGTGCAGACTTATTGCAAATCAATCTGACTTGGAAGCTCAGCTCAGTGAACAAACGACACAGACTTAATTCATCCTCTTTTCCACCAGGTCGTGGGTCCAGCTCAGCGACATTAGAGTCAAAATCAGTATTGCTTAGAATAAGAGCTTGACCTCTAGGCAGAGACTGCATCCGATATGCCTGAAGTGAGACAAAAGGAAGGGGAAAAATATATATATACTGTACTCTGAAGACAGCACAACATTTATGGTAGTTTTACTGCCGAAATACAATGCTGTAGCATTAAAATTATTAACTGATTAAAAATTACACTCTACATAAAAACTCAAATAAGTTGAGCAAAAGATACTCAAAAGGATGCAACAGTGAGAGCCACAGCAAAGACAAGTACCTGTCTGTGTAATTTTTGATAAAAAACATCAGTGCAAGGCTGAACAAAATGGGGTACTGGGCCATCTCCACTATCCAAACTGAACTCCATGGCCACTGTAACAGAAGTAACAAGTTAGTGGCACATTTTGAAGATGAAAGGTTGTTTAAATATTCAGTTAATGTCATTTTTTTCTCACCATCCTTACGTGCTCTCTTGGGTCGATGGCCATTTTCTTCTTGAACTGGCAATGTAAGATCGGATATCTATAACAGGCAGGTACATTATTAACTTTGTAGCTCATATATACAAATAACTTTTACATGGCATTTAGATAAATGTGGTGAAAGATTGGAAATGATCAACAAAGTTCTAAAGCTTTACAAAACAGACTTGTTTAAGTGAACACAAAGAAATGTACTGTAAGCACTTTCTCAATTCTAAAAATTAACTGAAGTTGCGAAAAAACTGCACACCTGTTTTTCAGACTTGGCTTGCATCTGGATCATATGTTCCAAATGCTCTTGTTTAGTTTCCACCAGAGCTAAGCAGAATTCTTTGAATGCTCGAGGGCCACGTTTTGGCAAAAGGGATAGAAGTTCCACATTCTGGCTGTAGGTAGTTCCATTTGACTAGAACATGATAAGAAATGTGTATAGTAATTGCAAAATCAGTAGAAACAGCAAATGTGATAATGTTACAATGTTTTATATACTAATTAAAGTCTAAAATAAATAATTAGTATTATGGTATTGTAACTAACACTGAACATAGAAAATGAGTAATATTTAATCTAATTATTTAATAAAGCACTTAATTGTTGAATGTGGTAGGCTGGCACCCTGCCCGGGATTTGTTCCTGCCTTGTGCCCTGTGCTGGGTGGGACTGGCTCCAGCAGACCCCCGTGACCCTGTGTTAGGATATAGCAAGTTGGATGATGACTGACTGACTGACTTAATTGTTGAAGTTTTAACAATTGTAATGACATACTGTTATTTTTCCAAAACACTTGTGTTGTAAAAGTAAAACCAAGTTCAAAAACTTTCTTTATTTATTACATTTGTGAATCTATAAAGAAGTCAATCTGTTCATCCATTTTGAATGTCACTTATTAAAATTTACGGTCAGAGTCAATCCCAGCAGCAGAAGGCATAATTAAGGAAGCAACTCTCAAACAAAAACATTTACTAAAACGAATCTATTATATGTCGACAATTAACCTAATGCACAGCTCTTAAAGATGTAGGAGAAAAACTTGCAGAAAGATGCTTGTAGAAACAGATAAAACCTGCAAACACCAGTGACACACTGATTGAGTCAAGATATGTATGTACCCATTGTCTCTTCCACATCCCAACTCAAAATTGCCTATGAGTAAATTTGCATGATTTTGCGCATGCCCCATAATGGACTGAAGACTCATCCAGGGCAGTACCTGGCTTGTACTTGATGCTGCTTGGATAGGCTTTAGCCACTATAAATCAGAACTAGATTAAATAGGTTTGATAAGTTTGATCACCCCTTGGGTTGTGGTTATGGATAGTTAGCTCCTTGAAAGTTAAAAATTTGACTGGGGACCTGGTGGTGCAAACTTTGGAAAAGTAAAAAAAATATCCAATGAGAATGAATTCTTATTCTAGTATTACTGGAAAACCTAGACAAGGTAAGAACAGAATCTCTTTGACAACAGGCTCCATTTGTATTACTTATGGGAACAGATTTTAAGCTATCATCAAACATGCAGTTAAGGAGACATTTTAAATGGGATGAAGGTACCATGGCTCAGAAAGATCAGAAGGACAGTTTTTAGTAGAGAAGGTTTGACTATTGATATAGTTTAGTTGCCACACAATTTCACAATTACCTGGCATGTTACTTGTTGACAGTTTTAAAATATGCACTCTGAAATACTATATCTCTGTATAGTTTGATATCCAACCTAATGCCACCATTACTATACACTCAATTTTTACCTGATTTAGATTTTTTTTACATATTTGACATAAATTGGATTTGGTGTAAACACTCAAAAACCACCTGGTATCTGATTTTTTCAGAACAGACACAAGTTACTTGAATGTAGTACAGAATTCGGTTTCAGTGTTGATCGTCCATATCCGATTTGAGTTAAACAGTCAGGTTGGATTTTTGCTCAAAGATGTGACTTGATTACAGCATTTTTGTGCAATATGAAACCCATTAAAAGGAGAGATGACTGCAAAGCAATTAAAATGTTATTTCTTTCATTCACCAATAGGAATCATCAAAGCAGTAAAAATATAGTCCCCCCCCCCACTCGTGACTCCTCTTGTATATCCATGCCTTTACTTTGAACGGAAGTGGAGGAAATCCTGAGGCATTAACTCAACATAATTAGAAAATAATCTCTGCTCCTAACATTTTTTTTTTGAAATTTTATTAATTTTATTGCAATCATTCCATACAAATCAATCAATTTTTACAAAAAGTAGGATTGAGAGCAAATCAACCCCCAACCCTGAGAGAGAGAGAGCAAGGCCAACGGAGTAAAACATAAGGCTTGTAAACATATCTAAATTGATGAGTTTGATAAGCCAAAAGAGATGAATGGAGAAGAAAAATAAATACAGAAATAATTGCTTTCTCTGTATAGATCCAGATGTACAGATCCTCTGAGTATTTGATTTTTTCCAATTTCAAATAGTATAAACCATCGGTTTCCCACTAAATTAAAAGAGGAGAGTTAGGATTCTTCCAGTTTAGCAAAATAAGTCTGCGTGCCAAAAGTGTAGTGAATGCAATCACAGTTTGTTTGTCCTTCTCCACTTTAAACCCATCTGGAAGAACACCAAACACAGCTGTTAGTGGATTAAGAGCGACTTTGACACCAAGGCTGTCTGAAAGGTAATTAAAAATTTTGATCCAGAATGACGTTAATTTGGTGCAGACCCAAAACATGTGACCCAGTGAGGCTGGGACTTGATTGCAGCGTTCGCAGGTTGGATTTTGCTCTGGAAAAATTTTGGAGAGTTTTAGGCAAGACAGATGTGCTCGATATATAATTTTGAGTTGAATAATTGTATGCTTCGCGCATATGGAGCTCGAGTGAATTCTCTGCATTGCTATTTTCCACTTCTTTTCTGATATATTAATTAAGAGATCTTTTTCCCAGTGTCCTCTTGGATCTTTGAAGGGAAGGGACTGTAAAATAATTTTATATATTGCAGAGATGGTGTCTGAGTCCTTGAAATTGAGTAATATTTTTTCCAGTGTGAACGAGGGTGCAGGATAAGGAAAATCGGGCAGGTTCTTTTTAACAAAGTTCCTAATTTGAAGATAGTGAAAGAAATGTGTAGTTGGAATGTTAAATTTAGATTGTAATTGTTCATAGGATGCAAAAAAGTTGTCGATATAAAGATCTCTAAGCAAGTTAATCCCATATTCTTTCCAGATATTAAAAACTGCATATGTTTGCGAGGGCTGAAAGAGGTGGTTCTCTTGCAGAGGTGCCACTGATAAAAGATTCTCCATCTTAAAATGCTTTCTACATTGGTTCCATATTCTGAGTGAGTGAAGCACAATTGGGTTATTAGTATACTGCCGATAACTTGCATTTATTGGGGCACAGAGCAGGGAATATAAAGAAGTACTGAAGGATTTTAGTTCTATTGCGAACCAGGCCTGTGTATGTTTATCTATTTGTGTCCAGGTTTTTATAGCTTGTATGTTTGCTGCCCAGTAATAAAACTGGAAGTTAGGTACAGCCATGCCACCGTCTGCCTTTTGTCTTTGTAGGGTCACTCTTTGGATACGTGGATGTTTTGTGTTCCAAATAAATGAGGTTATTGCTGAACCTAATTGCTTAAAAATGATTTATTGATGTATATTGGAATGTTTTGAAATAAAAAAGGAGCTTAGGAAGAATATTCATCTTAACAGTGTTAATTCTTCCAGCTACAGTCAGATGAAGGGTTGACCATCTATGCAAGTCTTGCTTAATTTTTTCCATGCAGACGGCGAAATTTTGTTGATAAAGAGCTTTATGTTTACTTGTGATGTTTACCTCGAGGTATTTAAACTGATCTGCAAAGATAAAAGTCTAATCTAATATTATATGCTTGAGAATTCACTGGAAAGAGTACACTTTTATTCAGATTAATTCTGAGACCAGAGATCTTTTGAAATTCTGTAAGTGCTGTTAAGACTGCAGGCACAGAATTTTGTGGGTCTGATATATACAGTACCATATCATCTGAATAAAGAGAAATTTTCTGTTCCAGTCCCTCTCTAATAATCCCCTTTATCTGATCAGCATTTCGACAGTGTATTGCCAGTGGTTCAATGGCGATTGCAAACAGCAGCGGTGACAAGGGGCATCCTTGTCTGGTACCACGTTCTAGTTTAAAGTAGTCTGAACAAATGTTGTTGATACAAACTGAAGCTTCTGGATTGGTATACAGTAGTTTGATCCATGCACAAATGTTCGGGCCAAACCCAAATTTCTCTAATGTAGTAAAAAAGGTATTTCCATTCAATCATGTCAAATGCTTTTTTTGCATCCAATGATAATAATATTTCTGTTTGACTTAGTTGGCGAGTATATTACATTCAATAGGCGTCGAAGATTTGAAGTGTTGACCCTTGATAAATCCAGTTTTATCTTGTGATATTACTGAAGGGAGCACTTTCTCCATCCTTCTATGATTTTTGAGAGTATTTTAACATCATTATTCAAAAGTGAAATTGGTCTGTATGATGCACATTGTAATAAGTCCTTATTTTGTTTAGGAAAAACTGTGATTAATGCTTGGCGAAAAGTTTCAGGAAGAGTTTGATTGTCTCTGGCTTCTGTAAATGTTGCTAATAGGAAGGGAGCTAACTGAGCGGAGAATCTATACTAATAAAAGGCAAAGCCCTCACTGACTCACTCACTCACCGACTCACTCACTGACTCATCACTAATTCTCCAACTTCCCGTGTGGGTGGAAGGCTGAAATTTGGCAGGCTCATTCCTTACAGCTTCCTTACAAACGTTGGGCAGGTTTCATTTCGAAATTCTATGCGTAATGGTCATAACTGGAAGCTATTTTTCTCCATATACTGTAATGGAGTTGTGCTCGAAAGCCGTGGGGGGCGGAGCTTCATGTGACATCATCACGCCTCCCACGTAATCACGTGAACTGACTGTCAACGCAGTATGTAAGTACGTAGAAAACAAGGAACAGCTCCAAAAAGCGCTGAAGAAAACATGCATTATATAATTGAGAAGGCAGCGAAACAATAAGAAGCGAGCGAGTGACATACACAACCATATTCATGAGTGCTGCGACTTTGGAAACAAAGCACGGTGTAAACCTAAAGTTTAAATTAAGTTCATAGACAGGCTGCCGCTGGCGTTTGTCATGCCCACGGGTAATGCGGGATACAAGTTTAATGAGAGGATGCAGGATATAAACGAGAGTTTTGATCACTTTGTAAGTTAAAATTGCAGGTGAAGGGCTGTGCTTATGCAAATTCCATGAGACTGTGTTTGTGGGGGATTGACAGTTAAGGCGGGTGGGGGAGTCACGTCATCATCTCCCCTCCCATTCACCTCATTTCGCTCTAAGCTGAGCTCCGCAGCTAACGCAGTCTTATGGAAGCGACTTTGTGACGCTGCCACCAAATACTCACAGAAAAATCCACAAGTTAATACACACTCTGAATCCTCCAGGCACTACTTACAAAAGGTTACATTGACAATCGTGTTACGTTATTTTTAAAATGTTTCCTTTTCTTAGCACAAGCACAGCTGATATATACCGACGCTGACTTTATATATTCAAGTTTTGACTTTATATATTCGGGAATGACTTTATATATTCAACTTTTGACTTTATATATTCCAGCGATGACTTTATATATTCAAGTTTTGACTTTATATATTCCAGCGCTGACTTTATATATTCAAGTTTTGACTTTATATATTCAGAAAAAAGTTT
>JANRMT010062804.1:26547175-26580972 GCA_026402145.1 Polypterus bichir lapradei
AGATAGATAGATAGATAGATAGATAGATAGATATAGATATATATATATAGAGATATGACAACAACACTTATATCAATGACAAAACAATTACATTAACAATCATGTTACGTTATTTTTAAAATTTTTCCTTTTCTTTTTCATAACTTCTTTAACACACTACTTCTCCGCTGCGAAGCACGGGTATTTTGCTAGTTTCTTATAAAATTCTGCAGGGTAGCCATCAGGGCCGGCTGCTTTCCTGCCTTGAAGTGCTTTTATAGCATCTAGTAATTCTGATAACTGCAGAGGTTTATCGAGTTCCTCCGCACAAAGTATCTATTTGTGGTATCTGTAATGTATCCAGAAATGCATTAGATTATGTGTTGTCTTCTTTAAACTCAGTAGAATATACGGATTTATAGTAGTCTCTAAATGTGTGCATTATATTTCTGTGGTTGATGATTTTGACTCCGTTCGTGTTGGTGATTACAGGAGTTGCATTGCGTTGCGGACTTCTTGCTTGTGAAATTGTTGAGCTAAAAGCTTATTAGCTTTCTCTCCGTGTTCATAGTAATGATGTCTGGATTTATAAATTAGTTGTTCAGTTTCTTTAGTTGTCAAGAGGTTTAGTTCTGAATGCAGAGCCTGCCTTTTCCTATGTAGAGCCTCGCTTGGAAGCCTGGCATGTTCTTCATCTATTCTAGTAATTTCGCTTCTTAGCTCTGATACTTTCTTGGTTTCCAATTTATTTCTGTGGGAAAGATATAAAATAATCTGTCCTCTTAAGAAGGCCTTAAGAGTTTCCCAGAGTATTCCTGCAGAAATCTCTCAGGATGTATTTGTCATCTAGGAACATACTGATTTGTTTGGATATAAATTCTGTACAATTCTCGTCTGCTAATAGAAGCGGGTTGAGACGCCATCTGCGAGGTGATTGTGTGAGGCATAATGACTTTAGTTCCAAGATCAGAGGGGCATGGTCAGAAATAACAATAGCATCGTATCTGCAAGATTTAATCATAGGCAAGAAATTATTATCTATAAAGAAATAATCAATTCTTGAATAGCAATGATGTACTGGTGAATAGAAAGAATATGTTCTTGAGTTTGGGTTTAAAAACCTCCAGGGGTCTGATAAGTTGTGATCAGTTATAAACTTTGTAATTATCTTTGAAGTGTTAGATGTCATCCCCCTGTGATAGAAGTCCTATCTAAGAGTGGATTTAAAACACAATTAAAGCCCCAGCCATTATAATTTTATGAGTGTTCACATTGGGAATGGATGCAAATAAATTTTGTATAAATCCCTTATCATCGACATTATGTGCATAACCATTTATCAAAATCATTTTACAGTTAGATAAGTTGCCCATGACCATTATATATCTCCCTTCAGGATCCAATACTACATCTGATGCTACAAATGAGACTGTTCTAAGTATGAGAATTCCCACACCTCTAGTTTTCTTTGTAAAGCTAGAATGGAACATTTGGCCAGTCCAGTCCTTTTGCAGCCGGAACTGATCCTTGCTTAGTAAGTGGGTCTCCTGTAAAAACACTATTTTAGCGTTTAAACCTGTTAGGTGAGAGAGTACTTTCTTTCTCTTTAATTCGTGATTCAGGCCTTTAACATTCCAGCTCACAAAGTTGACTGTCCCATCATGGAGACATTGATTCTGAATTTTTGATGTCATTTGATAGTCTTAACTGGAAGTGAGACAGCTTTAACCTTGATTTCCTATTTCCCCAAGAGTTATTGCCATGCAGCCTATTGTTATGTTGGTAGTTATAATTATAAAGATTAAAAAGATAGATTAGATATAGATATAGCCTGCTCTCTTTCTCTCCCCCCCGTAACCCCCCACCCTCCCATTTTGCCTCCCAACGTGAGGCTGGACCCCACTTCATACAGTCCCGGTCCTCTGACATACCCAGAGACAGAGCATGTCCAAAGCAAAACAAGCCCCCACGCACGCAGTGGCGTTTTAGGATTAAAAAAAATAGAGATATCTATTGCCAATATAGTCTAAATACTATATGCCTAAAATATAATCATTAACAAACTATGAACTTAAAATATATATAATCTTCAGCAGTCTTAATGTATTAAGATAATAAACGTGGGGAATGGTGTTAGAAAGTGGTCCAGAATAAGCATAGTAAGTCTTAATGCAATAATAACAATAAACCAAGGGTATGATGTTAAACAGTCTCCTTTAGAGTAGAGAAAAAATAAATAAGATAAAAAAAAAAATTAATTCATAAGAAAAAAAAAAAAAAAGAATTAAGCACTAACGTCTATAACTGTAATTAAAACAAACAGATAGCGTCCGAGTAATAAAGAGGATATATAATGATAAAAACTCGTATCTTAACAAATAGATCAGACAGTAGGTTATTTATCCTTGCCATGTCATGACAGACTACGACTCACTATTGTGTTTCAGAATAGTGTCGGGATCAGCTTTTTTAAATTCCTTTTCTGCTTCTTCCTTGCTGGCGAAGACATAAAATTGACCATGCAATTCCACTTTCAGTTTGGCAGGATACAAGAGGCTGTATTTGACATTGGCTTGCCGTAACCGCTGTTTGATGTTATAGAAGGCTGCACGTTTAATAGCTGTTGCTGGAGGGAATTCAGGGAAAATACGAATGTGGTTATTTTCATATATAATCTCTTGCTTGTGTCTGAGGAGTGCCATCACCTCTAGCTTAAATAATAAAAAGCCATTAATAATAAAAGATCTAGGTCTAACGGTATTTGATCCGCGTACGCGATAAGCCGCTGCTATCTCAGGATCTGCTTTAAAGTCCTCTCCAATTATTTTAGAAAATAGTTCAGCTGCAAATTTCACTGGGTTTGGACTTTCTCGATTCTCAGGTAGACCTTCAATTCTAATATTATTCCTTCTGCTTCCATCTTCCAAAGCAGCAAGTCCGTCTCAGAGTTTTTTGTATTCGGAGCTGGCAGTTGTTGCTTTTTCTTCAGCACTGGCAGCTAGACTTTTGGCTGATTCAATCCGAGTCGTGAATGTCTCCTTGACATCCTCCAGTTGATCAGCAAGTGTGCTCAGTTTAGATGAGGTTTCCTGAATGTGCTCTTCAATTTTACCCACCATATCTTTAAAGACTGCCTCAAAGCGAATATATATGCGTTCCTCCAAGTTTTTATTATCCTGCTACCGCATCTGATGCAGCTCCTGTCGCAGCTTCTCATTTGCCTTCTTGCTTTTCTTTATATCTTTCTTTATCTCTTGCTTGAGCTCAGCGATCATCACCTTCAGTTCAGACAGATCATTTCTGCTTTCGTGCACCGTAGGCGAGGTTGTGGGCTCTAATGCAGCCGGTGTTCCCAACTCGCGTGAAGTAGTTGAGAATGCGGACTGCAAGGCCTTTTCCAGTTTCAGATGATCTTCTCCAATCGGCGAGCTATCGTGACCTGCGTCACTCGCACTCGTACATTCGCTCCCCATTTCGCTCTCAGCCGGAGACGATAGCGGACTGTGGTCCCGAGGAGTCTGGGCTTTCGCCCATCTGATCCAGGTCAGTCTCTGAAAGGCCGTATCTTGAGCTTGAACTTGGGCTTGTCGATCTGAGCTTGGATGTAGCTTTAGTTTTCGTTTCTTACTGAACCCCTTTCTTGTTGGCCATGTTTATATATGCTTGCATATACTGTAGTAGTGCTCCTCAGGTTGGATAAATACAGGATATCTCAGGATAATAAAAAGATAATATAAAAAATAACACCGCTGCTAGCGGAGCTCCGCTTCAGATGTCCATCTCTCGCAACGGAGAAGACCAAAACATCCTCCTAACATTTAGGAACACAAAAAACATCAACAGGAAGGAAAAAAAACATGGAAGGATCCATGTTTATGCCTCAATCGTGTCATTACCTCACAGCAAATGTGCAGGCCAAATATTGAACATAAGATGAATGAGTATATACGCTAGAGGCTGTTGAAAGTTTTTGGTCTGTTCTGTGATGTGAGATTTAAACAAAAAAAATACATTTTGCTCTTAAAAACTTGGGTTTTGGTTGCCGCTAAGGAGCCATGTGGGAATTTTTAAAGGTTTTCCCTTTAGAAGTTTTTTTTTTTGCCCGCACAAGAGCAAAAGTAGCTGGGTGTTTGGAGGTGCATTCGGAAAAGTTACTTGTACCTGTACCTGTTCTTGTTCTTGTAAATAACCGCGTCATAACAGCGATTCCTTAATTTAAAGGAAAAAAAAGGCCGCGGCTGACTTCAAAGCAGTAAAAGGGCAAGGCTCAGCAGTGCGCAGGAAAGCGGCCAGCGTTAAGACGCCGATCAGGCACAAGGGGCTGTAGGAGCAAATAAAGTAGTGAGTTTTATTTATTTGTTTATTTTAGATTAAACAGTCCTTAGCAGTCCAGAGGTAGGACAGTTAAGTGGGCAACAGCTTAAGGGTTCATTAATACGGGGGAATACAAACAGTGCGAGTGCATGAGCTTATAAGTAAGAGGAGCGCAAAGTTAGGAGAAGAGACAGAGAAAAGTAAAGTTAACCTCATAGAAAGACAAATAGCAGACAGCTGAGAGGGAGAACAGTACAGGAGCTTAAGGGGAAAAGGTGTAAAATATCTGTAGCAGCTGAAAGAAGAAGAAATTTTAAGAAAAAAAAAGTTAAGGCAGTTAAGTAATCCCAAATCAAATTTTAATAATGAGGCCAGTGCAATGTAAGTCCTGATGGATGTTGTACTTTTTAGATGATGATTTGGAAGAGCCAGTTGTCTATGAGGGCTACATCTGCAAGAGATGCCAGCTGATCCAGCACCTCGAGCTCAGGGTCGCTGAGGAGGAGTTGGTTGACCTGTGTTGTAATAGAGAATTGGCAGACTTGGCCCTGGTGTTCTTTAGAGAGATAGTGTGCACCCCCAAGGTGGTGCAGGAGGAGATTCCAGACCAGACAGGTAGGAATAGGTGGGTCACGGTCACAAGGTGTAAGGGAAAGGGTGCACACTGTCCGGGGGCATCAACCCCAGAACTAGAAGTGTCAAACCGTTATCATGTCCTTGCGGAGCTGGAAGGTGACTCTGATAATTCTGAGGTGGTAGGCAGGGATGAGGAGCCCCAACGGACCACCTCAAAACCAGTTCCCAAAAAGAGAGAAGTAGTGATAGTTGGGGACTCAATCATTAGGGGGATTGAAGCGCAGGTGTGCTCCAGAGAGAGAGAGAGAGAGTCTCACATGGTGTGTTGTCTTCCGGGAGCACAGGTTGGAGACCTCCCTGGAAGGGTGGATAGGCTCTTGGCCAGAGCGGGGGTGGATCCAGTTGTCATTGTCCATGTTGGAACAAATGACATACATATGGGTAGTCTGTCAGTTCTGCGATCCAAATTCAAAGAGTTAGGTGCCAAGCTGAGGAGCAGAACTGACAGGGTAGTCTTCTCCGAAGTTCTGCCTGTGCCGCGCGTCAGTCCAGGTAAGACTGAAGAGATCAGAAAGCTTAATGCGTGGCTCAAATCTTGGTGCAGGATAGCAGGGTATAGGTTTATGGGGCATTGGGACTCCTTTTGGAACAGGTGGGACCTGTTCTGCCGTGAAGGGTTACATCTGAAATAGAGGGGCACCAATGTATTGGGGAGGCATATGTGTAGGCTAGTCGAGGATTGTTTAAATTAGGGAATGGGGGGCAGGGAGTTTAGCACAGGCCAGGTTTAGATCTATACATGGAAGAACAAACAATGGTATAGAAATAAAACTGCATAGCAATGTAAATTCTAAGCAAACATTCAAATGTAGAAGGAGTAACACATTAAAAATAGCTTGCCTTAATGCTAGACGTATCAAAAATAAGGTAAGTGAGTTGGAGTTGTATGTAGCAGAGCATAATTATGATATTACAGCAATAACGGAAACCTGGTTAAATAACAAAGATGGGGGATGAGTGTAACATAGAGGGATACACATTTTTTAGGAAGGATAGACAGAACAGAAAAAGAGGTGGGGTTGCTGTTCATGCCAAACAGGATTTAAATGTAAGACCTCTTCAGTTGGATGATGAGCCCCATCTTAGGGAGGACATATGGCTTTGCATGGAAAATATTAGGGAAACAGGTCTTATTTTAGGAGTGTGTTATAGACCACCCAATTCAGACAGTAATTTCAACACACATCTTTTTAGTAATATCAAAAAGTTTACAGGGATATATTATAGTCATGGGGGACTTTAATTATCCAAATATTAACTGGGAAAACCTTGCAGGTGGAGGAGCACAAGAGCAGAGTTTTTACAAGTAATCAATGACTGTTTTTTAACACAGCATGTTAAAGCACCAACACAGGATGAAGCCTGTCCGGATTTAGTATTTTGTAATAATCAGGATAGAATTGAGGGTGTAGAGGTGATTGAACCATTAGGGTTAAGTGACCATAATGTAATACAATTTCAGTATTTTGTAAGAGTGCAGATGCAAAGACTAAAATTGTTAAGTTGAACTTTGGTAGGGCTAATTTTGAGCAGATGCGACAATGTCTACACTGGGATAAGCATTTAAGTGTAGAGACAGTCGAGGAGCAGTGGAACAGGTTTAAAAATGTTTTACATGTAATGCATGACAGATAATTCCAAATTTAGGTATGTAATAGGAAACTAAAAAAAACTCCACGAGGGATTAATAAAGATTTAAAAAAGAAGTTACAAAGGAAAAAACTGCTTTATAAGGCATATAAGACTAATGACTGCAAAGTGAATCGTAGAACGTATGAGAACATGAGGGCAGCCTTTAAGAAGGATATGAGGGAGGCTAAAAGACAGTTGAAGAGGAATATAGCAGATAAGACAAAAGACGACCCTAAGAGATTCTTTCAGTATTTTAGTAGTAAAAGTAGTAGTCAGAGGGGAGGTCAAGTGCATCAGGAATAGTAAAGGGGAATTAAAAGACACAGACAGTGAAATAGCGGATGCCCTAAACTTACATTTTTCTGAGGTGTTTACAAGTGAGCAAGTGGACAACCTCCCAGTGGTAAACGCGACTACTAAGGAGGTACTGGGGGATTTGGAAATTGTAGAGGGAGAAGTGCTGCTCAGATTAAATAAGATGAAATCAAACAAATCACCAGGACCAGATAATATTTATCCTCGTGTTCTTAAGGAGGCTAGTGAGTACATATATAAATCCTTGACACATATTTTTAGGGAGTCACTGAGCACTGGAGAGCTTCCAAAGGACTGGAAAATGGCAAATATCATCCCATTATATAAAAAGGGTGACAGAGCAGATCCAAGCAACTATAGGCCAGTAAGCTTAACATGCGTCACAGGAAAATTAATGGAAGGAATTATTAAGGATAAGATTGAACAACACATGGCAAGGACAGGAGTTATTCTGACCAGTCAGCATGGGTTCAGAAGAGGGAGGTCGTGCTTTACTAACATGTTGGAATTCTATGAGGTTGCAACAAAAGCATACGATCAAAGTGGAGCATATGATATTATTTATCTGGACTTTCAGAAAGCATTTGATAAGGTGCCACATGAGAGGTTGGGCATCAAGTTAAAAGAAGTGGGAGTTCAGGATGATGTTTTTAGATGGGTGCAGAATTGGCTCAGACACAGGAAGCAGAGGGTGATGGTGCGAGGAACCTCATCAGAACTGGCCGATGTTAAGAGTGGTGTTCCACAGGGGTCAGTGCTAGGGCCGCTGCTATTTTTAATATATATATAAATGATTTAGATAGGAATATAAGTAACAAGCTGGTTAAGTTTGCAGATGATACCAAGATAGGTGGATTAGCAGATAATTTGGAATCCGTTATATCATTACAGAAGGACTTGGATAGCATACAGGCTTGGGCAGATTTGTGGCAGATGAAATTTAATGTCAGTAAATGTAAAGTATTACGCATAGGAAGTAAAAATATTGGGTTTGAATACACAATGGTTGGTCGGAAAATCGAGAGTACACCTTATGAGAAGGATTTAGGAGTCATAGTGGACTCTAAGCTATCAACTTCCTGACAGTGTTCAGAAGCCATTAAGAAGGCTAACAGAATGTTAGGTTATATAGCACGATGTGTGGAGTACAAGTCCAAGGAGGTTATGCTCAACCTTTATAATGCACTGGAGAGGCCTCATCTTGAGTACTGTGTGTAGTTTTGGTCTCCAGGCTACAAAAAGGACATAGCAGCACTAGAAAAGGTCCAGAGAAGAGCGACTAGGCTGATTCCAGGACTACAGGGGTTGAATTATGAGGAAAGATTAAAAGAGCTGAGCCTTTACAGTTTAAGCAAAAGAAGATTAAGAGGTGACATGATTGAAGTGTTTAAAATTATGAAGGGAATTAGTACAGTGGATCGAGACTTGTATTTTAAAATGAGTTCATCAAGAACACGGGGACACAGTTGGAAACTTGTTAAGGGTAAATTTCGCACAAACATTAGGAAGTTTTTCTTTACACAAAGAACGATAGACACTTGGAATAAGCTACCAAGTAGTGTGGTAGACAGTAAGATGTTAGGGACTTTCAAAACTCGACTTGATGTTTTCTTGGAGGAAACAAGTGGATAGGACTGGCGAGCTTTGTTGGGCTGAATGGCCTGTTCTCGTCTAGAATGTTCTAATGTTCTAATGTAATCTCAAAGCAGGCTCAAATTTTGCATACTGGAACCTTTATAATGTAATAGATAGCCCAGCCACAGACAGACACGACACCAATGTACAAAACACACGGGGTTATTTGCACAACTATTTACAACAGTGGTTCCACACACTCACGCTTCCTCAGTCCTTTTATCTCTCTTTGGCCGCATCCACTCCTCCCTCGCAAGCTCCGTCTTCCTCCTCCCAACTCCAGCTCCCCGAATGGAGTGAGGCGGCCCCTTTTATCATGCCCTGGATGTGCTCCAGGTGCTTGGTGATGGTCTTCCGGCAGTACTTTGTGGTGTGGCAGAAGTGCTGCCCTTGCACCCGGAAGCACTCTGGGCGTACACAGTTCCTGGAGCGCCAGCACTTCCTGGTGTAGTGGAAGTGCTGTCCTCCATGGCTCAGGAACCATCCAGGCAGCCCCTTGGTTGGGCCACAGACTCCCACAGGGTTGAGCTTCCAAGCTCCGTATCCGTGGCCCTTAATGGAAATCAGGTGGGCTGCCCTCTTGCGTCCAGGGAAGATATTGCCACTTTCCCGGTCCTTTCCTGATCTAGGCGTCCCTAGGGCAGTGTCACTGGCTGTCTCCCACTAATAGATATAGTATGTTAAAAAAAAAAAAAAAAAATCAAAACGTTTGATCCAGATCACATAACTTGGCAAGAGCAGACCTTCAAAAATGGGAAAAAAATATTATGCGTCTTTGGCTTTCCCATGTTTAGGCTTTTAGAATGCACACTTCTAACTGATACAAGCCTGCTGAAATTTTTTCAATGTTTAGATACCTACACAGGGCTTTTCAAAGGTTTATAAACAAACAAGAAACTGCATCAGGGTTTGGCCAGCAGTACTCTCAAATGTAAAAAACCATTTGGGGTCTAATTTACAAACCAGCTTAAGGCACTATTGGAATGTCCAGACATTTTAAAAATTATTTTCCCTGTATCCAACATGGGCCATTGTTTCTCAAAAAACAAGTCTTAGTCTTATGTGAATCTTTCATTTTTATTTTCCACTCTGAACATGTGTTTAATTCAATAAAAATAATCATCAAGTTCTTCAACATTAACTTCTGTATAGGATTAATGGAAAAAAAATAATCACCAAAGGCACATTAAGCCCTACACATAAATAACAGCCTCTTGATTTATCATTAAATACAAAACTAGTTGTAATTAAATGTTAACATCTTTGTATCGCAGCAGCAGGAATGTTACCCATTCATCTCTGTTTCAATGGAAGTACAGAGTGTGGGGCTTCTTGGTCTTTGAGATCAAGATTGAACTGCCCCCCGCTGAAAGTTGTAGGTGCACTACGCAGTACAATGACACCAAACAAATATTGTCTCTAGGTAGCCAGTGGAAAGACTGTGCAGGATAGTTTGGATTCATGAAACATATCAGGATATCTGATTCTGCTTCACTCTTGTCACAAATCACACCAATCTAAAATTTTTTATCATACACGCACCCAACATAGCCTCCCATAGGACAGTGGTCTAATGTGATGGATGCATCTGATCCATCAGGAATGCTGCTTCACTGGTGAATATTTGGACAGTCAACTGAATGTCTTCACCAGACACCCAGCTGACTTTGAATTTGCCATCTTCTGTAGGGATGTAACAGTGGTATTCTCAAGTACCAGGTACTCTTTTAGCCATGAAAAATCACATTCTCTGTTTTGCAACATGAGATAGGACATTGTCATTTGATATGAAAAAAGCGTAATATTTTTGATAACTTAATGATAGCTATTATTGGTGCATTTAGCCTATGTTTAGGACAGAAAATAAACATGAAAGATTTGCATAGGAAAAGTAAGGTTTGTGTTTTGGGAAATAAGGGACAATATAGAATAAATGAAAAATATTTTAAAAATTATCTTCACATTCCCACATGCTGTTAGGGTGGCTCTGTAAATGAAATCCAAAATGATTTTTTGGATTTGAGAGGTCTGCTGTTCAAACCCTGCTACAGTTACTTTTCTGTTTACTGCTTTTCAGAAAGCGTATAAAGTTAACTGAGTAAGGAAAAAAAATCAAAAGTCTCTGTTTGTTACAAATATGCATTTCTGAGGGCTAAACATGGCTAAGCCAAAAACTCAAATTAAATTTTGGTCAATTTCAAGGGGCTGCTTTTTCCATGCAGAGCCATCTGGACCAAATGTTTTAATTTCACACATACTATACCAATTAATGTACCAATGTGCAAAGTCTGTGCCTGCTCAGTGGTTTAGTTCTTGGGTTATGGACATGGATGATGAGCTATGAAATATGATCAAAAAAATGATAAAATCAACATCCCCCAGCAAATTGGTTGTATCTTTGAAAGTATTGATCTTGCATCCAAAAATTTTTACAGGTAATTTTACTGGTAATCTTTCCAGAATTTTTTGAGTCCGAAGTTTGGGGGCCATTGGTTGATTTGACATGGAATGACCCTACTGATTATTGCTATGTTGCACATTAAAGTTCTTTAGCATTTATTTCCGAGGAGGTCTGGACTTCATCTTTCAGAATGCCCCCACACAGTGAGCAATTTATTTATCTTTTGAAGTATAAATTACTATGTAACTATTTTTTTTTTTTCATTACTTTCACAATTCAGAGTTCTTTGATATTGCTTGAGAGCTTGATTGTTTATAAATGGTAGAGGAAACAAAAAAAAAAAACATATATAAGAACAGAAGTCAAAATTCTTGCAGAGCAAATACTGTTTGCACCAGGTCGAGCAAGGCATTAAAGAGCCACTTTCCCAAACACAAACACTTGACACATCTTAACAGATACACTTCCTCATTCATTAATGATTACTCTCATCCAATCCAAACTTATTCACTTCACAAATAAACATTCAATAAATTCAAACCTGTCAAATTTATATCAATGCAAGATTTGAAATCATCAAGCATATGTTGCACCAAATGCATTCTAGTGTTATTGTTGTTATCATTCCAAATGATCAAGCTCGATCATTTAAATTATTTTTTTTTCTGATTAAAATACACAATGGAAGTGCGTGAATCATGTACCTTTTACTGATCAGCCATAAAGTAATATTCAATATTTACATTGCAAATTGACTATTAAAATGAGTTAGCTAGCAAAAATGTCTCTGTCAAAATGTGTTAAGAAGAAAGTTTACAAAAAGAATCGTCATTTCAATAGCACAAGGACCAAAAGCAATATCTTTATAATGTCAATATTTTGAAATGCTCAGCCATTCTGCCTGATCGGAGATGAAACACTATCATAAAAGAACTCAATGTGAGGTATGACTATCTTCAGAAACATGACACTTTCAGTTGATATTATACACCACTGTTTGAGGGCCAGGTGAAGGAAATCTGAGCCCTTGAAAGTGGGCTACTATAAGTGCAGAAAGAATGCACCCATTAACTAAACATAATGAGCAACAAGTGCCTTCCTTAAAGTTACATGGATACTGGCTAAACAAAATAAAGCCTTCACCGCTGTGAAGGTATTAAAAGAGTTTGTTATACGATATACAGTGCATCCGGAAAGTATTCACAGCGCATCACTTTTTCCACATTTTGTTATGTTACAGCCTTATTCCAAAATGGATTAAATTCATTTTTTTCCTCAGAATTCTACAAACAACACCTCATAATGACAATGTGAAAAACGATTACTTGAGGTTTTTGCAAATTTATTAAAAATAAAAAAATGGAGAAATCACATGTACATAAGTATTCACAGCCTTTGCTCAATACTTTGTTGATGCACCTTTGGCAGCAATTACAGCCTCAAGTCTTTTTGAATATGATGCCACAAGCTTGGCACACCTATCCTTGGCCAGTTTCGCCCATTCCTCTTTGCAGCACCTCTCAAGCTCCATCAGGATGGATGGGAAGCGTCGGTGCACAACCATTTTAAGATCTCTCCAGAGATGTTCAATCGGATTCAAGTCTGGGCTCTGGCTGGGCCACTCAAGGACATTCACAGAGTTGTCCTGAAGCCACTCCTTTGATATCTTGGCTGTGTGCTTAGGGTCGTTGTCCGGCTGAAAGATGAACCATCGCCCCAGTTTGAGGTCAAGAGTGCTCTGGAGCAGGTTTTCATCCAGGATGTCTCTGTACATTGCTGCAGTCATCTTTCCCTTTATCCTGACTAGTCTCCCAGTTCCTGCAGCTGAAAAACATCCCCACAGCATGATGCTGCCACCACCATGCTTCACTGTAGGGATGGTATTGGCCTGGTGATGAGCGGTGCCTGGTTTCCTCCAAATGTAATGTCTGGCATTCACACCAAAGAGTTCAATCTTTGTCTCATCAGACCAGAGAATTTTGTTTCTCATGGTCTGAGAGTCCTTCAGGTGCCTTTTGGCAAACTCCAGGAGGGCTGCCATGTGCCTTTTACTAAGGAGTGGCTTTCGTCTGGCCACTCTACCATATAGGCCTGATTGGTGGATTGCTGCAGAGATGGTTGTCCTTCTGGAAGGTTTATCTCTCTTCACAGAGGACCTCTGGAGCTCTGACAGAGTGACCATCGGGTTCTTGGTCACCTCCCTGACTAAGGCCCTTCTCCCCCGATCGCTCAGTTTAGAAGGCCGGCCAGTTCTAGGAAGAGTCCTGGTGGTTTCAAACTTCTTCCACTTATGGATGATGGAGGCCACTGTGCTCATTGGGACCTTCAAAGCAGCAGAAATTTTTCTGTAACCTTCCCCAGATTTGTGCCTCGACTGTGGGACCTTATATAGACAGGTGTGTGCCTTTCCAAATCATGTCCAATCAACTGAATTTACCACAGGTGGACTCCAATTAAGCTGCAGAAACATCTCAAGGATGATCAGGGGAAACAGGATGCACCTGAGCTCAATTTTGAGCTTCATGGCAAAGGCTGTGAATACTTATGTACATGTGCTTTCTCATTTTTAATAAATTTGCAAAAACCTCAAGTAAACTTTTTCACATTGTCATTATGGGGTATTGTGTGTAGAATTCTGAGGAAAAAAATGAATTTAATCCATTTTGGAATAAGGCTGTAACATAACAAAATGTGGAAAAAGTGATGCGCTGTGAATACTTTCCGGATGCACTGTATTTTGTCTGAGCAGCCTGCCACAATAAAATGATTAACTGCAAAAATTGATGGATAATGTTAAATAGGTACCTCTCCCAGCTGCAAATGCTGCACACTGTGTTCATGTGTTGGAAGTGAATATCCAAAGTCAGGTGATAGAAGGTGTCAGTTAAGCTGATCATATATCAATAGCCATTTATGAATCAAAAGGCAACACAGATGTGGTGCATTTGTGAGTTTAAAGCCAAATGATGAAGAATTCAGGAATAACATGTACTTGGAAAATGGCTAAATGTGAATGAGCTACTACTCCTTTTGCTCTAAGTATGCACCTCAAGCAACACTTAATACCCTTGAAAGACAAAGCAAAAACAGGATTCTAGAAATTTGTACACATTTATTAAAAATAAATAACTGTCACACTGACAGAAGTATTCAGACCTTTTACAGTAAGACTTGAAATTTGGCTCAGGTGCATCCCCCATTCTATTGATCATCACAGACATTTTTCCACATATTTTTCATCTTTTTTGGTGTCCACGAGTGGTTAATTCAATTGATTGGACATGATTAGGCAAGACAAGCACCTGTCTATAGAAGGTCCAACAATTGACAAATTGTGTATCAGAGCAAAAACCAAGCAATGAGGATGCAGGAATTGCTTGAAGCGCTTTGTTCAGGCACAGATTGGGTTGGGGGGCTACAACAAAAATCCTGAAGCATTGAAGGCCCCTAAGAGCACAGTTGCTTCATAACTCTTAAATGGAAGAAATCTGGAGCAACCATAACTCTTCCTAGATCTGACTGCCTGGGCAAATTTTGCAATTGTGGGGTAAAGGCCATGATAACAGAAGTGGCAAAAACCAAATGGTCCTGTGTGGTGATAGAAGAAAATTCCAGAAGGAAAACTATCACTGCAACTCTCAATCAACCAAGACTTTAAGACAGAGCGGTCAGGAAGAGTTATCCCCTCAGTAAAAGACACATTAAAGCCTGCATGGAGTTTGCCAAAAGGCACCTGAAGGACTCAGATTGTGAGAAACAAGAATCTCTGTGTTGATCAAACTAAGACTAGTGTCATGTCTGGAGGAAACCAGACACTACTCATCAGCAGCACAGCGGAGCATCGTTACGGCAAGATCATGCTGTGGGTATATTTTTCAGTTGCAGGAACTGGGAGACGACATAGGGCTGAAGGAAAGTTGACTGGAGCAAAGTACATCAGTATTCCTAATGTAAACCTGCTCTAGAGTGCTATGGATCCCAGAGCAATAGGACAATGACCCTAGACCGTAGGCTTAAAGCAAAGACAACATATGGTCAACTCTGTGATTCTCCTTGAGTGGCTCAGCCACAGCCCAGGCTTAAACCAAATTAAACATCTATAGAGGGACTGGAAAAAAAGCTATCCACTGACAGTCTATATCAAACCTGACAAATGTCTCACTGAAGACATTTTATTTGACATGGGTTCCATATCAAACTGAGGTTTCAAGACTTCTGAGTTCAGCATTCAGTATTAATGTAATTTTATCCAAAAAAAAACCCCACACATTTTAATAAACCATTTATTTTCTTATATCCAACCATGAGGTTAGTGTTTATATACAAATTTACTAAAGCGAGAGTGTTTCCTCAAGGTTTCAGGAAGTGAAAACATAATTGAGCTACTGGTATTGAAAAAAGAGAAAGGGGTATATCAGGTAAGCTGATTTATATATTTTTTATAAATACAATTAAGTTATGCATTTAAAAAAAAAATATTTTCTATCATGGCAGAAGGGAATGGCGATGTGTTGAATGTGGGTGGACATGAAAGTAAAAAATTCTATGACAATACTACTACTATTTTTTCTATGATCACCACCGACAGTTTGAAATTCAAAATTCACATTTTGTATGGCATTTATTCATTTCATAATCCAACCTATTTTACAAATATATCAGAACACCTGTCAAGAGAGGTTCAGAAATTGAGGAAAGGTGCTTAAGGTACATGTAGTGCAAGAGATAACAAATGTTTAGCTTGCCCCTGTGCCATACAACAGTACTATGGTCCAAGCATGAAAATAAAATCCTAAAACTTACGAAATATGTACATATTTCAAGCCAAAAATGCATCTTGAGAATGCACTCATATTGTAAAAATAGTGTTTTTATGTCATTTTACAAAAGATAAAATGAAAAAGCAACACATTTTTGTGAGATTCTACCATTTTAAAATAAGATTGGCTTTGCACTTCACATTATTATATGGCTTCTTCCACAGCAACCTTTCAGCTACAGGGGTGCAATTTCCCACAACATACACTTTTCACCTTGAAAATTGTCTTTAAGTATGGTTATTCACATTACTGAATGTTGATACCCAGATACGACTTGTTGTCTCTGATCTATAGACAACTAGACAATAATCATTTAAAAAATGTCTCACGATTACTCACAGGGGAAAGATGCAATTTACTTCCCAGCACATGAAGGACTAAACTTTGTTGGTAATTGACAAGTATTGTTCACACATTTCCAGTATTCAGTGTTAAAACAGGTAATCTTGGTATCAACAAAAACAGCAGCTCATCTGATTGTTTGTGTATACAAGTCAAACACCCACTTCACTTAAAACTTGCCTCAATTTTTTACTTGCTACAACTGTTGTTAGTACTGCGAATATGCAGTTTCCTCTCACATACAGATGTCCTATCAGAGAATTAATGCAAAGCCTCCATTCCTTTGTTATAACTGTATGAGACATGGTATTAATAAGCAATTAATCTTGTCATATACAAGTTAAACAATTACAAGTCACATCTGATTGGTCATGCCATTGTATTAAAACATGCTCTGATCTATTTCTGACCTAACTCCATAATGGGATGAAAGTGGCAATAACGAAAGCCTATGTGAGGGCCTATTTTACTATT
Organism: Polypterus bichir lapradei; assembly: GCA_026402145.1. Classification (NCBI taxonomy): domain Eukaryota; kingdom Metazoa; phylum Chordata; class Cladistia; order Polypteriformes; family Polypteridae; genus Polypterus; species Polypterus bichir. The sequence goes on from JANRMT010062804.1 coordinate 26,563,724, forward strand.
CACAGTAACAGGCATTTTAAGTAACATACATCTTAAACTTTTGCATGCCACTGGTTAAGTTTTAAGGCTTTTATTTATATATTTGGACTCTGGTATCGTTCACTTCCATTAAAGAGCAAGAAGAGGCTAGACTGTTTATTTTTATTTCTTTTTTACATACATAAAAATGTTTCACTTTAGAATGCAGTTTCATGGGGTAAATCAATGTACAGTGGCATGCAAAAGTTTGGGAAACCTTGTTTGAAATGTCTGTCACTGTGAAGAGTTAAGTGAGCAGAAAATTAACTGATCACCAAAAGAGGACACATCCTCTTTTCCAACTTAAACAATTTTACAGGTGGTGTGATGTTTGCCTCCAGAATTTACTAGTGTTTATTTGAATACATTTTTCCCTCTACCAATGACATGTTCCTTGTGCCACTGGCACCAACACAAGCTCAAAGTATGATCGGTTCACCCTCATGATTAATAGTTGGAGAGGTGTTCTTTTTTTTTTCTCTCTAAACACTCCTTTGCACTTCGGGGCTAAAAAGTTCTATTTTGACTATTTTCAGAATCTATCAGGCTAGTTTAAATATTAATTTGCAAATATCAGGCACTGAATTTTGTCACTTGTCCACAGGAAAGGTTTTCTTCTGCTGATTCTACCATGAAGATCTCATTTATTCAGGTGTCGCTGCACAGTAGAACAGTACACCACCACTCCAGAGTCTGCTAAATCTTCCTGAATGTCGTTCCAGTCAAACAGGCGGTTTTAGTTGCCTTTCTACCAATCCAATGAGCAGTTCTTTCAGAACGTTTTTTTGGTCTCCTAGACCTAAACTTGACCTCCACCGTTCCTGTTAACTGCCATTTCTTAATAACATTATGAACTGAGGAAACAGCTACCTGAAAACGCTTTGCTATCTTCTTGTAGATTTCTTTCTTTCTATTTTATTTTGTGCTAGGAAGGTGCTTAGAGGTGCCCATGGCTGCTGATTGTTGACACAAGGTTTGAAGAGTCAAAGAATTCATACAGTGTCACACACATAAAATTAGGAGACAGTTTACGGTTTTGAAAATAAATGTTTCTCAGCTGAGCCAAGGGATGGTGCTGTCCAGTAATACGCTCTCCTCTTTCCCTCTGCAGACCCTCAACAAAACCTGCTTCCTAATGGCGACACTTCCACCTACCTAGATCCCTGCTCCTCCTCCTCCTGATGACATCATTTCTGGTTCCAGTACCACCAGCTCTCACCTCCTCCTATCTCTAACATATATATCCACAATCTTGCCTACTTATGTCAGTTCCATTTTGAACTTGTTGTCTGTGAAGATTCCATTTTCTTTTGCATGCTTTCAAGTATACGGGGTACAAATTCCTCAAACTTTTTTCTTTTGTCTTTGTCTGTTATTACAACAGCATTGCAATTTGCATCACCCGGGGTTTCCTAATGGTGACTGTGAACAAGTCATAGCTCCTAATGAGCTAATTAAGGTCTGAGACCTTGGTAAAGGTCCTAGATCTCAAATATCTTGGGGTGCTCAAAATATTACATGATGCCCCTTTCCTTTTTTCACTGTACAATTGTACAAAAGAACAATACACTAATCTTATATGAGACGGTGAGAAAAAAAAAGCGTCATCTTTATACTTTTTGTTGATCAGTTCATCTTTTGCTCATTTAACTATTCACATTAACATTTATTTTAAGTAAGTGCCCAAACTATATCATTCATATGGCTCTGCCATTTCAAGGCACATTTTTCAGTCATACGACATCCTGTATGTTGATGGAAGTGCATAATCTCAGAGATGTGTAATTAGTTGGTCTATTGAAACAGCATACTTAATATTATCTGACTTAATTTTACTGCCATCTACAGACCTGTTATTGACAGCTACACCTATTACCCAAGTCAGATGTTCTTAAGTGTGTTTCGGGGATTTATTGTTTGTTTGTTTGTTTGTGTTATTTCACATTTAGTAAATCATTGTGTATCCCACTTACAGTTTCCCTGAACAGGATTGCAAGGGGTAGTGAAGCCTATTTCAGCTAGCATAGGGTACAAGGTAGGAATAAATCCTGGACAGGGTGCCTGTCCGTCACAGGGAGAACCACACACTAGGGCCAATTTAGTATCGCCAATCCACCTAACTTGCCCGTCTTTGGAATGTATGAGGAAAACCACTCAGTATCAGGGAGAACACACAAACTCCAAGCAAGTAGGATCCAGGACGTAAACTTCAGTCTCCTTACTGTGAGGCAACAACACTACCACTGCACCACCCTATAAACAATATATATATTAGGCATTTTGTGGGGTGTTCCAGGTATGCAGTGTTTAAGAAGAGGGGGGAGATGTGTTTCCGGAGGCAGGAGGAGAGGAGGAAAGTAAAGAGAGTGGAACTGAGAGTAGGAACTTTGAATGTTTGCAGTATGGTTGATATATTGTGCGTGCAAGAGACTAAATGGAGGGGAGTAAGGCCAGGTGGATTGGAGGTGGATTCAAATTGTTCTATCATGGTGTGGATGAGAAATGGGGTAGGAGTTATTCTGAAAGAACAGTATGTCAAGAGTGTTTTGGAGGTGAAAAGAGTGTCAGGCACAGTAATGATTATGAAGATGGAAATTGGAGGTGTGAGGATGAATGTTGTTAGTGCATATGCAGGACCTGTACCGATTGGCTAGACAGAGAGACCGTGCTGGGAAAGATGTGCAGCAGGTTAGGGTGATAAAGGATAAAGATGGAAACGTACTCACAAGTGAGGAGAGTGTGTTAAGCAGATGGAAAGAGTACTTTGAGAGGCTGATGAGAAACGAGAGAGAGAGAGAAGAGGTTGGATGATGTGGAGATTGTGAATCAGGAAGTGCAACGGATTAGAAAGGAGGAAGTAAGGACAGCTATGAAAAGGATGAAAAATGGAAAGGCAGTTTGTCCAGATGACATACCTATGGAAGCATGGATGTGTTTAGGAGAGATGGCAGTGGAGTTTTTAACCAGATTGTTTAAATGAATCTTGGAAAGTGAGAGGATGCCTGAGGAGTGGAGAAGAAGTGTACTGGTGCTGATATTTAAGAATAAGGGGGATGTGCAGGACTGCAGTAACTACAGGGGAATAAAATCGATGAGCCACAGCATGAAGTAATGGGAAAGAGTAGTGGAAGCTAGGTTAAGAAGTAAGGTGATGATTAGTGAGCAGCAGTATGGTTACATGCTAAGAAAGAGCATCACAGATGCAATGTTTGCTCTGAGGATGTGATGGAGAAGTTTAGAGAAGGCCAAAAGGAGTTGCACTGCGTATTTGTGGTCCTGGAGAAAGCATATGACAGGGTGCCTCGAGAGGAGCTGTGGTATTGTATGAGGAAGTCGGAAGTGGCAGAGAAGTACGTAAGAGTTGTACAGGATATGTACGAGGGAAGTGTGACAGTGGTGAGGTCTGTGGTAAGAGCGACAGATGCATTCAACATGGAGGTAGGATTACATCAGGGATCAGCTCTGAGCCCTTTCTTATTTGCAATGGTGATGGACAGGTTGACAGACAAGATTATACAGGAGTCCCCGTGGACTATGATTGCTGATGACATTGTGATCTGTAGCGATAGTAGGGAGCAGGTTGAGGAGACACTGGAGAGGTGGAGATATGCTCTAGAGAGAAGAGGAATGAAGGTCAGCAGGAACAAGACAGAATACATGTGTGTAAATGTGTGTAAATGAGAGGGAGGTCAGTGGAATGGTGAGGATGCAGAGAGTAGAGCTGGTGAAGGTGGATGAGTTTAAATACTTGGGATCAACAGTACAGAGTAATAGGGATTGTGGAAGAGAGGTGAAAAAGAGAGTGCAGGCAGGGTGGAATGGGTAGAGAAGAGTGTCAGGAGAAATTTGTGACAGACGGGTATCAGCAAGAGTGAAAGGGAAGGTCTACAGGACGGTACTGAGACCAGCTATGTTATATGGGTTGGAGACGGTGGCACTGACCACAAAGCAGGAGACAGAGCTGGAGGTAGCAGAGTTAAAGATGCTAAGATTTGCACTGGGTGTGACAAGGATGGATAGCATTAGAAATGAGTACATTAGACGGTCAGCTCAAGTTGGACAGTTAGGAGACAAAGTCAGAGAGACGAGATTGCGTTGGTTTGGACATGCTAACGATAGAGCTTCCAGGGAAGAGGAAAAGAGGAAGGCCTAAGTGAAGGTTTATGGATGTGGTGAGAGAGGACATGCAGGTGATGGGTGTAACAGAACAAGATGCAGAGGACAGATAGATATGGAAGAAGATGATCTGCTGTGGCAACCCCTTAACTTAATGCTGTTTGGGTGTGTGTCATTTCCCTCTGGAAGAGATGACAGTGGATTGCATTATGGTAAGAAGGCAAGTCGGCGGGAGTAGAGTAATGCTCTGGGCAATGTTCTACATGGATACCTGGCATACATGTGGCTGTTACTTTGACATGTACCACTAAAGACTGTTGCGGACTATGTACACTTCCTCATGCCAATGGTATTCCTTGATGGCTGTGGTCTCTTTCAGCAGGGTAATGCACCCTACCACAAAACAAAAATTGTTCAGGAAAGTTTTGAGGAACATGACAAAAAGTACAATGTGTTGACTTGGCTTCCAGTTTCCCTTGATCTCAGTCCCATCAAACACCTGTGGAATGTGCTCGAGGCTCCACCTTGCATCTTACAGGACTTTTAAGGATCTGCTACTAATGTCTTGGTGCCAGATACCATAGGACACCTTCAGAGTTCTTGTAGAGTCCATGCCTCAATGGGTCAGCTATTCTGGTGGCATGAGGGGGACCTAAACAATATTAGGTAAGTAATATTAATGTTGTGATTGATCAGTGTTTTCTATGTATCTATTTTTGAGCTTCTGTAAAATTTTAATTTCCCCTTGGAGAAAAAATAAAGTACTGTATAATCTAATCTATCTCCAGAAAACAAATGAGCAAACACTAAATTAGTATTGCTCAGTTTTTGAAACCAAAGAAATTATTAGTTTATTAGTGTAGTAGATAAATGTGAGTAAAGCACATAAGACACATATTTAAAAGGTACTAGAGTGAACTTGACATTGTCTCCAGTTATGAGTAATTTTTACACTTACTGTCAGTCCCATTCAATGACTAATTCTTTAATAATATATGGGCACTTATGCAGAATGAAAACAGAATCAAAGCTGTTTTGTTGGAATACTAAATATAATCTTAAATTAACAAATTTTCTTTCACAAAGGTAGTCTTAAAATTATGACTAATCTAAAAAAGGAGAGAAAGATTTCAAAAATAAAGTAATCAGGTCTATGATATTGGAAATTTAATTTGACTTGACAAATTAAATAATACTCTTAATACAGTCATATGAAAATGTAAGTACACCCCATGAAATGGTTTTTACTTTATAAAATATGTGGACGTAGTATAATTTGATCATTATTTAAGCAGTACCTTAGATAAATGGGATACAATTAAAAAAAAAACAATGAAAATATGACTTTGCAATAATTTACTCAATGCAAAATGAACAGATATGCCATGTATGCCTGTGGAAAAATTGGTACACCCTTGGCTCTAATAGCTAGTTGTAAAAGCCAAATAATTTAAGTTAATGTTAATGGTAAACTTGCCTTAATTTTTGTTTAGTTTGAACTTGAACATAATGTAGCTTTAACATATACAGTATAATGAAACATTCAGCTCTAACCCTATAAGTTAAAAGTAATGGAAAATTCTTAATGTTTGCTTTGTGTGACAACAAAATAGTCCTTAGGTTGAAGTTAGACTGCTAGAAGGCAAAATGAACTGTTAGACAGATAGGCATTAAGGGCATATAGTTTTCTGACCATATGTATGTATATGCGGTAAATAACGTAAGATAGAATCCTTAAGAAATGTAACCTACATACTTAAGCCTCAAGTGGAATACCATAGCCAGGAAATTTCCCTTGTTTTTGTTTGTATTTTTACCTTTTATTCTTTTTTGTGTGGAATGTTCACTTTGAATCTCACTAAAATCTTATACATGAAGAAATTTGGAATGTGTTTTTTTTTTTTTGTACAATGTGTCACGTGGACACCCATCACAAACGCTGATAAACTGGTATTGACCCGTTGTCAGAAATAAACTCAAGCAGGCATTCCCTTTAACTGTGTACCAGTCCCTGACATCAACTGGAAGAACGTTTTTCCCCACTCCTCCATGCAGAATTCTTTCAGCTGTGCAATGATTTAAATCCCCTCCATAGCATTAAATGAGATTTCAATCCATGCTTTGACTTTCCCTTTGGATTTCGCCAAATATGTCTTCTAGTACTGTGGCCAAATAACTATCTTTGCTTGATATGCTTGTGAACTTTGACATCAACAGTGAGTTACCTACATGTCTCATGATGAAATTCTGTGGTTCTTAAAGACTTCTTTCAGCACCTTGCATTCTGCTGTTGGGCTAAACTTGCTGCAGGAGCCTAGTCTGTTCAAGTTGGCAGTTACTTGAAATCTTGACTTTCCAGACTATGAAATGGTTAATTTCCAATTGTTTGGAGAGCTTTTTAAATCCCTTCCCAGACTCCTAGGCATTTATAACATTCTTTCTGAAGGCCTCAGAAAGCACCTTATATCTAGGCATGGTGATAACACACATTTCAACATCAAAGAGAAAACCAAAGTTGTGAGGTTAACATAAGCCTGGTTTCCCAAAGATTTTCTCTAACAATTTCCTCATTTGGTGCACCGATTCAAATTTTGGGTATTTGAAACTGTAGTAAAAGTAGGGTTGTATTTCTTTTCTTCCATTAACGAATTTTGCATTTATGTTTATTTAAATTATGCAATGAACTACAAAAAATAAATTTTCCATGTTTTACCACCTTTAATTAACTATCCTAAACGAAGCTATTTGTTAGTTAGGTTACATTAATAGCAACATTTTTGAAGTTATGTTAAAATGTTTGCGTAAATATTAGTGTATAGCCAATGGGAGGTTATTATCCATCCATTCATTATCCAACCCACTATATCCTAACTACAAGGTCACGGGGTCTGCTGGAGCCAATCCCAGCCAACACAGGGCACAAGGCAGGAACAAATCCAGGGCAGGGCGCCAGCCCACCGCAGGGCGTGCACACACACAGACACACACACCAAGCACACACTAGGTTATTATCCCCACAAGCTAAACTGAAAATAGAATATTCTAATTATTTCTTGTCATTCTGACTACAAACCAGTTTAAGATCTGCCTTGCTGTTGGTAAGACAGGAACACAAACAGTTTCAAACCATACTGAACTGAAGCCTATGTAAGTTTGCCATAGAAAAGTAACAGAAAGAAAAGTAACAATCTTCAAGTATAGAAAGTAACTGAAGTTTAAAGGCAGAAAGCTAAGATTGTAATGAGAAAGAAAAAACCTTTTTCCCTTTTGCATTTTATACTGTCTGTGTAACAACTTTTTTCAGAATTTTTGTGTTTTGATCTTTTTTAAAGTTTTACTAAAAACTTTTAAAATGAAGTTTATGGAATGAAAGATTCATTTTGTTATGCATTTGACACATGCTGGATACTGCCTTGCCAACTCAGTAGCTAATTGACACTGAGATCTTGGAAAAGACGCGGCTACACCTTAAGTTTGAAACTACCAGCTTAAGTCTAATGTTGGCTCACAACAAAAGAAATCAGCAACACTCTGAGCAAAAATAATATTGAAAGACACCGTACCGTAAAATGTTTGCACACTCTGGTGCATTCACCAATCGGAGATGAATTTTGAAAGGTCTGAAAGTGCTCCTTGTGTGACCTCTAAACTGAGGAAAAAGAATCTGCATACCTTAAAAGTAGCTTTTAACTGAAAGTGTTGGCATTCCTAGAGCATGACTGAAATTATTCCAACACAAGAAGGTCCTAGCTCAGACCAGGATAATTTCTGAACGACCGTTAATGTTAGATGAAAGTGTAAGCAAAGTAACCATGCTTCAAGTAGCTATAGAAGAAAAATATGAGCAGCTACCCAGTTTGATGAAGGACACAGAAAACCTCAACAATGATCAATTTAATTATGAAAAAATAAAATTGTTGAAATAAAAGTTTCTGCAGGGAAAATATATTGAGCTATATGATGAGATATTTTCTTTGCTAAGTGAAGAGGAAGTGTGAAAGAAAGAATATAAAGGTCTCAAGGCTAAATTAAAGACTTTAAACATTATGGTTATTGATGCAATATACTGGGTTTGGAAAACACATAACCACCTTCTAGTGTGACAAAATAAAAGTATCTTGACTATGCCTTGCAGTACAGTAAAAAAAAAAAAAAAAACCTTTTAAAGAAATTCAGCGAGTTCAGAATTTCTGGTGATATCACTCCTGCAAACAGTGCCTCCAAAGCCTTGAAGCCTTGGTAAAAACAAGTCATGTGAGTTCATTTGTAACTTCCATCAGTACGCTTAAGGTGCAGGATGCAGAGCACGCAGTACTACTCACTTTCCGCTGAAGCTTTAAAAAGGCGGAAGGCTCTAGATTTGGAAGAGGCACAGTTAAGAGCCAAAAGATAATTTGAAGAAGTTTCTGGTGTCAACCAAAATGTATTCATTGAATTGCCAAAGGTTTACATACAAAACTTCATTCAAAATAAAAAGGAGAACATTCCAAGGCAAGAGGATATTGCAAGATGGTTTTACCTCAAGGATGTGCATCTAGCATGGGTAAAAGCAGAAGTGGGCTTGTTAATAGGTACAAATGTCTCTAAAGCCAAGGAGCTATGGAGAGTCATACACAGCAGAGATGAAGATCCTTATGCCATGAAGACAGCACTTGGATGGATTGTTAATGGTTTGCTAAGAGGTCAGATAATGAAAGACTGCAAAGATATACAGCCTGTCGTGTGTCAATATTGGAAACAGAACAAGCATAGCTGTGGGGAGAAAGAAGAAATGTCACAGGAAAACATTAGGTAGATACATAAAGATTCAGAGTCTGAAAAATTGGTGGATGGACACTATTGCACAAATCTGCCACACTCAAAATGCCAAATAATTGTTGTATTGCAGAACAGTTTGCTATAGGCTAAAAGAGGAAACTTAAAAGGAATCCAACATTCCATTAAAATAGATAAGATGCTAAAACATTAACTTTAAATTCCCCTGCAAGAATCAATTTGTTTGACTGGTAGCATCCCTGTATTAAGGTACACTGCAAATGAAAGTACTCGCTTCGAGTCCTTTGTTGCCAACAGAGTCAAAGTGATAAGGGAAAACTCATAGCCCTTGCAATTGAGTTATGCCACACCTGCATTAAATCTAGCTAACCAAGCATCAAGATGACTCACCATAGGAAGTTTTATCAAAAGTAAGATATTGATTCAAGGCCCAAGCTACCTGCTAAAGCGGGAATGTAAATGGCCAAAAGACCTAATGATGGGGACTTGCTTATTAAAGATGATCCAAGAAATCATAAATTCAACAAGTGTGAAAGAGAAAACTGAAACCATAAAAGACCTCATAGGCTATTCAGAGTGGCTACATTTGAAGAAAGTAGTGGCATGGCTTCTTAGAAAGAAGAAGTGCTAATGCAGTTGAAAGATGAAAGAAAGGCATTCCAGTTTATGATCAATCAATCTGAACATGATCCAGAAAAACAAAAAACATGTATCACAAAGCATATGAGGAAGTATAAATCGACAATGAAGTCAAAGTCACTTTCTTTAGAAGAATTATCTAAAGCTGAAACAGAGCTTATTTGCCTCAGTCAGTCCAACCTGCAGGGAAAACCTGGGGGTTGTTGGCAGAATTGGCACTAAAGCCACCATAGAATAGAACCAGTGTGACGTTTTTTATCTGAACTAGTGTGGTGCTGAGGTGTCACCCATCGCATGGCTGCACTCAGTTCCTAATCTGTGATCCTGAGTTGGTTTGTCATGTGGTGGGTGTGGCAATGCGCTGTTTCAGCATGTGCTCCTATCTTCTAAAAAATTACAAGCTTACCCAGAACAGATTAAAGCTTTAGTGAAAAATCACTATGTAAAGAAAACTAGCCAACTCTACAAACTAGACCCAGCCCTGCACCGTGAAATTCTAAAAGGTGGATGCAGACTCAGCAAAGCTGCTATGCCAAAAGAAGCTAAACACCTCACAATTTATCACAAGAATTCACATGTAGCTTCATTTACTTTGCAGCACATCCATAAACAAAATGGACATTGTGAACTTAACTGTATGCAAGCACAGTCAGAAATATTGATCCCTCAAGTTAGTTCAGCTATCAGAAGAATAATTTCAAAATCTTCAACTTGTAGAAGATACAAAGCAAAAAAAGGTGTGCAAAAAAATGGCAGATTTGCCTGAAGATTGTCTACTCCATGACTAGCCATCTATTACCAATGTTGGAGCTCATTATTTCAGAACTTCTTAAGTTAAGAGAGGATGAAGCTTAGTCAAGAGGTACGGACTAATTCTCACTTGTCTAACATTAAGAGATGTACACACTGAACTGACACACAGTTTAGACACAGATACCTGCATCAGTGCTACACATCGCTTCATTTGTAGAAGAGTACGAGTTAAAGTGACGCTTTCGGATAATGGGACAAAATTCACTGGTACAGAAAAGAATCCAAGTGAAGCAATCAAAGACATTGACCAAGACAAAATGAGCAATATGATGATTAAGAAAGAAATTAAGTGGATATTCAACTCGTCAGCAGCTTCCCGTCATAGCAGCGTATGCAAAAGACAAATAAGAAGCATAAGTACTAAACTCTATCAACAAACATTAGACGATGAAAGTCTTAAAATAGTAATGTGTGAAGTAGAACCCATCATCAAAAACAGATGCCATTCCATCCATTACAAGTACAATACATTGCTGATTTGTTTTGGAAAAGATGGACTAAAGAGTATTTACCAATAGTTAAAGAAAGACAAAAATGGTTTACACCAAGAAGAAATTTTGAACCAGGAGACATAGTTCGGCCCAACAGGTCCACCTCAGATGCCATCGCAGCCACACTACATTATTCCCTCTCCCACCTGGAGAACAAAGACTCCTACATCAGGATGCTCTTTGTTGACTACAACTCTGCTTTTAACACGGTTACCCCCCATAAACTCACCCATAAACTGTCTGCACTTGGCCTACACCACAGCCTCTGTGACTGGCTCCTAGACTTTCTGACTGGCAGGCCCCAGTCTGTCAGGATTGGTAATAAGATTTTAGCCAGCATTATCACAAACACAGGCACCCCACAGGGATGCATCCTCAGCCCCATCCTCTATACCCTGTTCACCCATGACTGTGTCGCCTCCCACAAAGATAACATCATCCTGAAGTTTGCAGATGACACTGCAGTATTTGGACGCATCACTGGTGGGGATGAGGCGGCCTACAGGAGGGAGGTGGACAGTCTGGCATCATGGTGCGAACATAACAACCTCACCCTCAACACAGACAAGACGTAGAAGATGATAGTGGACATGAGGAAGGAGAGGAGACCTCACCGGCCACTGTTCATCCAAGGGCTTGAAGTGAAAAGGGTAAGCAGTGTTAAATACCTGGCGTCTACATCAGTGAGGACCTCACATGGACTCTTAACACCACACAACTGGTCAAGAGGGCTCAACTGCAGCTGTACTTTCTGAGGAGGCTGAGGTAGTTTGGTATGTCAACCAAGAGCCTCGGCAACCTTTACAGCTGCATTGTTGAGAGCATCTTGACCAGCTGCATCACCGTGTGGTACGGCAACACTACTGCTATGGACCGCAAACGCCTGCAGAGAGTGGTAAAGACTGCTGAGAAGATCACCAGGACCCCACTGCCCTCTCTGCAGAGCATCTACAACTGCAGAGTCTGCAGGAGAACTGCCTCGATCCTCAGGGACCCCCAACACGAACTGCTCACACTTCTACCCTCAGGCAGGGATATAGAAGTATGAAATGCAGGACTTCCAGGCTAAAGAACTCTTTCTTTCCCAAGGCCATTAGACTCCTGAATAACTGACTGGAGTTTATAACCATGGGACACCTCATTCTATCTACCTCACACAACTGTATTTGACTTGTCCATCACACACCTACCTGCACAATTACACTTTATACTTTTATTCTGTTTTTATACTTTATGCTGCCTCTGTTACTTATTATCTATCTGCTACTTATTATTTATGTTTATCTATATACGCTGGTTTTGTCATTTGGTGTGGACAGCAAAGAAAGAATTTCATTGTACAGGGAAACAATAAACTTGAATTTGAGTCATCAAGGCAATGCCAGATGTCAAAGGTGCAGTCAGAAGAGTTTGTGCACAGACCATAACCAGCATACTGAAAGACCTGTAAACAAGCTCTGCCTGCTTCAAGAAACAGCAACTGAAATGATAGGTCTTAAATTTTGTGTGCTTAAATTGTGTTTGTGCATTTATTGTACCAGTCAAAAGTTGTAGAACACCTCTGTTTTTTCAGTTTTTATGGAAGTGCACGCAGTTTCATTTGTTAATGCTTCATGAAATCAAGGTATAGCACAAATGAACAAAGGCAAAGCAGAAATAAATCAAGGAATCATTAAGTGTACAAAATTTTATTCAAATTTTCGATTAATCAAAGTAGCCAACTTTTGCTGATATAGCAGCCAAACTGTGGTAATCTGTTTGATTCAGAATTCCAGTCACTCTATGCAAGTCACCATCTCTGTTTCCAGCAAAAGAACCACAGACTATCACACTTCGTCCTCCATGTTTGACAGTTGGTGTCACACACTGAGGAACCATCCTTTTACCAACTCAATGGCATACAAACACCCTGCATGATGAACTGAAGATTTCAAATTTTGATTCATTGGTTCATGAGACTTGCTTCCAGTCTACAGTAGTCCACTGCTGGTATTTCAAAACCCTATGTTGTCCTATAAGGAATGGCTTCCTTACTGGCACTTGTCCTGTCAAACCTGTAGCACAAAGTCTTCTCTTCACAATAGAAACTGAGACTTGTTTATTTTCCACCACTGTTAAGCTGTGCTTGAATCTGCTGTGCTGTGAGGTACCTGTCAGGCAAGAAGGTGACCATCAGGAACATGTCTTCTGATTGGATTGTGTCTTTTAGTCTGCCAGATCTCTTCCTTTCAAAAGTTTCTTCCAGTTTCAAAATGCTTTTGGATTGTGTACCATACCATACTCACTGACACTTCGATTTGTTTTTTGCAATTTCTCTAAATAAAAGGCCTACACTTCTAAGGGCAATAATGCTCCATCTCATTTCATTTGTTAATTGCAGGTTACTTGCTATTTTCACTTGAATATTTCTCAAGTAGTACTTCAGAGGATGCAGTAACACAGTCTGTTCCAACTGCTTTAAGACAGATGGTTTTTAAGTAATCAACAAAAGTTGAGACACCTGTGTAAATTGTTAGTTTCAGCTTGCAAGACTTAATTTACTTTAATTGCTGAAGAACATCAGCAGGTTGTATATTCCCTTTCTTCAGTTCTTGCTAACCTAAACTTTACATTTAAACCTCTGGCAATTTACTGCTTACCTTTTCACGATTTTATGTCATTCACTGCATTTCAAAAAATGAGGTGTTCTAAAACTTCTGACCGATAGTGTAGTGTTTATGAATAAGTTAAGGCTCTTACCAATTTAGTGTTGTAGTAATTGTCTCTGCCCTCAGCATAAACAATTAAGGCCCGGATATGCATGAGCCATTTGTTAGTTATTTTGGTTATGTTAAATAGAAGTATTTTCTTAGTTACATTAAAATGTTTGCCTATATATAAGTGCATAGTCAATGGGAGGTTCTATTATAACCCCAATAAGCTAAGCTGAAAATCGAATATTCTGATAATTTCTTATCATTCTGACTACAGACTAGTTCAGTTTAAGATCTGCCTTGCTGTTGATAACGCATAGAAGGCAAACAGTTTCAAACCATAGTAAATTTATTGAATTTACTGCTATGCAAGTTTACCATAGAAAAGTAACAATCTTTAAGTATAAAAAGTAACTTTTACAACAGGATAGAGCTAAGATTGTAATAAAACAGAGAAGAAACCTTTTTCCTTTTTGCCTTTTACTCTGCATGTGTAATAACTTTTTTCTTAATTTTTGTGATTTATTCCTTTTCAAATTTTCGATATACAGTAGTTTTAAAACAAACATTTTGAACTAAGAAATGTATTTTATTACATATTTGACTCCTGCTGGATCCTGCCTTGCCAACTCAGTAACTGATCGACTTTGAGAACCTGGAAAAGATGCAGCTACAGTGTTATTCATTTACTGATGCAATTACTGCATTTAATTATTTATTGGTGACACTTCTACAATAAAAGATTACTCCATCTCCTCTCAGACCAGCAACCTGAAAAGGATGTAGCACTCAAGGAGAAAAAGACACACATTCACCTTCATGTTAAAACTGTGAAGTTTAGCTTTTTCTAGAAATTACAAAGGCCTAAGCAGAAACAGTACATCAAGCCAGCAAACACACTGCAAAATAAAATCCAAACCCTTCCCCCACTAGTGCCAAGTTACTGGTGAATGGTACTATAATAAAATACTGACCAGCAGATTAAAATCAATTGGGAATTTACATAACTTAAAAAAATGCAAAAAGGGGTGCAAATGAAAGTTAAATAATTTTGTGTGAAAGTATAACTCTAATAGTATCTCATGACAACATATAATTTATTTAGCCCCAAGAATTTTAAATGCAGACTTGTATACACCTAAACAATATTTTAAATATGAGACATTCCAGTCTCAATTATAGGTTTAAAGCTCTACTAAAAAGGCAAGAGTTCATCTCACAAGCCTGTACATAGAGATAAACTTCAACAATGTAGCATTAACTGGGTATTCGCAATCTTGCTGTGAAGACTTCGGAGATATAAAATTTTATGTGGGATAAACAGATTCCAAGGTTTTTTGTGCTAGATGTTATATTGTATGGTGAATAGTCAGATTATTTTAACAAATGCTCAAACTCGTAATATTGAACTATGAATTAAATATATATTGTTATGCATGTGTGACTGCAGATTACCTTCCTGGCACTGCTGAGGTAAGCAAAACCACTCCGGGACAAGAGCGGGCACTGTTGCTAATTGTATCTTCTCTTTTACCCACAGTTCTGAGAAGACACCCAAGGAGGATGCCTAACCTCACCAACAGTGCCCAGAGTAGGCTCTGCCCCTTTGAATGGGGACACCATAAAAACAAGGGATGCCAACAAGCCGGTGTCTCATTATGACCATACACTCAGTGATGAAAGAGCTCGAGGTGACAAAAATCTTCTGCAGGTTGAAATAAGACAACTTTTTTGTGCACTCTGTTTATTTCTTCTTGCCAATTCAACAGGGTTGCCTGGTTGATGGCCTAATACTCTTCCGGACTTCTTTCAGATCGTCTGTTTACCAATATTATATATCTTAAAATATGTTAAAATAGTCGTGTCTTAAACTAGTCATATCTTAAAATAGTTTTTGTATTCCTAAGCTTTCGACAACTAACAGGAATCAAAGGCAATATATAGCAAAGTGAGTGGTGGTGGGAATGGAGGTTGTTAGATGGGAAGGATTAATAAGGTGGAGTTCGGGAGGTTTTGGTCATAAACCCTTTTTTATTATTTGGCTGTTCTTTTTAATCCTGCATATGATGGGTTCAAGTTCAAGTGTTTCTTAATGGCGTTTTCATTGGAGAGCCACAATTCAGCCAGCTCTCTGGCTCTTTTAGTATTGACCCTGAATTTTACTTTCACAGCATCCCAGTTAAACGTGTGTCCGGTGGAACTTGTATGTGTGTAAATCAGAGAACATGAGTCCTTCCTTCTGACAGCATTGTAGAGTTCCTGTATGCATGTTGGTGAGTGTTTTAGATGTTTGTCCCATTGCATGGAATGCTGTGAAATGTGTTTCTTGTCTCCGAGGTCGATTTTTTGCTTTAGACGTTGAAAAGGAAAGTCTGTAAAGTGTTTGCCAGTTGTGCGCCATCTTAACCCAAGATCTGGACAGGATGCATGCTGTACTTTCTGACATACCACAATGTTAAGGGAGGGTGTGGTAAGTGCAGTCAGGGACCAAGCTGGAGTTAACTGCTGATATCTGGAGCATCTCCTATACAGGCATGGTTTAATAAATGTCACATTTCTTCATTTGATGTGAAGAGACAAAAAACAATGTCTTTTATTCTTTTTTATGTCCATTGTTTCGCAATGGGTGTTAATCCTTTTGAACAAAGACCTAATACAACTCCGTTTATGCAATGAAAGGTGGTTGCTGGAAAAGTGTAATATGTTGTCTGTATAACATTCCTTGCGATAAACACTTATAATTAAACCAGCATGCCATGAAACTTAAACAGTACAACAGTATATTTGGTGTAACTGCCATAACCTAAGACAGATTGCCATCACCTTGAACAAACCATAAACTGTAGACTGCTAGGCTATCTAAATATTTATATCTTTTAAACTGATACATTTTGACGTAAAACTCTCCACCTTTATTGATTTGAATCTTGTACCTTTCAGACCATTATTTTTGAATCATAGAAGTGAGTGACTGTTAGACATATTTATTGAAATTATAGCACAGAGCAATTAGTATCAGAATGGACCATCAGCCTATGAAAGAAAAACAATGGTTTTAAGATTTTTTATTATTCTTGTTATCATTGTTAAATCTATGTGAAGAGAGACCTTTAAAGTCTGGTGTATGCTGCAAAGAAAAAGAACAGAAACAACAAGAAAAAAAACATCATCATCCAGACTTCTGCATTTTCCAATTAAACTGGCATGATACAAAACTGAAAAGTGAAGAAAAATCTGAAGCAGCTATTCACCCAAACTTAAAGCCCATCTTCACCATCATTGTATCCTTACAGAAAATATTCTTAAAATAATCACTTAAAAATATATATTTCTTATTTTTGAGGCTGAAAAGGGACATTTTTAGAAGTACCAGTGCTGTAAAGGAGCACTTGCTTTGTCGATTGGCACAGGTGTAGCTCAGGTCTTAGGACAACTATTTGGTCTGGTTATGCCAAGCTAGTAGGCCCCTTTGTTTGAAGTAGTTGTTGACGCACAGGTAAAGCTGTACGAGTGGGGTGCTATAAAGCACCTATATGAAATTGACAGGTTAATTTCCATGATAAATAGAGTAACAAATCTTTGCCTACTTTGCTAGGATTTAAACATTCCAAGTTTACTTAAATAAAATAGGAAAAATACACTGCACCATGGGAATGTGCTTCAAACAGCATCCTCCTTTTTTTTTAAAAAAAAAAAAATATAT
>JANRMT010062804.1:26581372-26671820 GCA_026402145.1 Polypterus bichir lapradei
ATTATTAAATATAGACTATTCCCTAACCTCTTGCTGCCCTTGGGTGAAAGTACGTAATTTTCTTTGAGGAAACTACCATAGAGCTTTTGCTGAAGAAAACCAAACATTCAAACAAGTAGTACATCTGGCTAAGTAAAAAAGCCAGGAAAAGCTGGTAATAACACACATCAGTTGCACTACTTCATGCTATTTACTGTATACCCAATCCAGTCTGAAAATAAAATTAACAAATTACATTATGATGCCACGATGTTGCCCCCTTATACAGGGTGAGCCAAAATGAAGTACCTCATTTCTCAAGGTCACTGCGCGAGGTAGAGGCAGCCGAGTAGGTTTTTTGATAGGTAATCCCTTGTAGTTTACAGTTGGCAACATGCCTTGATCCGGTGCACACCATGCTTTCAATGTCAAAGCATTCTTCAAAAACAACAAATCCATTATCACTATGCAATGCGCCTTCCGAATGCACTTCAGTATTCCTCCTACTGGTGACATCCAAAATCAGAAAACAGTTCTTCAGTGGGTGGCTAAATTTAGACAGATGGGTGCAATATTAAACAGAAAAACTCCAGGCTGTCCTCTGACTGTACGAATGCCTGAAAACATCCAAGCTGTAAGGGCATTAATTTTGCAGTCTCTTAGACGTTTAGCGCACAAACATGTTTCTGCCTTAGGCATTTGTAATACGTCTTTGAGGAGGATTTTGCATGAGGACCTTAATTTTCATTCACACAAAATGAAAATATTGCAGGAACTCACAGAGAGATGCTGGGAGAGCTGTAGAGAGTTGTGCGTGAACGTTCCGCAAACTGTTCATCGACATGCCATTGTCATGTGTGGCAACAAGGCATATTTCCATTTGAATGGTTGCATAAATGAGCAAAACTTTCGCGATTGGGCCGAAACCAACCTTCATGACCCCTGTACAGTGAGCATGTTACAGTTTGGTGCGTTGTTGCAGAATTTGGCATTGTAGGCCCTTACTTTTTTTGAGGAGGGGGGAACAACGGTCACCGTCACTTCAGAACGTTACATTGAAATGCTAGAGAACTTTCTGTGGCCCCAACTAGAAGAAATGGATGTGGAGGATGCCTGGTTTCAACAAGATAGAGCAACAGCTCATACAGTGTGGAGATCCAAGTTTTTCTGGCGATGTTTGCAGGAAGGATGAACTCCGTGCGCGGCAATGTCAGGTGGCCTTCACGTTCACTTATCTTGCTCCGTGCAATTTCTTCTTCTGGGGCAATCTCAAATTGAAGGTATACACACACCAACCTCAAAACCTCGAAGCAATCAAAGGACGCTATTCATCACAAAATCTCCACTATTCCCCTTGAAATGGCCAAATGAGTCATGCGAGTGTTCAGAAATCATCTTGAAGACTGTCTCGCTAATGATGGCCACTAACTAGAAGACATCATTTTTAAAACACAGTGGAAAAATTCTATTTTGTATAACCCTTCTTGTGTCGTAATGCAATGTATTTTATATTGCAGCATTTTTATAGAATAAATGTTTCAAATGTGGTACTTGTGGCTCACCCTGTATTACTGTGATATAGTGGCTTTAAACAGGGGTTAATGGAAGAGCCCTTACAAACTGTCTCTGGCATGTATTCTGCAAATAGGCAAAGACATGGTTGAAAATGTTCCTGTTTAATCCAACTATTATCCAAATGAATATCATAAAAAGGTATCCTTCACCTCAAAATCAAGGCAACCACCCCTCAAAAATTTCTGCTGAAAAATTTGCATTGGTTTCCTTTCTGTATATTTCTTTTTTTTAACATATATGACACTATAGATTATACTACTGCACATTCAAGCACAAGTCCCGTGACAGCAGTATATTTAAAATATCATAGCGCAGATCGATTGTGCAGAGTGTGAAAAATCACTCTTACTAGTCAGAGCAACAATCAAACTCTTGTGTCTCCTTAAAAAATATGCCTCATAATTGGCCTGAAAAGTTGTCACACACCAAACACCTAGGGGCTACTTCAAAGCCCTAATAATGTGTGGTTTAGCCAACACTGTATATTTTTTATCAGATAAAGACTCTTTGAAATCATCAAATTAAAGTATGTATTTTCTTCCTTTACCAGTTGTCCATCCATCTATCCATTATCCAACCTGCTATATCCTAACTACTTGGTCATGGGGCTCTGCTGGAGCCAATCCCAGCCAACACAGGGCGCAATGCAGGAAACAAACCCCGGGCAGGGCGCCAGCCCACCGCAGTTTACCAGTTGTTACAATAATAAATTTATAACCAACAGTTGAACAATGATTTCAGTCTGATTTGCTCTAATCAGATCACTTAATTTGCTTTAAAATAATTCTCTAAGTACCTTACCATAATTTTCTCTACCATCTCATCCGTTAATATATCAGCAGCCAATAAGTGCTGAAGCAACTCTCCAGGTACCAGCTGTTTAGCCAGAATAACACGGTGTTTCTTAAGAGCATCCTGATGACACTGAGACATACCAAATTCTCCTAGCATTTTCCTGAAAACAAAACACAAATAAATGTAGTAGGCAATAATATCCATTTTAATAAATACAGTATTATCTAGCAGATCTTTACATAACCAAAAACATACAAGTCATGGCACATATAAGAGTCATTAAAAACAATATCTGTGAATTGAAATGTTTTTTAATATTATAATAGCTATTTGTTTAAAAAAATCTGGAATTTAACTTAGTAGTTGTTTATGTTAACTCAATTGGTAACTCTATGAACATTAACTTCAAATAATACTATACGCTCTATGCAAGTATGGCAACTGGTTGCAGTGATGTTTAACTTGACAAGACTCTAACTCTCAGATTTTCCACCTTTTTTGCACTTCATTGTTAGTTACCTCCTACTCCAAGTTAGACAAAAAAGTGGTACTAGCAATTTCGTGTCACAGAGTTGTAAGCTTGTCTTCAAAATATACTGAGCTGCCTGGCTAATGGTAACTGATGCAGGACATAGTGTTACTTAAAACAACACTAAATTTCACCTAATTTCACAAATGTAAAATAAAGAATCCTGTCCAACTAAAAACTCTCATTGACAAGCACTGTAGTGTTTCATAATTATAACAGCTTTACAGAGCAGTATTAAGGTGCATTGTAATTAAACTTTAAAGTTACTTATAAAATAAATTAAGGCACAAAGAGGGACTTCCACACAGTGCAACTTAATAATGATAACATTAACTACAATCTAATCTAATATTTAATTAGTTATTTTTTGTATATACATTCATCAGCAAACTCATTAAATAAATTTTAAGTGGTTGCAATCAATGGAGACAATGCCAAAAGTATCAGACACATGGCAGGAATCTTCCTCGCTCTCTTAACCTGCACATGGTCAATTTGGAATAATGAATATACAATAAAAACTGTTCACTGCGACGATTTTACCAAAAACGTTAACACTTATATTTATTGTTATTTTGAACTTCCAGAGACATTTTATCCAAGTAAGAAATGTGCGCGATGTACTCCTGGCTGCACCGTCACTGGGATCGACACAAGCAATTGTATGTCCTCAAGTTCAAGTGTTAAGTCATTGTACGACTCCGCAATGGAATGGCTCGGTACAGGCAGGTGTCAGGTAATGGAGCAAGTGGGCTCCAAAAATGGAAGAATATACGATTATGTCAACTGGTCAGCATGTTCAATTAAACAGAGATACACGTATATATATGACCAGTGTGGCTTTGAGATAAAGTATTTTCCGTTAAATTTCAAAGAAGTGTCTTAAATAAATGTGTTCTTATCAAAAGAATGTGTCTCTAAAATCGTATTTTTAAACAAAGGTTACTAAAATAGATCCTTATATAAACTTGAATTAAGCAGGAGTGTGACAGTTAATATTTGCATTTCCCGTTTTCCTTATTATGTTCGATGACGTTTAATATTAACATATGCATACTTCTGCCTCAAGAAAATAAATAACACTTGCCACCTTTGACGGATGCCACTTTTCTGTCTCCTAAACTTTGCAAAACTCGTTCGAATGTTGCTACAGGAGATCACGAATCAGCTAACATTTTGACTTGATCTCGACTGTATTGTAGTTTAATCTGATCTAAAACAAAGAGAAACTTACCTGATCTACTTGGTGGGGGCTACACTGGAAAGTAGGCTGTTTTGATGGATCAATCCACCCCCCTCCCTCACTCTCTTTCCCGCCTTCAATCTCTTCTCGACAAAATCTCTTTCCGGATCTGTAAACTCAAAATCAAGTTACCCTTCCGGGAGAAGAGACAAAGAAAGAGGGAAGATAACATATTTTTTCTAATACACTGTTTGCTAAGAATAATTGAAGAGATAGGGGAAACAAAGATTAAGACAGAAAGTATTTTCTTGTATAAATATGCACGAATAAAACTTTCTATGTAAGATCCGTAAACGACTCTGCACTGCCTGCTTAAACTTCCGGCAACAGGCAACAAAGAGGGCGGGGTTTGAAGGAATTGTGGGAAGCAAATGAATGCCAAGTGCCGACAGGGTGGTTAAAGCTGACGTCAGTGTCAACACAAAGTGATGCTTCCTTTCCTTGTTTTGTTATATTGTGAGTACGGGGCCTGGCCGTTTTGGATTAGATTCATTTTTGGCGATGTAGTTTGACAGTGATTGAAAATAGTCTTTTTTTCGAAGTGTAGAAACGCATTTTTAAGAATGAATTGTACTGTTCGCGTGACGTGAAAGGCGCGATATTCAAATAAGTTTGACTAAAGAATGTAGTTTTTGGGTCAAGAACTGATTTGTTTACCTCAGTTAACGGAAATAAGGTTGTCATTAAGGGGATTTGCTAATGTTAATTTTAGCCAACTACGTATACAGCCGTTTACAAGTGAAACCGAATAGTCTTTAAATAACCTTCTTATATAATACGCTGTCGTGGCTGTTCGTTTGTCTGTCCAGGATTTTAAATCGCCTGTAGCTCACAAACCGTTTAAACTATTGACCTGAAATTGGGTACATATATAGTACACGACGGCTACAATCCGCTTTCGGGGTGATGATTAACCTCCAAGGTTATTCCTCTTTTTATTTTAGTTTATTGTAGAGGCAGATTGAAGACTTAAGTGCCAGCTTAAGTGAAAAATTAAGGAAAACGAAGTAAGTAATTGCAACACAAACACCGACTTAATCAGTTTCAACGCGAAAAGATGCCGACGAAAGAAGAGAAGAAGCGGGCCGCGCAGGAAGCAGCAAGCGCATCAACCTCTGAGCAAACGAATGCTAAACGTACAGAGAAAGAGTAGGAAAACTAGGAATGCGCAAGTCAAGTGTATTCACCGCCGTTACTGGTTATTACTAAGTAAAACTTTGTAATAAATATCTGGTAGTCATGCCTAGTATACTTAATTTGTAAACATTTCTTGAATTAGTCACTAGTAATACTTTGGTTAGCACTGTTAATAGGACTGTGGCTGTTTTCATTTTGAAACCCTTCAGTAGTATTAAGGCTCTTTTTGCATTTCTTTGTTCAAAGTGTAGATTCAAAATAAATTGGCAGAGTAAAATTAGTTACAGTTTTAAGTACTATAAAGCATTTTGTGTAAAGAATGGAGTGCATTTCTTATGTTTTAGTTTAATATATGTGGAAGAGTGCTTCAGTGATACAGAGACAACATGCAGACTCCACACAGGGACCAAGCTATTAACTGTGGTATCTTGGAGGTATGATGCACTAGTACAAGTTGCTGCAAAACATTAGCAGATGAATACTTTATTAATGTATTTTAAAATATATTTTTCCATGTTACATTTATCAATATAACATGATACCTACCCCTTGCCCTAGTGAGTTTTGTTATGGTAACAGGCTAATAGACAGTCAAATGAGGCTTAAAGAGGGTAATGTCAATTAGATATAGAGATCAACTTATCATTTCACAAAATTTTAGGCTCTCCAAGCCTTGGCAAGACCTTCACAGCCTATTAATGCAAAATACAACTGTCAAAAGAGACCATATGCAAACCTGGAGGAATCCCATATCTCAAGGTTCATCTGAATGACAGGCTTGAGTGGAGTCCCAACAAAGAGGCAGTGTACAAGAAAGGTCAGAGACCCCTGAGGAGGTTGAGGTTGTTTGGTATATGCAGACCACATTTGCATATTTTCTTCTAGTCTGTAGTGACCAGTGTATTTTTCTATGTGGTAGTTGTAAGCATAGGGTTGCCAGACGTCCCTTATATACGGGACATGTCCCATATTTGATCGTTTTGTCCCCTGTCCTGTACTGACCTTTCAGGGACACCCAGATGTCCCGTATTTAGTTCATTTTCGAATTTCGTAATAAAAATATATTTTTTATACTTTTAAGTAATTATACTTTATTTTCTTAGATTCTCTTGATGAAAATAACCCAAATGTAAAGGGGAAACTGGTGTTTGCTGTCTATGTGCAACTTGTTCAGTTGCTATGGTTGGCAGAGGACAGCAACACTGTTACCATTTTGCTCTCCAGCCGTGCTGCTGTGCAGTTCTGAATCAGCATTGCAATATACAGTGTCAACAAAGTGTGTTGTAGCGCATAATGCTAATGTTGAGTGTGTCTTCTTGATGATGAATGTTCAGTGAACTGAAGAATGAAATAAGTTGGATGTGGCTACTTTAGAAGCTATCTTACAATGCACACGGAACCTTAACTGTCAATGTAAGGAATTTTATAGACAGGTGTTAGAAAACAAGGACCTGTTAACAGAATCCAAATCATCAGTGAAATATAACTAAAGGTACAAGTTCAATTCTCATGCAGTTTAAGAAAATTTTGCATACAAGTTTCTCAGTTTTGTTTCTTTTCATATTCTCCATATGGAACAAAATTTTCAGTTTATGTCCTGTATTGTTTGTATTAAATAATCATTTATTAATTTTTTTTTATTGTCTCTATTGTATAAGAATTTTGCAATGATTTCACTTTCTCAGAATTTCTTTTAGTTATCTGTATTGCCTGTATTAAATAATAATTCTCTGTTGTCTGTATTAAATAAATATTTTCAAATGATTTCACTTTTACAGAATTTTTTTTAGCTTGTATTAAATAATTTTCAAATGATTTTACTTTTGTTTTCCTCATAACCCATTAAAATCCTTGCTTTATGTTTTTAACTTATGTCTCTACTGTACTTTTATATAATATATTGGTCTGGGTGTGTATGGGGCATGTGTAAATTTATATACTGTGTGTGTGTATATATATATATATATATATATATATATATATATAGTAATACAGAGAAAGATTTTAAGAGTGTCCTGTATTTCTAATTTTGTTATCTGGCAACCCTATGTTAGCATAAGTCCAATATGTCACTGTGCAAATATATCTTATAAAACCAGATTTTTTACTCGCATGCGGTACAGCAGACACATGGCCAGATCAAGCACAGAAGCTGACAAAGAGAACTGCCATGAAAGCAACATGACTAAAAGATGGACTAGGACAAATGGAAACCGTGCGCAGTCAGACTGTGAGATGCTGTAACCGTGTGCTATTTCTGTTACGGTAAGTCAACACAAAATTGTATCCTTGCTAGGAGAGCATTGTTGCCTTGTTTGGAATTGCATGTTCATCTGAGGGGGCCCTGAACATGAAGAAACAGTATAAAGCCTTGGAACATTGCCAGGCACACCTTTGAAGCCAACAAACAGATGTCCCTGAGAATACCTTCCATATCTGCATTGATGACACAAACAGCCTCCACTCCTCGGGTCCCCGCTCAAGGACTGGGTCTTGTCACTGGCTTCATTCGTCTTCGTACTATCTGCAGTGTAAGCTGACATTAAACAAAACTGTTTTTTCTCCTACATGATTTCTTATTGCCATATCGCTAGGGAGGGGTATTGTCTTTTATGTTGTATCTATATAGATTCGGGTTAAGTAACACACCGGAATCACAAAAGAACTAATTCCCAGGGAACAAGTGCTGCCTAGTGGGACACAGCAGTGTGCTGGGGAAATGGCAATAGTGCAAGTGAAACCATTGGGCTAAATAAACAGATTAAAAAGACAGGTTCAGGCTTGGGAGGCAGGCTGGACTCACGCAAGAATGTTTTAGAACATTGTTTACTCAGGAAGCTGCTTACTATCCTGAACAATGACTTTCACTCAGTCTGAGGTTTTGACTAAATAGAAGAGCACATTTAGTAACCGATTGAAATGACTGCATTGCTTCAAGGTGTGCTATATAAGGTTGTTTCTGCCCTCAACAATCTGGCACTGTAATGAATCACCTATTGGCCAAGGAGGTATTGTTCAGTTTTTTCGAATACAGGGTGGTCCAGATCTAATTATGCAGATCCAGATCATCTAGATGACATTGATTTATGCGGGGATGATTCCAGTTCGGCGCGAAGGCGATTCTTCATGTCGTCAGTTCGCACACTTCTCAATGGTCCGGGATTTTGGGGGTGACTTTCAATGTAATAAGCTTAATAAGTTATAGCGTAATGAAAATTGCATAATTAGATCTGGACTACCCTGATAGAGCTGGTATAGTAGGCATCTTAACAGAGAGTGATGTTGTGTGCAATGTGCTCTGCCCCAATGACTGACTGACCTGCACTTCGTTCTTGTAACTTTTACGTATGTGCAATTCTAATCACTTATTATTATTTACACTTATCACTTTATTCATTTTCTTACAGATAATTCTTGTTATGTGTGTGTTAATAATTTGTTAGTATACTTAAGCTGTATTTTTTTCCTGCAATATATTTTGGGATAGTGCTGTGCCTTTTGTCTAGCTGAAGCCAATGTCAAATGAACATGGACGCTCCAGCACAGGATTGCACCGTTGCTAAACCACGAGGTGTAGTGAGATTTCTTTGGACAGAGTGTGTAAAACCTGCTGAAATTTACAGAGGGATGTTGGCTTGTGGGCGGCACGGTGGCACAGTGGTAGCGCTGCTGCCTCGCAGTTAGGAGACCTGGGTTCGCTTCCCTGCGTGGAGTTTGCATGTTCTCCCTGTGTCTGCGTGGGTTTCCTCCGGGCACTCCGGTTTCTTCCCACAGTCCAAAGACATGCAGGTTAGGTGGATTGGCGATTCTAAATTGGCCCTAGTGTGTGCTTGGTATGTGGGTGTGTTTGTGTGTGTCCTGCAGTGGGTTGGTACCCTGCCCGGGATTGGTTCCTGCCTTGTGCCCTGTGTTGGCTGGGATTGGTTCCAGCTGACCCCCGTGACCCTGTGTTCGGATTCAGCGGGTTGGAAAATGGATGGATGGATGTTGGCTTGTGCATTTGAGTAAGCTGTTTGGGTATCCATATTGTGCAAACTTTATGGCATGCTCTGATACAAAGTTGATATCGATACATGCAGCAGCAGATACTATATTACATTTGCCTTTTATGATGAAGGCATTTGATTCACCATGTCGACGTGAGCTTGTGTGCACAATGTTGATAGTCAACCAGATTAACTTTGTTGGTTACACTTTTTCTTCCTAACTTTAAAGCTTTCTGCTCATTCATAAACTTTTCATTGAGTCATGCTGTTTTCAGTTCTGTACTGAACCAACATCCTTTGGTGAATTTTAGCAGGTTTCACTCCCTCTGCCCAAAGAAATCTCACTGCAGTATGTTATTCAACAATGGTGAAATCCTGCAGTGGAGCGTGCATGTTCATTTGATCTTATCTTCAACTAGACTACCGGCAGAGTGCTGCACTGCGTGTGTTTGATTTAACCATAAGCCATTGTGAACATGTTGCATTGTCTCAGCTTCTATCCGTTGTGGTTACCACGTCACCTTCAATTGCCTTTACTTTACGAATTTGTCAGCACTAATGTATCAGAAAACACTACTGGGGCTCCTTTCTACCAACAGCATTACGTCTGCAAGTCAAAACTTTTCTTTCTTTTGAATTTTCTTGCTTTATAGTCATTCCAGTGTGAGTTCAGACAAAAGTGTGTGTGTGTGTGTGTGTATATTTATTTTTTTATTTACTTATTTATGTATATCTATGCATTTATTTATTTAAATAGCTTCTGTAAAAAGCCACATTTCTCCCTGGGGACAAGTAAATATCTATCTATCTATCTATCTATGCAGTTTCTTGCAACTTTTTTTTTTTAAATTAGAATAAACCTTTTGAAGCTATATTCTATATAAATATAGTCTAGGCTGTGTATATTGAAAAATCTGGGAATGTTCTTTTACACTTTGGTGTGGTTTAATTTGGTTATGCAACAATTATCTTTATTTTAAAGTGGATCTTGCAAGTGACATCCACAAATTTCTGATCCCTATATCATGGTTGGTGCTCCGTAGAATATGGTCCTTCTGAAATTTATATTGCTGTAAGAAAACATGGTATATATTTTGTTTCATGTAGAGACAGTGTAAACAACACTATTGTGTATGACTATAAAATGAGTATCAGTTCAAGAAACCTATGCAGACACAAAAAGGACCCAGAACATGAACCTGTCTCCTTGTTCTGAGGCAGCAGCACTGCCACTATGCCACTGCATTTCAGAAATATTTTCTTTTATTTTGACAAATATTAAATTCAACAATGCACTGTCTCCACGTCACCTCTGAAACCACATGCATTCTTTTTCTTTCATGTTAGAACAGACTCGCCTCTTTTGATACTTGTGACAGCCTATATGACAACAAAGAAGCATGTCAACTCTTCTGTTTTTTTCACAAATCTGAATTTAAATAAGCCATCATATGAGTAAGAAAACATCTATGGCTGAAAATGTATGGTAGACCTGTGAAGTCGTGGTTTTAAAATGTTTTTACAATAACCAATTTTATAATGTGATGTCTGCCTTATTGTTAAGTGAACTCATTTAATTAGATGGCTAACCCCAGGTTTCGACTGCAGTTTGATAAATCAATAAAAATATCAGCACAGCTGTCATTTTATAAAGATATTTATTTCTGACAAAGCTCATAGTGCATAGGAGTCTTGCCAGTTCCTAGACTTCATTTTTTGTTCATTTTAATTCATTTGCTTGTTAAGAGTTGTAAGTATTTTTTGTGTTTATATACATAGAAGCATTAGAAGTTAGACATCAACTTACATGCAGCTTATTACCATTTTAACATGTGTCTGTGTTTATCATTGAGCAGGATTTTTTTATTAGAATGTTTAGAAAAAAATGATTAAGGGGTTATAATTCCTCTCCAGTCTACAATATGTTTTGCTAAATTTTCCAGTAAAGCATGATATACTTTAATATACATTTCTGACCTCTCTGTGAATCACCACCTTATCATAGTGGAGAGGTTTGTGTGTTCCAGTAATCCTAGGAACTGCTCTGTGTTGTCTGGGGAAATTGCCCTGGAAGGATCTCCCAAGGAAAATTGGTCTTTGATGAGGGATCAGATGAAGAACAGTCCATCTGACTATTATAGAAGGAAGCAACAAGATCTTGTAACCTCACCCAGAAAAGGGAAACCACGGCCCCACCTCTGAGCAAGCGCCTGATGATCAGGCCTTTACATATGGGACCTAGCTGGCACAACCCGAAAGAGTATGGGTCCGTGCTTCAGTGGGCCTACCACCTGCAGAAGGAGCCATAAGGGTCCAGTGCATTGTGGCTTTGGTGGCAGTCGAAGGTAAATCTTTTGGTAGACCAATCCCTCGCTACTGAAGCTGACTCTAGGGACATGGAATGTGACCTCTCTGGTGGGGAAGAAACCCAATCTAGTGCAGGAGCTAGTGAGGTACCAGATAGATGTAGTCGGGCTCCCTTCAACACACTGCACAGGCTCTAGAAACAAACTCCTAGAGAGGGGATAGAATCTATTCCACGCTGGAGTTACCCAGGGTGAGAGACGCCCTTTACTTATTGCCCCCTGGCTTGGTGCATGTACTTTGGAGTTTACGCTGGTGGACGAGAAGGTCACCTCCCTGCGACCAGGTCATGGGAATGGCTCTGATAATTATTCTGGGCTTAAGCCCCAACAGTTGGTTCTAGAGTATGTGGCCTTCATGGAGACCTTGCGGGGAGTGTTGGAAGGTGCTCCCACTGTGGACTCTGTCATTGTACTGAAGGACTTTAACTCTCAGTTGGGCAACGAAAAGGAAACATGGAAAGGTGCGATTGGGAGGAACGGCCTACAAATCTGAACCTGAGCAGTGCTTTGTTATTGGACTTCTATTCTATTGGGAGGACTCTCCCATCACTGGAGCTGAGGTCACTGAGGCAGTTAAAAAATGCTCCGTGGCAAGGCTCCATGGATGGATAATGTTTACCCTGAGTTCTTAAAGGCTCTGGATGTTGTTGGGCTGTCTTGATTGATGCACCTTTTCAACACTGTGGAGATTGAGGACAGTACTTTTGGATTGGCAAATTGAGGTTGTTGTTCCCATTTTTAAGAAAGGGGACCAAAGGTTGTTTCCTATTTAGGGGGAATCGCACTCCTCAGTCTCCATGGGAAGATCTATGCCAGGGATCTGGAGAGAAGGATTTGGCAGTTGGATGAGTCTCAGATTCTGGAAGAACAATGTAGATTTCATCAAAGATGTGGAACACTGGACCAGCTTTTTACACTCGCAAGAATTCTAGAGGGTTCATGGGAGTATGCTCAACCAATCTAGCATATATGTACAGTATTTTGTGGACTTGCAAAAGGCATTTGACCGTGTCCTTTGGTGTGTCTTGTGTAGGGTGTTTCAGGAGTATGAGGTACCAGGCCAGCTGTTGTGGACTGTTTGGTCCCTATACAACCAGGGTAAAAGCTTGGTTCTCATTGCTGGCAGTAAGTCGGATTTGAAACAAATTATGTTCTTAATTTTTATGGACAGATTTTCTAGCCTCAGCCATGGTGTGGAGGAGGTCCAGTTCAGTGGCCTTGGAATTGCATCTCTGCTTTTTATGGATGATGTGGTCATGTTGACTTCATCGGACTGTGACCTTAGACACGTACTGGCGCGGTTTGCAGCCAAGTGTGAAGTGGCCAGAAATGAGGATCATCACCTCCAAATCTGAAGTCATGGTTTTCAGCCGTTAAAGGGTAGAGTGCCTGCTGGGGATAGGGTGCTGCCTCAAGTGGAGGAGTCTCTTGGGATCTTGTTCACAAGTGAGGGATGAAGGAGTGAGAGATTGACAGGCAGATTGGAGCAGTTATGCTCTCAATTTACTGGTCAATCTACAGTCCTGTCCTCACCTATGATCACGAGTTTTGGGTAGTGCCTGAAAGAATAAGAAGAAGAAATAATTGTCCTGCTCAGGGTGTCTGAGCTCAGCCTTGGAGATAGGTTGAGAAGCGCAGACTTTCATGATGAGCTCAAAATAGAGCCACTTCTTCTCTGCAATGAAAGGAGACAGTTGAGATGGTTTGGGCATCTGGATTATTCTTGGACATTTCAGGCATGTCCAACTGGAATGAGACCTCAGAGCAGACTCAGAATAGGGATAGAATATATAGGAGTACTTTCTATAATCTATGTGAATTGTTTTAAAATCAGTGGGAGACAAAGCTAGCAGCTACTGCTTCCAGCCTTAATCAGGACTGAACATGCTTGCCTGAAACTGTGTTGCAATTTCAAATATAATTGACAGCCTAATACATTATTTACATATGAAAATATGTGCACTATTGTGCCTCATTTTTGTCAAAGCTTGGTTTAAAGAAATAAGTAAAATCAAAATAAAAAATAGCAAAATTAGGAAATTCATTACAGTTGCAAAAGAGGACATCCTCACAGCAGGATAGATTGTTTCTATAACAATAAGCAAAACTACTAAATATTCATCATATAAATTGTAATTATAGTTCTAGAGAAAATATGATAGAAAAAATAAATTCTCATTGTTGGACTGAAGTGTCAACCTTCATTCCAAAATAATAAATAAATGAGAATAACAGAAGAAACAATACAAGAGTAACATTAACATCAGTTGTCCTGCGGTCCTTAAGTGTTTTATGTGACTGTCTGTTGCAACCACCATTGCTTGACACAACTGTCACACAGAGCCAATGAGCCTCTAAATCTGCAGGGATGTTACAGTTCCTGTGGAGGGGCCTGACAAAGTTGGTAGTCATTGGCAAGCAGAGAGTCACATCTCCAGGTAGTGTGATTCAGGGCATGGCAAAACAAAAGAAATGTAACCAAGTGTATCTCTAATGTTTTAAGTTGCTTTGGATAAAGGTCTCAATCAAATAATAAGTAATATGTTGCAATAATATTAACAGGTCACTGGAGCTGTGTACTCTTGAAAATGCTATAGACAGCTGTCCATGAGTAAAACATCCCTGCATTAGATCAAATCCTGTTTTTCTTAGTGACTTGGCTTTTATTGATTTTAGCATATATTATTATCATTATTCTGCGGTGGGTTGGCACCCTGCCTGGGATTGGATTCCTGCCTTGTGCCCTGTGTTGGCTGGGATTGGCTCCAGCAGACCCCCGTGACTCTGTGTTCGGATTCAGCGGGTTGGAAAATGGATGGATGGATGGATATTTATCATTTTCATTTGTTTACATGTTCACTCAAATATTTCTGTTCATGTTTTCCATTTTTTGTATGTGGTTCGGCAGAAGTCTACAGATGTGAATGTATATATAAACAATTTTCAAGAGATGAAAGGGCATCCCTGTTCGAAGTAAGTAGACATGCATGCAAATGTAAACCATTTCGGAGGTCACGGGTGGGATTCCCCATACATGCGAATGTTTATTACAGTGGAGTAGTTGGTTGGGAACCTGTTAAGTTTAAACTGACGACATTGCTTTTGGCTGCTCTTGGATCTGGGGACACCTTTTCTACCTCAGCTTCTTTCTCACTTCATTTTTGCTTCTAGTGAAGCAACTTGTACACTTACTGCCAAAGCACCTGGCACCAGCATTCTAGGTTTATAGCACACTTGCTATTTTGAGCTTTTGGGAATGGGTTTACTCAAAAATATTGATATATCGAAATATCCTTTTATAGCGGGTGCATAGATGTACCATCTGTCCAAATTTCAGCTTTTTAATTAAATGAGTAGTAGCATTTTTGTTGATGAGTATGTCAATCATTCAACTTTACATTTTATATTTATATACTGTTTATATATATACAGTGTATATATATATATTTATATATATATATATATATATATATATATACATACAGTACAGGCCAAAAGTTTGGACACACCTCCTCATTCAATGTGTTTTCTTTATTTTCATGACTGAAGGCATCAAAACTATGAATGAACACATGTGGAGTTATGTACTTAACAAAAAAAGGTGAAATAACTGAAAACATGTTTTATATTCTAGTTTCTTCAAAATAGCCACCCTTTGCTCTGATTACTGCTTTGCACACTCTTGGCATTCTCTCGATGAGCTTCAACAGGTAGTCACCTGAAATGGTTTTCACTTCACAGGTGTGCCTTATCAGGGTTATTAAGTAGAATTTCTTGCTTTATCAACGGGGTTGGGACCAGCAGTTGTGTTGTGCAGAAGTCAGGTTAGTTGGACGATCATTTATTTTTCAACAGGACAATGACCCCAAACACACCTCCAGGCTGTGTAAGGGCTATTTGACCAAGAAGCAGAGTGATGGAGTGCTGTAAATGGTCATGAAAATAAAGAAAACACATTGAATGAGGAGGTGTGTTCAAACTTTTGTCCTGTACTGTATATATATATATATATATATATATATATATATATACTGTACCCCTCCTTGAACCGTCACCTTATCGTGGTGGAGGGGTTTGCGTGTCCCAATGATCCTAGGAGCTATGTTGTCCGGGGCTTTATGCCCCTGGTAGGGCCACCCAAGGCAAACTGGTCCTAGGTGAGGGATGAGACAAAGAGCAGTTCAACAAACCTCCAATGACGAAAGAAAACTTTGGACAACGTTTTCCCTTGCCCGGACGTGGGTCACCGGGTCCCCCCTCTGGAGCCAGGCCTGGAGGTGGGGCTCGATGGCGAGCGCCTGGTGGCCGGGTCTGCACCCATGGGGCTCGGCCGGGCACAGCCCGAAGAGGTAACGTGGGTCCTCCTCCCAACGGGCTCACAACCTATGGGAGGGGCCAAGGAGGTTGGGTGCAGTGTGAGTTGGGTGGTGGCCGAAGGCAGGGACCTTGATGGTCTGATCCTCGGCTACAGAAACTGGCTCTTGGGACGTGGAATGTCACCTCTCTGAAGGGGAAGGAGCCTGAGCTAGTGCGCGAGGTCAAGAGGTTCTGGCTAGATATAGTCGGACTCACCTCGATGTACAGCTTGGACTCTGGAACCAATCTCCTTGAGAGGGGATGGACTCTCTACCACTCTGGAGTTGCCCCCGGTGAGAGGCACCGAGCAGGTGTGGGCATACTTATTGCCCCCCGACTTGGAGCCTATGCGTTGGGGTTTACCCCGGTGGACGAGAGGGTGGCCTCCCCCCGCCTTCGGGTGGGGGGAAGGGTCCTGACTGTTGTTTGTGCATATGCGCCGAACAGCAGTTTGGAGTATCCACCCTTTTTGGAGTCCCTGGAGGGGGTTCTAGAGGGCGTACCTTCTGGGGACTCCCTCGTTCTGCTGGGAGACTTCAATGCTCACGTGGGCAATGACAGTGAGACCTGGAAGGGCGTGATTGGGAGGAATGGCCCTCCCAATCTGAACCCAAGCGGTGTTTTGTTATTGGACTTCTGTGCTCGTCACGGATTGTCCATAACGAACACCATGTTCAAGCATAGGGGTGTTCATATGTGCACTTGGCACCAGGACATCCTAAGCCTCAGTTCGATGATCGACTTTGTGGTCGTGTCATCGGACTTGCGGCCACATGTCTTGGACACTCGGGTGAAGAGAGGGGCGGAGCTGTCAACTGATCACCACCTGGTGGTGAGTTGGCTTCGATGGTGGGGGAAGATGCCGGTCAGGCCTGGTAGGCCCAAACGTGTTGTGAGGGTCTGCTGGGAACGGCTGGCAGAGTCCCCTGTCAGAAGTAGCTTCAACTCCCACCTTCGACAGAACTTCGACCACATCCCGAGGGAGGTGGGGGACATTGAGTCCAAATGGGTCATGTTCCATGCCTCTATTGTTGAGGCGGCTGACCGGAGCTGTGGCCGCAAGGTGGTCGGTGCCTGTCGTGGCGGCAATCCCCGAACCCGTTGGTGGACACCGGTGGTGAGGGATGCCGTCAAGCTGAAGAAGGAGTCCTATAGGACCTTTTTGTCCTGTAGGTCTCTGGAGGCAGCTGATAGGTACCGGCAGGCCAAGCGGAGTGCAGCTTCGGTGGTTGCTGAGGCAAAAACTCGGGCATGGGAGGAGTTTGGGGAAGCCATGGAGAACAACTTTCGGACGGCTTCGAGGAGATTCTGGTCCACCGTCCGGCATCTCAGGAGGGGGAAGTAGTGCAGCGTCAACACCGTATATGGTGGGGATGGTGCGCTGCTGACCTCGACTCGGGACGTTGTGGGTCGGTGGGGAGAGTACTTTGAAGACCTCCTCAATCCCACTAACATGCTTTCCAATGAGAAAGCAGAGCCTGGGGACTCTGAGGTGGGCTTTCCCATCTCTGGGACTGAGGTCGCCGAGGTGGTCAAAAAACTCCTTGGTGGCAGGGCCCCGGGGGTGGATGAGATACGCCCGGAGTTCCTCAAGGCTCTGGATGTTGTAGGACTGTCTTGGTTGACACGTCTCTGCAACGTCGCATGGACATCGGGGACAGTGCCTCTGGATTGGCAGACCGGGGTGGTGGTCCCCCTCTTTAAAAATTGATACCGGAGGGTGTGTTCCAACTACAGAGGGATCACACTCCTCAGCCTCCATGGAAAAGTCTATTCGGGGGTTCTGGAGAGGAGGGTCCGTCGGATAGTCGAACCTCGGATTCAGGAGGAACAGTGTGGTTTTCGTCGTGGTTGCGGAACAGTGGACCAGCTCTACACCCTTAGCAGAATCCTAGAGGGTGCATGGGAGTTTGCCCAACCAGTCTACATGTGTTTTGTGGACTTGGAAAAGGCATTCGACCGTGTCCCTCGGGGAACCCTGTGGGGGGTGCTCCGGGAGTATGGGGTACCAGACCCCCTGATAAGAGCTGTTCGGTCCCTGTACAACCGGTGTCAGACCTTGGTCTGCATTGCCGGCATTAAGTCGAGCCCGTTTCCGGTGAGAGTTGGACTCCGCCAGGGCTGCCCTTTGTCACCGATTCTGTTCATAACTTTTATGGACAGAATTTCTAGGCGCAGCCAGGGTGTTGAAGGGGTCCGGTTTGGTGGACTCATGATTGGGTCACTGCTTTTTGCAGATGATGTTGTCCTGTTTGCTTCATCAGGCCGTGATCTTCAGCTCTCTCTGGATCGGTTCGCAGCTGAGTGTGAAGCGGCTGGGATGAGAATCAGCACCTCCAAATCCAAGACCATGGTCCTCAGCCGGAAAAGGGTGGAGTGCCCTCTCAGGGTTGGGGGAGAGATCCTGCCCCAAGTGGAGGAGTTTAAGTATCTCGGGGTCTTGTTCATGAGTGAGGGAAGAATGGAGCGTGAGGTCGACAGGCGGATCGGTGCGGCGTCCGCAGTGATGCGGGCTCTGCATCGGTCTGTCTTGGTGAAAAAAGAGCTGAACCGTAAGGCGAGGCTCTCAATTTACCAGTCGATCTACGTTCCTACCCTCACCTATGGTCATGAGCTATGGGTAGTGACCGAAAGAACGAGATCGCGAATACAAGCGGCTAAAATGAGTTTCCTCCGCAGGGTGTTTGAGCTTTCCCTTAAAGATAGGGTGAGAAGTTCAGTCTTCCGGGAGGGGCTCAGAGTAGAGCCGCTGCTCCTCCGCATCAAGAGGTGTCAGATGAGGTGGCTCAGGCATCTGATCAGGATGCCTCCTGGATGCCTCCCTGGTGAGGTGTTCCGGGCACGTCCAACCGGGAGGAGGTCCCGGGGAAGACTGTGGTGTTATGGGTCCACAGCTCGTTGAGCAAAGGCCATTTCTTTTAAATAAATAATTACCGCTCTCGCGGAGGTTTAGCGAGGGGGCATTGGACCGTAGCAGGCCGCGGGACTATCTGCAGTGTGGACGTTTCCCACCGAGTGCACAGGTGAGGGACTGCCCACATGCGTGATTGCTCCCGTGGCTAATTTGCTATGGCCCCTCGCATTATAAAAAATAAGCGCAAGTCGGTTTTGGGATGGAGAGAACGAGGGAGGAAAGAAAGGAAAAGAGAGAGTTCAGGAAAAGAATGAGAAAGGAAAAGAAAATGGACGTTACAGGGAACGAGGAAGCAGGCAGTGCAGGAGAGAGACAGACACGCGGAGCGTGTGGTGAGCGCGTGAACGAGCGCTCGTGGGCAGCTGCGAGGAAGCTGGGTGTTAGGCCGACACCCAGGGGTTTGAGTTGGTGTTGCCCCGCTGAGCGACCAGGTAGCGGGAGTGACCAGGTGAAAGCGACGAGCCGCGGAGGGCCGGAAAGGCAGCGGAAGTCGGGAGGCTTGGTGGTGGAGTCCCCAATGTGGGCGACCTGGCCGTTGGTGGACATCAAGTCTCGGGGACTGGGATGAGTGCCAGACCGGAGCCAGGGATCGGGAGGTCTCCAGTCTTGTGTGTGTGTGTAGAGGAGGGCAGCTGCAGAGAGCGTCTTGCCTGCTGCTAAGCCCAAATGGGATAAGCAGGTGAGACGCAAACAGAAAAAAAGCACCAGAGTTGTTGTTGTTGTTAAAACTGCTTCCAAAGAAACATTTTAACCTTCGATTTTAAAGGATTGCTTTTGTTTGCTGTTTTTAACCTCCACGTTCCTTTTAATGGATTATTTATTTATTTATTGAAGAACCTGAAAGCCCTGCACTATTTATTGAACACTTTTGTTTTGATGATTGTTTTTAATAAAAGCACTTTTGCACTTTTTACCTTCCCCTTGCTCAGTTATTACCTACACTGACTAGCTCATCGGTGACATTACCGACGGTGTTGGGTTCAAGGGCTTCCAAAAATCAGATGGGAGCGTGGAGCCAGAACCCGCATCGTCACAAACACCCAGGACACGCTGGAGGGACTATGTCTCCCGGCTGGCCTGGGAACGCCTTGGGATTCTCCCGGAAGAGCTGGAAGAAGTGGCCGGGGAGAGGGAAGTCTGGGCCTCTCTGCTTAAGCTGCTGCCCCCGCGACCCGACCCCGGATAAGCGGAAGAGGATGGATGGATGGATGGATATATACTGTATATAGTTTGTTATAATGAGACATTACTGAGTGAGAGGATAATTCCATTTTTAAATGGGTAGCCCTTCACACCATCATGCCAATGTTTCATGGATACACTCACAACACTTTAGATCTCAGATGAAGAATCCAGCATCCTGGGATTGATTCTTCAGTGCACATCACCAAGTTTATTTGCACTCACCAGGGGCCTCATGCATAAATGGTGCGTACGCACAGAAATGTTGCGTAAGATCTTTTCCACGTTCAAATCGCGATGTATAAAACCTACACTTGACGCAAAGCCACGCACTTTTCCACGGTACCTCATACCATGTCGTACACAAGTTCTCCGCTCGGTTTTGCAGACTGGTGGCACCCAGCGTCAAAGCAGTGCTACTGTTACTGTGTGGTTTATCTTTATTTCTTAGAGCCACATTCCTGCCGCGGCTTTATAAATACACTGAAACTAACCGCATTTTGTTTATTAGTGTAATGCATCTGAATGTAATTAACTTGTAACAATATAATGGTCCAGGGAATAGCCATAGTATTCCAAATACCATAACTGCTTTAACGTTGTTACTCTCACTGCACCTTTTTTTTCTTCTTTCAGCTGCTTCCGTTAAGGTTTGCCACAGTGGATCATCTTTTTCCATATTACTCTCACTGCACCACTCAGAGTATTTATATCACTGAATCTGAGTGGGGAATCACAGCAGCAGCTGATCGGAAAGAGAAATATCGGTATACAGCATCAAGCCCACCATGCCTCAGCCATGGCAAAACGTTTCAAAGCCTTTCCTATACGGACCTCGCGATTCAGAAACAGTCAATCAGTCCATCAAGTGCTCCTTGTAGAACTGTTTGTACTTATAAGTACGATTACCCCACTGTAAACTTGCACTACAGTTATAATATTGCACAACCTGCGCCACTTTATAAAACGCGTATTTACATATGATGACAATATTATTTTTAAGATTAAATGCAGCAAAATATGTTGATTATATTATATAGATAAAACATTAACTTCATTTAAATAATCTGTATCTATACTAATAAAAGGCAAAGCCCTCACTGACTGACTGACTCACTCACTCACTCACTCATCACTAATTCTCCAACTTCCCGTGTAGGTAGAAGGCTGAAATTTGGCAGGCTCATTCCTTACAGCTTACTTACAAAAGATAAGAAGGTTTCATTTCGAAATTCTACACGTAACGGTCATAACGGTCGACAACGTCCGCCATGTTGAACTTTCTTAATTATGGCCCCATCTTCACGAAATTTGGTAGGCCGATTCCCTGCGCTAACCGAAACCGATGTATGTACTTATTTCGATGGTATGATGCCACTGTCGGCCGCCATATTGAACTTTCCAACGTCACTAATTTTCACAATGTCCGCCATGTTGAACTTTCTTATTTATGGCCCCATCTTCACGAAATTTGGTAGGCGGATTCCCTGCACTAACCGATACTGATGTATGTACTTATTTCGATGGTATGACGCCACTGTCGGCCGCCATATTGAACTTTCCAACGTCACTAATTTTCCAACTTCCCGTGTAGGTAAAAGGCTGACCCCATCTTCACGAAATTTGGTAGGTGGCTTCCCTACGCTAACCGAAACCGATGTACGTACTTATTTCGGTGGTATGACGCCACTGTTGGCCGCCATATTGAATTTTCCAAACATCACTAATTCTCCAACTTCCCGTGTAGGTAGAAGGCTGAAATTTGGCAGGCTCATTCCTTACAGCTTACTTACAAAAGTTAAGCAGGTTTCATTTCGAAATTCTACGCGTAACGGTCATAACGGTCAACAATGTCCGCCATGTTGAACTTTCTTATTCATGGCCCCATCTTAACGAAATTTGGTAGGCGGCTTCCCTGCACTAACCGAAACCAATGTACATACTTATTTCGGTGGTATGACGCCACTGTCAGCCGCCATATTGAACTTTCCAACGTCACTAATTCTCCAACTTCCCGTGTAGGTAAAAGGCTGAAATTTAGCAGGCTCATTCCTTACAGCTTACATACAAAAGTTAAGCAGGTTTCATTTCGAAATTCTATGCGTAACGGTCATGACGGTTGACAATGTTCGCCATGTTCAACATTCTTATATATGGCCCCATCTTCACGAAATTTGGTAGGTGGCTTCCCTGCGCTAACCAAAACCGATGTACGTACTTATTTCAGTGGTATGATGCCACTGTCGGCCGACATATTGAAGTTTCCAACGTCACTAATTCTCCAACTTCCTGTGTAGGTAGAAGGCTGAAATTTGGCAGGCTCATTCCTTACAGCTTACTTACAGAAGTTAAGCAGGTTTCATTTCGAAATTCTACGCGCAACGGTCATAACGGTCAACAACGTCCGCCATGTTGAACTTTCTTATTCATAGGTAGAAGGCTGAAATTTGGTACTTATTTCGGTGATATGATGCCACTGTCGGCCGCCATATTGAACTTTTCAACGGTCTTTGTTACTCATCGGCCCATCTTCAAGAAATTTGGTACGCGGGTTCCCAACGCTAACTAAATCCTACTTACGTACATATATACGTCCATAGCCTGCAGCTCGGTCACTGTGTGAGGCGGCGTTGGGTCCCCCATCCCAACGCCTCCCACGTTGTTGGCTGCCTGCCTATATAAGGCCGTCTGTCGCTCCAGTCTCTACATTCCCTTCCTTGCTTCGCCACGGTATTCATGTCTCCCTGCTGATAACTACAGCCTTTTTATTTAATCCATGGCTTCTCTGCTGTTTTATTGTTCATTTATTACGATTATAGTTATTGTATAGGTATTTTAGACTTACTTTACATTGTTCAGGTACCCATTTCCTTTATCATTCCAACCGTACCCCCATTAACATGTCTATCGAGGTGATCACCATCGATCAAAGAACTGTCACTTACCAAGTGGTTTCCATGCCCGGAGATGGCACCTGCCTTTTCCATTCTCTTTGTTACATATTGCACGGCCATATCAGGCTCACTCTTGATATTCGGAGGAACATTGTGTCTTATGTATTGAATGACTGGGACAGGTTCAAGGTGTGGACTGATGACAGTACAGGAGATAATTATACTACATAGGAGCACTAGAAGAGTGAAATGCTTAAGTATACCGAAATGGCCAAATATTTTACACCTTTGGACAACCGCCAATGCCTCTTAAACATCTTAGATTCACAGGTGACGATTTTAGTAATGGACACTTTGATGTTTAGAAATGTTTAAACTCTCAAAAGCTGGATGTGAAGTTATCAATGAAACTGGGTGTATACTTACAACGCTTGACAGATGCCGAATGTCTCTTCAACACAAGTCCTACAAATACTGTCGTAATTGAAACAAACCAGGAAACTCAAACCGATTATGACAGCAGCAATCCAAGCTGTGAGATTTGAAACAAGATTACTGTTCACATGGTCAACTGTACGTTGCATGCTCAAGAGTAAGCTCAGTGCACAGCTACAGCTTGGTCATATTACAACTGGAGGGCCGAACTGACAACGTGGCATACAAAGAGATCCTTAACAAATAATTATTGGCATATTTTCCCTCAGTTTAAAAAGGTTTAATTTTCTTCTTAATAAAAATTTTAAGACAGTACTTCACCGCTGCGAAGCGCGGGTATTTTGCTAGTTGTTAATAATTAAACATGTGAGGACACGGTTCTGCAGCGCTAGCTAGTTCACGGATTGATCCTACCTTGTGCTGTATTCTTTCTGGGGCTGACGCGACACTGGAAGGATAGATGGATAGAATAATTAAACTTGTACTACAACGATATTTCAATGTTCCTTAAAAGTTTTCAAGAATCGTCGTTGTAAGCTTACAGATGACTTAACGTCTATTACAGAGCTGATTGTGTGGCGATTGGGTATGTGGAGAAAGAAAAGTAAGTACAGGAATTGGAGATTACTACATTTGAAAGAGACAGTACTGCTACAATAATTTCATCGAAGGTCGCGCACAATCACGCACCGTATTCCCCTGTTTAATAAAATGCTTTAACTCCTATCATCATGAAAAAGATATCACGTATACATCTCAGTATTTTAATTATTCAGAGAGCTATAATATCACAAATGTAATGGATTCTGTGTCCTGTCGGAGAAAGAGAAAGCGGAAGCACGTAGTGATTCACCCACATAGAGCACATAGAAGATCAAATACAAAACAAAGCATTTAACGTGCTACTTTAATTACGATGTGATTTGAGAAACTGGTTAATTAAACGATTTTAAGATGAAGTTTATGATGTTCTACTTTAATGACAAAATAAACTACGTAATTAAAGTGGAAATTTTGAGATTGAAGTTGACATTTCGTGCTTTTTTCCTACTGTGTGCCTTTTTTTTCTCTGTACCCTAATAAGCTTTCATATGACACTCAGACGGTGGGCTACAACTCGCCTTTTCACGGCGACTTTGATATATGACAACTTCTTTTTTATTTTGGGCACTGTGCGACTATGTCAGGCGATCAGCTTCCTTTTGTTGTTTATACCACTGTTTAAACCAACAAATAGTATGTTTTTCCTTTGCCTCCACTTGGTATTCGCTGAAATTCTTCCATTTTCCCTCTTGCTTTTTCCATTGTCTTTTCACAGAAGGCTGAGATTAAGGGCGATTTATATTGATTTGCATATTCATAGAGCCGTAATTCTGGGAGGAGTTGGGGGCAGGACAGCAGGTGTGTGCACGAGCGTTACTTTTCACGCTGACTGGGATTTATGGAGCAGAAGAACGTGGAAGTTGGAGTATGCACAGATTCCTGCATCTAGATTTTTCTGTGTGTAAGCACATTTTGGCTTTTGTGCTTACGTCATGTTATAGTGCGAATTCTACGCACGGCGTTATGCATGAGGCCCCAGGGCTTTTTAAATATTTATTCTTGATAATCTAAATCCTTCCACTTCTTTCCTCAACTGTGTGCTTTCTCCCTACTATTCCTTGAACATCATGCAGCTGCAAACGTCCACAGGATGGCTTTAATCTATAATTCTGTAGCTAGCTTCAAATAACATGTTCTGTATTTTCCTTCAGGGTCTGATATCTGATATATATTGAGAGTTCTTTCATGTGCCCACCATTTGAATCCTGTTAGTCTGATAACCCCACTTGCTTTGCATCTGCAGACCTGAGACTTGCTCACATCTGACATTGACTTTGTCACTGGTACTGCACCTTTTCCTTCCCTGGCAAAGTAGGTAAATTAAGAGTAATGGGGTAATTCATTTGGTTCCTCTTTGTTACCGCTTCTCTGTGAAGGTATACAAAAAGGCTGCTCACTGAATTCCCAGACATTCCTACTTAATAGGGTAATCTATTTGTCCAGCAGTTACATTCTGTTAGGTGTATTGAAAGTATTTCTGATTCCAACAGAACATCTCATTAAATTACTGGACTGAAGAATAAAACTTATAATCCTTTACCTCCCCACAGAGACTGATAGTTCTACCAGTAGTGTAGAGGCTAGTGAAATAAAAACCTGCGAAGAAATACTCTAAAAAGAATTTAGTTTACTTGTCAAAACTCTTTCTCCACCAACAATAGTTTTCTTGTTGAAGAGAGAGACCACTAGATTCGAGGAAGGTCATTGTGTTGATAATACCAAACCACTATTCTGCTTTCTGATGGACCATCTGTGTTCCATGACTCATTAATGTCTTATTTCATTGTGTCCCACCTATCTGAGATGGCAGTGCACAGCTCCTGGCATCCAAGCCTTGAACTGAACCAATATTCAACTTTTGCAGATTGTTGTAGTTAGAGCTGAGCATTTCTGTTTATGGTTAGGATCTTTTTGTTACATTTGTTACATTATTTTCTTGACTTTGATTTTTTGGGTTTTTTTTTCTGTATTGTTGATGATTCTCTGCTAGTATCTCTCTCAGGCTAGTAGCTATCAATTGACTCTTTCCTATCCTCTAACTAAGAAGTAGCCTACTTGCTTTTTCTAAATCTCATTCATTGGTCTGTTTCTCTTTATTTTTTCTTCTGGGCACTCAGAACTCCCTTAGTGATCATTACACCAGTTCTGAGAGTTGTGTGTGTGTGTTTGTGTGGGTATACTGACAATTTAGAATGAAAAATAAAAACTATTTTTCTATATGTGAGAGGCCCTGGAGTGGGAGCATGTGCGAGCGGTATGCCATGAAGATGCCCCATCTCCCGGTTGGTGGAAGGAGGTCAGCCATACTTGCGTTGCCTTGCCAGAATGTGCAGGCAGTCTGGTTGCCTTTTTATCAGCCCAGGGCGGCAATCAGGTGATCACACCTGCAACAGCTCCCCAGCCCATAAAGGGGAGTGTAAAAATAGGAAAGGACGGCAGCGGTGGAAGTACAGAGCACCCATGCTAGGTGGAGCCTAGAGTACGACTTGGTGGTTGCCCGCAGGCGCCGTAGGATTGGTGGTGGGGAAAATGGGCTGGATGAGATGGGGGTCTGCACCTGCTGGTCGATGTCTGTACGGGCTGCAAGGTCCAAATAGGATAAGCTAGAGAGGCGTCAGTTTTAAAGGAAGACAACAGGGCTTGCATATTTCTAATGAGTTTCTTGCACTGTGTTGTTTTAACCTAATTTTTAACAGATTTTTCTATTTATTGGTTTTAACCTCCACGTAAACACTTTTTTTAATGAATTATTTATTTACTTTTGTTGAGCACTGCACTTTGTTTTGTGGATTTTTTGTAATCAAAGCGCTTGCACTTTTCACAATCCCCTTGCTTGTTGTGTTTTTTGTCCTCATATGCCACTCTCATCTCGGTTATAGTACTGACGGTGTCAGGTTCAGAAGCTCCCATTATAGAAGAGGGAGCAAGGAGCCGAATCTGACATATTAAGTGTTAAAAATCACACAAATCAGTTTTGACTAGGCCACACTGGTTTATTCTATTAAGGAAAGTGTGATTGCAGGTCAAACTATTTTAGGTTAGGCCAAAACAGTTTGTCCTGGGAGGTCTACATTGATTTCAGGATTCATCCTATTTCACTTTGGACAAACTGGCATGGCCTAGT
The DNA here is from genome assembly GCA_026402145.1 of Polypterus bichir lapradei. Lineage (NCBI taxonomy): Eukaryota > Metazoa > Chordata > Cladistia > Polypteriformes > Polypteridae > Polypterus > Polypterus bichir. Next base: position 26,608,491 of record JANRMT010062804.1, read on the forward strand.
CTAAACTAGCTTATCCTGAAATTGGGTTTGGCCAGTAACATACCCACAAAAAAAATCTGATATTTGCATAATCCCACACTGTAGCCATCCCCCTTCACTCTTTACAAAAAATAACAATAATTAACCATTAATCCGCAAATAATAGATAAAAAGTGTTAACATACAGTGTAAAAAAGTCCATATCCATAAGTTTGATTGCTATTCTCTTAAAGTTCATGTTTGTGCGGGTTTCGCCGAGCCATACCTTAAAGACCAGTTGAAAAGAACACCCCTGGTCCCATTTCAAAGGTCCACCAGGCCCTCTTCCAAGTTTACCATTGATCCCCCAACCATTCATGAACCGTTTCCCTTCTGAATCGATAAACCCAGGTTCATCTAATGGCTTCCTGCAGGCAGTATATTGCCTCAAATGCTAATACTTTTTCCTCTTTCCCTTTGGTGCTGCCTTCTCTTATTTATGGCTGTCATTAGACAATCGAGTCTGGTGCTCCTTCCAAAGCAGTCCATAGGTCTAACTACCCTTTGAGACTGAATTATGTATTATTACTAAAAAAAACAAAACAATGACAGGTACAAGGTACAAACTACAAACAGGCACTGACAGCACAGCAAATACACCTGACTAACATTACATAGTCCCCATCCCCTAACTCTCCTTTGGGTCATAATAGAGTTACATGTTGGTAATGTGGTGTGTATCTGTTTTAATATCATTGTCAGTTTGCCATTGAACTTGGTATTGAACAGGCCCTAATTGTTTGATTATTGTAGCTGGACCAAACCATTTTGGAAGATGCTTTGGAGAGGTAGGGTTGTAGTAATAGTGTTGTCCATGTTCATACCACGTGCGTCTTGTTTCCATTGTCCTGTTTGCTGTTTGTGTGTGTCAGTGAATGCTGGATAATGGAAGGAGACCGCAGCCCCAAACCTGGAAAACACCAGTTTTCAATCAATCAATTACATTCGTCACAGGACTATAAAAACAATCAAAAGAGAACGAATAGGGAGAAGAGAGGAGAAGAGAGAAGGAGACTTGCATTTCACAACCACAAACCACCTGTACCTGATGTATTCCACATCGCGCATTTAAATCCAGTTTGTTTTTCATTCCACCGGACCAATACCCTCATCACGAGAGACCCTGGGGTCGGATCATCATCCACCACACGCCGAGGATAAACGGTGAGGCTGTTCCATTTTGTTCCGGGAATTACAAACACTCCATATATCGGTTAACCAGTCATCTGCATTCAGGACAATTGTTACTCGGACTCAAGTTCATGACCGTTCATTTCCATATCTCATTCAATGTTGTTATTCATGTTGTTTGTTATATGTTACAAGGGCAAGGGAGGGTTTCTTATATTCGTAAAGGTTGTTGTCACGGTGTTGCTTTGGTGGAGGGATATATATAATTTGTTTTGCTATTCTGTTTCATTCAATACAATTTATCAGTTTAAGTTTACATATCTGCTTTTCTTTTGTGCTTATTTACACCGTCGATTGTGGGGAAAAGTTTAATTTGTTAAAGGTATGGCTTGATTAGATTCAACCTCAGTAATTAATCCAGGCCACAGGTCTTGGAGGTGTAGCTGCCGGCCGGGTAAGGGGTCGGCCGTTACAGTGTGTCCTCAGCCAAACATGGTCCCTTATTGGCACTCATTGTAAAACCGGGCCTGTTTGGCCTTGGAACACACTACCCTTCCTGTAACGAGATCCTTTAATTTTTTGAACTGTGAATCTACTCTAGGGGACCTAGTATTTGTCTTCCAAGAGCCAAATGACCAGGCAACTCACTGATGCTCTTATGCCATGCTGAATTCAGTTCCATTCTCAGCTCTGGGGGCCACTGATCCCAGTCCTGGTGGGGGGTTCTAACATATGAAACTACCATCATCAACAGGGTCCTATTCACTCGCTCAGTGAGTTTGGACTGAGGATGGTATTCTGTGCTCTTCATATGGGTTACACCCCAGTCCTTCATGAAGGCCTCCATCACCAAGCTCATGTATTGTGAACCCCTGTCAGAAACAACGACCTTACATAATCTCCGGTGGGTAAACATCTTGTTGTTTAGGGTGGAGCATAACCATTCAGTTTGGCAAAGCAAATAGCTTCACTCATTTAGATGAATAGTCTACAACCACAACTAGGACAGACATTGTGTTCTATTTTGTACTTACTAGGCAGGGTTCAGTGATGACTGTCAACTATAAATTCTCAGTTGCCAAAATAGGTAGGTTTTATACTATTGGCAGGTACATGTTCTCACATGTCTCCACACATCCTTCCTCACTGAGGGCCACCATGCTACTTCCAACATTTTTTTCAGAGTCTTCAATCTGTTGCGGTGGCTACCAAAAGGTCTGTCATGAAAATATGCCTGGAACTCTGAGATGAGTGCCTCAGGGATAACTAGCTGGTATTTCTCATCCCCACGTTTAGATGGAACACAATAATACAATATCCCTTTGAGATCCTGATTGTGGATACAACCAGTTCAAGACCCAAAGTTTTCCCTGACCCCTTGATAAACCAGACTGTTGGACTGAGCTTGAGCGAAGTCTGATATTTCAAAAAGCAGGTTACAACAGGTCAATATTAGGGCTATTGATGATATTTCCAGTTTCTTTGAAAACCAGAGAGTGCATCCAGAACACCATTGCCACAACCCTTCTGGTAAAAGACCATAAAAATGAACTGCTGGAGACGAAGAACCCACCTGGTACGTAGTGAGGACATCTTCAAACAATTAAATGCCCAAAACAATGTACAGTGGTATGTGTACACCACAAATAGTGCTCCCTCAAGGTAGTGTCATCATTTTTCCACTGCACACACGACTCCCAGACACTGTTTCTCAGGTGTTGAATAGTTGTTCTCGGGACCATGGAGAGACTTTGAAGCATAAACAATGACATGCTCTTCTCCATCTTTGGTCTGTGTTAAGATGCCCCTAAGCCTAACATTGAGAGCATCAGTCTGGATTTGGAAGGTGAGAAGCAGAATAGGCTTTGCCAACACTGGCGACTCCAACAGATGTTTCTTCAGGTGTTCAAAAGCTTCTTAGCACACAGGAGTCTATTGCCATGAGGCTCCCTTCCTCAGCAGGTGATGTAATGGCTCTACAGTGTCATGGCTCAGCCAGATTGGATATAAACTTGTGGAACCAGCCCACCATTCCCAAAAATAACACTGCAGGGATTTCATATCTGAATATGGTGGATAGTCCACAAAGGCAGTAATATTTTTGGATCCACATTGATCCCTTTTGCTGGCACATGTCCAATGACGGTAAGCTGTGGCTGTGTGAGATGCCACTGATGTTTAGGGTCATTCGAGCCTGTTGAAGCCAAACAAAGATGTAATTTAGGTCCTGGAGATTTTGTTCTTGTCATGGGAAGAAGACATTGATGTCATTGATTTACATGAAACACTTCTTCCCAATCAACCCCTCAAAACTTTTTCCATCAGCTGTTGGAAAGACACTTCTGTGTTTTTTAATCCAAGTGGCATTACTTGGAACTGGAACAAGCTATTGGGGGTGATCACAGCAGTATTTGCTACACTAGTCATGTTTTCATTGCAGTTATGCGCAAAATAGAAGCAACACTTCTGAATAGTCGACAAAACACAAATTGTCTGTTTCCATTGAGTGATTTTATATGAATGAAGTTTGTTTCATCACCTGAAATTAAAAATGGCGACTAATATTAAGGATGTTGGTTATGTTATTTCAATTGTGTTTACAGTCTTAGTGTTCATTTTTAATCAGAGGTGACGAGAATGAGTGAATACAGTAAAGTGAAGACAAACTCCCTATACTTAGCAGAGGCCACCTATTACGGATTTCTTTGAAATCATCTGCAGTGATTTTACTGATTAGCAGTGTGTACAAACTTTTAGGATGAACAGCTCAACATTCATGGAATTATGTAGAGCAATAGGCCCTCTTGTGTCTGCTGCCGTAGCATACACGAGGGAGCCAGTCCCGACCGAGAAGTGCATAGCCATCGTGCTTTATAAATTGGGTACCTGTGTTGAATAATGGTTTTTAGTGTGAGCAAAACCACTGTTCACTGAAGTGTATATGGGGTGTAAGGTCATATGCTCCAAATTAATGAGGCAATACATCACTTTACCTGATGTAAAGGAGGCACAACAGATTTCACAGCGCAATTACAAGAAACACAAAATACCACAGGTGTATGGTGCAATCGACGGCTCACACGTCTCTATTCATGCACCAAGTGGCAGGTGTTGGGATTATGTTAATGTGGAAGGATGGACATCTATTGTTCCACAAACAGATTGATGACAGATTAATGATCAGGGACATTTGTGTTGGGTCACCAGGTAGTGCTCATGATGCCGCTGTATTCGCCACATTACATTTGCACAGGTATTTGAAATTTTACAGTACATCATGTCATGTGACCTAAATGCGAAAAAAGTGTTTCCATTGCAGTTTTCTGAATTATTGTTTTGTCGAATCGCCTGAAAAACAACATCAAGCAAGCTTATAAACATTTTTTCGAATTTTGAGAGTTTTATTGAAAGTCATGTATTTCCATTACCATTTATTTGTTTTTCAATTTTAAAATGCGCTTTAGATAGATAGATAGATAAGGACTTTAATGGAAACATGGCTAGTGTCTTCTCCCACGAAAACCTTCCAATAGCTAGACTGTAAATGCAGTGTACTGAAAACCACTGCTCCTTGTAAGGAATCTAAAATTTCATGCACTATGGGCATGTGATTTGCATCATTGATGGTTTTGGCATTCAGCCCACAGTAATCCACGCAAAAGCAAAGAGTGCCATTGGACACACCAAAACTATTGGGGATACCCTGGTAGAGAGTTCAAGAATACCATCCAGTAACATGTGATCAGCCCTCTCTTTAATAACATTTCTCTTCATTGGAGGTACCCTGTAGGCTATTTGACATACATGGCTATTGTTGACAGTACATATACTGTACGATGACGAATAACATCTGTATGACCAAGTTTGTCCGTCCATGCCACAGACAATTTCCTCTAAACAGGCCTCCATTGGGCTGATATCTTCAACTGCCACGACAGAATCCAGGCCTTGGAGCAGCAGCATGGTCAGAAATGCATGCAAACCACATCAGAATCTTATCCCCAAACTGACCCTTCTTTCTAAAGTGCTAAATATTTAAACTGAGTCACCTGGATTGAAGGGATGACCTCAGGTCCACAAATCATAGTACCATTTTTACGCGAGTCCAGCTTCACACAAATATTTATAGGCGAAGTCGTGTGACATATCGAGGCAGTCATGTAGGCAACAAGCATATTCAGATTTGGTTGGAGTCTCACAGGGTTCAGGCACTGCCCCATACATCAGTGAAGCAGGTGTCCGCAGCTCATGTCCCAGCAACAGGAGGGCATGGTTACAGTGACATTCGGCATGTTAGGAGGATCAGGAGCAGCTGTCGGTCAGTGAGTGTCTGAATAAACTACTCCTCCAGGATTTGGGGATGTAGTGCGGGTCTTCCAAATCTGAAAGTGTTCACAATCCTGCTGAAATGCCTTGCTCTCAAAATTTCATCCCTGATCAGAGTGGAGCTCTTCCAGCACACTGAAGTAACTAAACATACCCCCAATTAAAGCATCCATGACTGTCCGCATTCCTGATCAAGTGGGGATAAGCTGCAAACACAATGAACGTGTTGCCCCATTGGGACTGGGAGGGGGCCCACAACATCAATTCCTACCCTCTCCATTGGGATGCCCACTCTGCATTGTTACAACTGGGCAGTAGATTGTCCAGCAGGCTCTTTCTTGGCAGCACACATATCTCATTGGCAGCAGTGGTCTTCCACATAACTTTGGCACCTCCACTCCAAATTGATCTAATCCAGCACCACCATGCATAGCCTCCAGTACCTGTGTTTGCATCTCCTTGGGAAAAACTACCTGCCAAATTGCCTCTCCTGTTGGTAGATTACACCAGTGTCATTACATGATCCCATTATGCAACCAAAAATTGTCCCATTTGTTGCCACAGACCTTTCACCGCCACTCCTACTGGAGTCACCTCCTCCCAGGTTGGTCAGTGTCTCTGTGTTTCTACTTCTACCCACCTGTGGACTCACTGTACCTCCAGATACTGACCCTGCCGCAACTGCCATTTGACTTCACCATCATCCAGAGAGATAACTTTGCAGGTGTACTCATCACTTTCAACCTCTCTTGCTTCTTGCCTGGCGCAATACTTGCATTCAGATTGGAGGCATGGGTGCTGGGAGAGGGTATCAGAGTTTCAATGTTGTGCCCCATGGCGATGCTAAATAGCAAAGGTGAAGTTTTGCAGCCACTCCAGCCAGGGGACACTTTTCTTTGAAGGATAATAACCAATGAAGGGTGTTTCTTAGGATGAATGTAGCCCCACTCAAGTAATGATGAAAGTGGTGGTTGGCATCTACTATTGCTAGCAATTTTTGCCAGGTGACACAGTAATTTTGGTGCTCTTCTTTAATGAGGGACCTGCTAAAATAAACAACCATGCGCTCACCCTCAGGTTGCTCCTGGGCTAGTACGATTCCTAACCCCACATTGCTAGCGTCAGTGTCCAAAATGAAGCCCCATAATAGATCTTGTGAGGCCAGTATAGGGGTACCACAAAGCATAGCATTCAGTTATTCAAAAGCCCATTGCTCTTTGCCCCACCCACTGAAAGGCTCTTCCTTTTTGGGTGAGCTGATGAAGGGGGGAGGCAGTCATGGCAAATTGGGGGACACATCATCTATAGTATGAGGCCAAGCCCAGAAACTCCCTGACCTGGATCACATTGGCAGAAGCCTCACCTGATACCCCGGTACACAACTTCCTGTTGTAATGGGCGACACTTCCCCAGATTTAATTTTAGCCCAACTGTGAGTAGTCACTCCAAAACGGCCCTGAGCTCTTCCAGTGTTGCCTCAAAGGAGGATCCATGAGCCAATACGTCACCCAAAGAGACAAGATACTGGGTATGGGACAGTCCAGTCAGGGTTCGGTCCAAAAATCTTTCGAATGTGGCCGGGACATTACATAATTGCCATAATTCTTCCCCAATTAAAAAGTCCATTTTCTCTTGTTCCTCTGGCGCCAGTTTTGCTTGCCAATACTCACTCTGCAAGGCCAAAATGGAAAATCATTTAGACCCTGCCACTAGATTGAGTACCTTATCCATCTGCTAGTGGGTACAAGTCTTTCTGGTTCAACTTCTAGTACTTGATACAGAAGCGTCAGTCTCCAGTCTTCTTTCTCACCAGCATCACTGGTGAGCAACAGGGGGACTCTGAGGGCTTGATAATATCTGCCTCTGCCATTTCTTTAATAAGATAGTCCCACAGCAGTTGTTGTTGGTTTAAACTTAGTCCTTCTTGACTGGTCTGCCACAGATTCTCCATGGCAGGGCTCCAGCCCATAGCACCCTCTACCAGTTCAGCCTGGGGAAGTGACTCAGGTTTTGAAGTTTAGGTTGGCCTCATTTTACTCACTATTAGTTGAAGAGTGGAGCTGCTTATGATTGCCAGAGTTTTCTGGACAAAATCCAGTAGATCCTTGGTACAACACAGAAAGTCCATTCCTAGGATACATGATTTGCAGGTTGGCCATGGTACACCTCCTCATAAATGCAGACTCATCCATAGTGGTGACAAACTAGGCAGTGGCTCCACGGACTGTGCAGTCAGGAGGAACAGTATCAGGACATGCATGCAGAAGCACCAGTGTTCACTAATGCTCTTATTAACCAACCCCAGAGAGTGACTATGAGCTGGCATTGCCCTCCCTTCCCTATTCACCAACGCCTAATAACATCTATAACTCCCCCTACTCCAACCCTGTCTCATCACTTTCCCTTCTTCAGGCCCTGATGAGACACTATGGCAAGGACAAAACCAGTGTATATGGTCTGGGCATCCGCATCTCCAGTATGTTGCCATAGCCCTGATGTCTACGTTGTCCTCCAGCTTTGCATAAATATGTGTGGAAAGGGCAGATGTTGTGAGATTAGCTACAGGGTGGTCATCAACCTGTTTTTGCAGTGGAGTGTTATGACTGGCCAGCTCAAACTCTCAAACTTCCTCTAGTGCTTCTTCTAATGTATTCACCCAGATAAGGCAAATATGGCATCTCAGTTCAGCAAGTGTGACACCTCTTAAGAACACGTTGTGTGCCAATTCAGCTTGGGCAGTACAAGAAAAGTGCGGAGAGGCCCTAATCACCAATCCCTGGGGCCTATGATATTGTTAAGATGGCCCTGCATTTCTGTCCGTAGTTATGTGCATGAAGTGAAATAGAATGGATGGAAATTGGTCCAACACTCTCTGTACAGTCCACCAATAATCTGTACCGACTGTACCGCAACTGCCGATTCATAGAGTAGCAGACTAAAAGGAAAATAATAAATGAACCAGATTGTGGAGAGTGACCAACACTACTTTCCTACTAGCCACACAATGCAAGTACAGAACACCCCAACAGGGATGAATGTAGGCAAGAAAATAACAGTGTTCTTGTAAAAAAAGCAATTATACATACACAAAAAAATAATCTGATATTTACACAACCCCACGCTGCAGCTCATTCACTTCACTTTTTACAAAAAAGCGAATAAATAACCACTAATACACAAATAACAGTTATATAAAAAGTGTTAACATACAATGTAAAAAAGTCTCTGAAATGTCCATAAGTTTGATTGTTATTTTCTTACAGTTTGTTCTTGAGAGAGTTTTGCCTAGACATACATAAATAAACTACTCAAAAAAATTAAAGGAACACTTTGAAAACACATTAGATCTCAATGGGAAAAAATCATGCCACATATAGATACTGCTATGGACTGGATAATGTGCTAGGAAGGAAAGGATGCCACATTGTTTGATGTAAACGAAAATTATCAATCTAAAGAGGGCTGAATTCAAAGACACCCTAAAAATCAAAGTGAAAAAATGATGCGGCAGGCTAGTCCATTTTGCCGAAATTTCATTGCATCAACTCAAAATCGTACTCAGTAGTTTGATTGGTCCCCACGTGCATATATGCATGCCTGACAACGTCGGGGCATGCTCCTAATGAGACAACGGATGGTGTCCTGGGGGATCTTCTCCCAAATCTGGACCAGGGCATCACTGAGCTCCTGGACAGTCTGAGGTGCAACCTGGTGGCGTCGTATGGACCAAAACATGTGTTCTATTGGATTTAGGTCAGGCAAACGTGGGGGCCAGTCAATAGTATCAATTCCTTTAACCTCCTGGAACTGTCTGCATATTCTCGCCACATGAGGCTGGGCATTGCCGTGCACCAGGAGGAACCCAGGACCCACTGCACCAGCATAGGGTCTGACAATGGGTCCAAGGATTTCATCCCGATACCTAATGCAGTCAAGGTCCCGTTGTCTAGCCTGTAGAGGTATGTGCTAGGAGACACAGCAAACCTTCTGGCAATGGCACGTATTGATGTACAATCCTGGAGAAGTTGGACTACCTGTGCAACCTCTGTAGGGTCCAGGTATTGCCTCATGCTAGTGACACTGACCCTAGCCAAACACAAAACTAGTGAAAAAACAGTCAGAAAAGATGAGGAGGGAAAAATGTCAGTGGCCTCCACCTGTTAAACCATTCCTGTTTTGGGGGTCATTTCATTATTGCACCTCTAGTGCACCTGTTGTTAATTTCATTAACACCAAAGCAAATTGAACTGATTAACAACCCCCTTTGCTATTTAACTGTTCAGATCAATATCCCAGAAGTTTCATTGACTCGATGCTATACTCTGATTAAAAAGTGTTCCTTTAATTTTTTGAGCAGTATAGATAAAATAGATAGATAAATACTTTATTTATCCCCTCAGGGAAATTCAGGTGTCCAGTAGCTCAATCACATCAGTAAAAATTGTTCCGAATTATTAAAAAAGGCAAGGAAAACAAAACATAAATAAATAAATAGTAAAAAGTACAAATGGGTCATTGTTATAGTGTTGGAAGGTAGAGTGGTGAGCAGGTAATGAATCACTTGTATTGACAGCAGACTTATAACATCTCACAGCAGTAGGAACAAATGATCTTCTAGAGCATTCTGTTCTACAGCACAGTTTACTGTGTTTACTACATTTACTTCTTTGACCTGCCAAAATGTTGAGAAGAGGGTGACTGCTATTTTCAAGGATGGCCGGTACCTTCTTCCCCATAAACCTTTCCACCACCATTCCCACTGAGTCCACAGTTCTACCTAACACTGAGCCAGCCTTCTTCACTAGCTTGTACAGCTTGTTCGTGTTCTTATCTATCATACTGCCTTCCCAACACACGGCAGCAAAGAAAAGGACACTGATAGAACAAAGACAATATTTCACTTCATATGCTTAATGATCTGAGTCTTCTGAGGAAAAAACAGCCTGCTCTGCACCTTCCTGTAGAGGACATGTGTGTCCAGTCTGTCATCAAGGCGGAGACCTATATATTTACAAGTGTGCACCACCTCAATGTCCTCCCATCGGATGTTAACCACCTGAAAGAGGAGCTTAGACCAGGCAGTTCTTATTGCTCCAGTCACTGAAAGCTCCAATCAGATCCCTCTGTTCCCCTTCCTGTCCATCCCTTATGCATTCTACAATAGCTGTATCAACAGAGTACTTCTCAATGTGGAAAGGTCCAAGTTATATTTAAAGTCTGCTGTGTATAATGTGAACAGAAATGGGACCAGAACAGTCCCTTGTAGGGTCTCAACATTGTTCACTTCTGTCCCAGGGACATAGTTCAGGTGCTCCTTCCAAAGCAGTCCATAGGTTTGACTATCCCCTGAGACTGAATTATGTATTATTATTATTAAAAAAATAAACAAATAAATAAAAAATAAAAACAATGAATGTTACAAACAGACACTAACAGCAAATACTCCTAATAACTGCTATAAACTAAGTAACTTGTAAAGGAAATACATATGTTACATAAATTGAGTTGCCATATTGAACAAATGAACAATTAAGGATAAGTAACATGAAGGTAGAGGGTGAAAGTAAAGTAAGTCTATGGAGTCTGTTTTTACATGCATTTTTATTACTCTTTAATTTAATATTGTTTGTTGTATCAGTATACTGCTGCTGGATTATGTGAATTTCCCCTTGGGATTAATAAAGTATCTATCTATCTATCTATCTATCTATCTATCTATCTATCTATCTATCTATCTATCTCTATCTGGAGACATTATTCATGATATGAATATTTATAAACAACAACATTTATTTATATAGTATGTTTTCCTACAAATGATGTAGCTCAAAGTTCTTTACAAGATGAAAAAAGAAAAAATATGAAAATAAGATTAGGCAATACTGTACTTAGTAACAAAGAATAAAGTAAGATCCAATGGCCAGGAGGACAGAAAAAGCAAAAATAAATCCTCCATGGGCTGGATAAAAAAAAACAGAGTCTGTAGGGGTTCTGAGGTCACGAGACCACCCAGCTTCCACTGGGAATTCTACCTAAAGAAGCAGGAAAGGAGCTAAGATATAAAGAAGTCTTTAGTTCATGTTCATGTTCAAGTTTATTTCCAAATGTACCTGGTATACTTAGATTCTTATTGTATGTCTCTATGGTAGCAGTCAGACAATAGATAAATTCAACAGGAAGCAATGTACACAACACCCACCTGTGAATCTAACATGAGATGATATTAAAAAAAGTAATCAGTACATGCCTTTAAAAATGTTTGATAGCCTTGGCACAGAGATAACTGCTCTTTGTAAGACAGGTGAAGATCATACAGTAAATTCTCTTAGTGAGGCATTTAAAATGTCTGAAAAAAAACACCAGTGTGAAGAATATAAAGACTGTCTCTAAATCCATTTATGCAACTGCTTTGGATTCATATTGTTTGTCAAGTAAAGAAGAGAAATAAAAATAACCATCCAAGATGTGGGTGTCATGGTAGTGAAGTAGTAGTGCTGCTGTCTCACAATAAGGAGACTGGAGTTTATGCCCTGGGCACTCCATCTGTGGAGCCTGCATTTTCTCCCTGTGTCCAGTTTTTTCCCAAAGTCATGGGCAAGCTGGTTTGTTGAATTGGCATTGCTCATTCAGGACAACAAAGCTGTACTAAGTATATGGGCTAAGAAAATGGATGGATGTGCATAATGGCTGAGATCTTCAATAATATTGTTTGCCTTTTAAAAGGCAGCATGTATTACATAAGTTCAGAACAGAAGAGAGCTATGTGCCAGTGATATTTTATGCCAGCTTCACCATCTGTACTGCTTTATGGGCCTAAGCCAAACGGGATGTATTTCAGCCAATGAGGATGGATTCCTTTCATCCACAGAAAATAACAAGCATAGATGGAGAATCCAGGCTTTCCTCAGATATGTGAGAAATAACGTTTAGTGAGTTTTGTTTATGATGGCTGATATGTGTTGTGTCTATATTAGGTAATCAGCGATGATGATTCCAAAAAAGGCTGTGTCATCAGCAAATTAATAATGGAGTTAGACATATGGCTGGCTACCCATTCATAGCTGAGCAATTAGTACAACAAGAGTCTCTGCACACTATCCTGTGGAGTGCCTGTGTTGAGGATCATTGTGCAATAACTGGTTCTCCCAATGTGCGCATGCTAGGTGGGCTCTGCCATTTAAAAGCTCCAAAATTCAATAGTAGAGGGTGGCACTAAATCACACACTAGTAAACTGGTGAGCTATCTTGGTGAAATAAACCTTAAATCCTGAGCTGTTACAGCTAAACAGTACTCTGATATGGCAATTTTTTTCCAATTTTGGTATGAAATGCAAGGGATATGGTATCCTCTATAAACCTGATGTGACACTATGCAAACTATCCAGAATATTATACTTACTGTGTCTTAGCATCTGTCTCTCATAGATTGTCATCACAATGGCAGTGAGCACCAAAATTTAGAGTAAATCATTAACATAAGCATCTTTTGTTTTCTTTGGCATGGGGATAATTACTCTTTGTCAAGAAGGAAGAAACCTGTCTGAGTGAGGCATTACAATTGTCTGCAAAAACTACATCTAATTGATTGGTACAAGTTTCTAAACTTCTACTTGCTTCATCTTAACCAGCTGCTTTATGAAAGTTGACTCATTTAAAAATCCCAACTGAAAATGACTTTTAATTGCAGATGCAAGTAAGTATTTTTCATTGATTGTGTGCCCTTCTAAAAGATAGCAAGTAGTATATTAAGAAGTCTCTGTGATAGAATGATGCTCCTTCCAGAATTGTTTGCTGTCCTACATTTAATGCTGCCAAGGTAAGCTTCAGCTCCATGGGACATTTAAATTGAATTAAGTGGATTCAGTAAACAAATACTGTGGAGAGGTGCATGTATATGCAAATTTGTTAAAGCATTCTTTGAATTTTACTTCATTATTTGTTAATTGTCCCTAAATTTTGCACTAACGTGTCCACTTTAACTTGTAAAATGGAAAAGTGGGAGAGAAACAAGCAGTTTAACCTGAGGTTATCTATAATATGATATAGTTATGTTGTACATTTGTAGAATTTTTCTGATTGTATAATGATACACAGACTGGGATTCTTCAATAATTTTATCAAGTGTGGTCTATGGCCGGCTTGTCATCATGGCCAATAACCCCAGACTGCCAGATGGAGCTCTCCCTGCAGCATGGAGGTGCCCCGGATACCAGCAGGGAATCATGGACTGTGGAGTTTTCCCCTACAAACCCGCTGGATACCCCAGGGGCCAACAGAGGACACTGCAGGGAGGCCCAGAGAGTCACATGTGCCCTATAACCCGGAAGTGCGTCATAGGCAAAGCGACAGCAGGAGTGACGTTCTTCCGGGATGAAGAAAAGAACTTTTTATCTGACCCGGAAGTGATAAGGAATCATGGACTGAGGAATGGGAAACACTTCCAGGTCAGGGACTATAAAGGACTATGGGAAATCCTCAGACGTTGAGCTGAGCTGGGTAGAAGGGTGGCAACGCGTCTGGGAGTGTGAAGGATTATTGATTATTGAGTATTGTGGAGAGGAGGGTGCTTTGTGCACTGTTGATTATTAACTTTTGGACTTTTATCTGGTGTCTGATGTATTGTCCGAGGGTTCAAGGAAGTGACAGCGCCCCCTATCTGTCACACAAGATATTGGATTAATCTCTCATATTCAATTGAGTTCAATTTATTCTTATATAGCACTCTTCACAAAAATCAGGAACATAGCATAATTATTATAACTAATAATTAACAAAAAATAAGCAACCATGCAAAAATTAAATACCTAATAGCACTTCTCCATATGAATGATCTCTAAAAGATGCATAACCTTTTGCTCAACTCTTCCCCAGAAAGAATTTAATGTAATCTAGTTTTGGTAATAGATAATGTTCTAGCTAGGTAAAGGTTATCTTCTAAGCATGCACTCTTAATTCAAGACCAAATTTTAATATTTAAGAAATTGATACAAAACAATTCTGGCCTAATTTAGACTTACACATTATTTCATACCTAATAATTATTTTACACTAATAAGACTATTTGCATTTCATCACAGTTTACTTAACAAACTCTCAATCCTGTCAGCAGTCTTTAAAAATATGCAAATCAACCTCTACACTGTTTATATTAAAATTTGTACTTTAACATTATGAACACTACACACTCCGAGCTTATCTGTGCAACTCTTGCATGAATACTTTTTTCTTTCATATTTGTTAAAGATGGTCATTTACATTTACTTATTTGGCTGATGCCTTTATTCAATGTGACTTACAACCAATAAGATACAATTGATTGCATTTCTTTTGTTTTTCCAGATGGAACACAGGTAGGTGAAGTGACACACCATGGTAGTTTCAGGATTAGATAGATAATGGTTTCAGGATTAATCATGGTTTCAGGATTGGTTTCAGGATTAGATAGATAGATAGATAGATAGATAGATAGATAGATAGATAGATAGCACATTAATTTGTCCCAAGGGAGAAATGTATTTTTTTACAGAAGGCAAAAAACCAAGTCAATTAAAAAGAAACAAAAAGTTCTCACTTGCCTGTCGCAGTCACAGTGAGGCATTATACAGACATACATTGTTGCAGTTGGTATAAAGGAGCCCAGTAGTGTTTCTTGACATGCTTCTGTTGAATAATTTGTTGTTTGAAACTACTTAATGTTACTGTGTCAGAGACAGGATGTGCAGCATTGTTCACAGTGGCAATCAGTTTTGTTTTAATTCTCACCTTTGCTATGACCATCACGGGTCCATAGTGCATCCTACAACTTGTCACATTTTTTTACTTTGTTGTTTTGTTGGGCCTCTCTCGAAGTGATGTTACCAGCTCAGCACACAGCATTAAAAACTGCACTGGCGATCACAGAGTTTTAGAAGTTGTGAATGATGTCACTGCCCACATTAAAGGAACTCAGTGTCCTAAGTAAAAAGAACCTGCTCTGCTCTTTTTTATATAGTTCTTCTGTGTTGAACCCACAATGTGAAGGTTTGAAGTCTAAATCCTTAATCACTAACACTACCTGCCTATGAAGGCACATTCTATACAACATTCAATAGACATGTTAGTTAAATCACCTCCGCAATATTCAATGTGTTTGCCATTGTGTGTGACTTTATGGCTCATCTGACTATAACTTGTGTGAAGATATGCACTCCAGATAGACTTATTTAGATTCAGATTCAGATTCCTTTTATTGTCATTGCACTTAGTAGAATGGCATCGCAGCAATCCTAAGGTGTAATCACAAATAATGGACAAAATAAAATTATAATGCAGTACAATACAATACAGTAGAATAACTAAATATTTTACTTAGGTATAATGCACATATGAATTGAGTGCAATAATAGAAATAGTTAAACAGTATAACTTGCAAAGAATGTAAACACATACTTGTAGTGCAAAAGTGACTGTTGTTATATTGGTCATTGTCAGTCATTACAAGTGTTTAGCAGTATTCAGTTCTTGTATGGCTCTGGGGTAGAAACTGGACTTGAATCGCCTACCAGAGAGCAGCAACTCAAACAGGTAATGCCCAGGGTGGGAGGGTCTTTCATGATGTTGGCTGCTCTGTTGAAGCAGCAAGAACTAAAGAGTCCCTCCAATTGGTGCAGTGTACAGCAAATTATTTTCTGGGCAGAGTTTATAATCCTCTGAAGGGCTCTCCTATCTGCCAATTAGCTGTTGGCAACCAATGTAGCAATGCAGTATGACAGCACACTCAGTGGAGCAGCAGTAAAAGGACATCAGCAGCTTCTCCTTCAGGTTGTTTTTTTCTGAGGATCATCAGGAAATAGAGTCTCTGCTGTGCCTTCTTAACTGCCTCTGTGGTGCTTATGGACCAGGAGAGTTCTTCTACAACATGTATACCCAGAAGCTTGAAGGCAGGAACTTTTTTCACAAAGTCTCCATTGATGTACCTGTATATTAAGTTGTGGTTTGTATTGTGCCTCAGGAAGTCTATTGCAAATTCTTTTGTTTTTGTAGAGTTAATGATGAGGTTGTTCTCAGTGCAACATTGAGTAAGTCTTTGAACCTCATCCCTATAAGCTGTCTCCAGTCGTGTCATCCGCCAAGTTAATGATGGCATTGGTGGAATGAGAGGGTACACAGTCATAGGTATAGAATGCATATAGTAGTGGGTTCAACACATAGTGTTGTGGGACACAAGTGTTGAGTGTGAGGGTGGAGGAGAAATAGGGGCCTAATCTAACGATCTGAGGACTATCAGTCAGAAAATCTTTGATCCAGTGGCAGATATATTGTGAAAGTCCTAAGCCAGCGAGTTTTGTGATCAGTCTATCTAGGATATCTGTGTTAATAGCCAAGCTGAAATCTACAACGAGCATCCTCGCCTAGCTCCCCTGTTCAACATGGAAAAGTGCAGTATACAAGGCTGTGGAGATGACATCTTCTGTGAACCTGTTTCCTCTATAAGCATACTGGAGTTGATACACTGTGACTGGGAAGCTGTCTTTGATGTGCCATAGGACCAGTTGTTCGAAACACCTCACAATAACTGAAGCGTGTGCCACTGGATGGTAGTCATTTAGAATGCTAATGACAGGTTTTTATGTCTGCAGAATGATTGTGGTAGACTTCAGGCAAGATGGAATGATGGACTTAAACAGGGAGAGACTGAAGATATTTGTGAAGATTCCAGATACTTGATTTGCACATTCTTTGAGTACCCGTCCTGTCACTCCATCGGGATCAGGAGCCTTTCTTAAATTAATGGCTTTGAGCACCCACCTCACATCATGCTCTTGAACTGTGAAGGTCTGGTTGCAGTGGGTTGGTGTGGGTGAGGTGAGACTGCTTCGGCCTATCTGCTAGGGCCTAGATGTGACAGTCTCTGCTGTTTTCACCTCAAAGAAAAGACATTATTCAGTGCCTCTGCCATCAAGATAGCTGCATCAACAGCTATGTGGTTACTGGTTTTGTGTTTGGTGATGTGCTGGATGCCTTGCCAAAGTCGCTGTGGATGCAAGGATGCTCCTTCAGGCCATGTTTTAACAGTGTTTGTCCTGATTGGGTCTTTCTTTCTGAGGGGAGTGTATGTTGGAGTCAAAAGTACACAATAGATAAATGATTTGACTGACATAAATGAGGCAACTGTTTAGTCCTATAACAATTCTTGATGTTTGAGTAAGCCTTGTCTAGTGTGTTTTCTTCCTCTTGTTTCACAATTGATGTGATAATGAAATTTAGGGAAAACTACTTTTAAGTCAGTGTGGTTGAAATCACCTGCTATAATATGAGCTGTTTCAGGATAAGTGTTTTGCTGCAAATTAATGGTATCGAGCAAGTAGCATAGAGCTCTGTCAGTGTTAGCATTTGGTGCAATGTAAACAGCTATAACTATGACAATGGTAAACTCCCGAGGTAAGTAAAAGGGCCTGTATTTGATTGTAAGATACTATTATGTACATAAATGCAAATTCCCCCACCTTTACTTTTGCCAGAGTCTTTGTTTCTATCCCAATGGAATGATGTGTGTTCTGCTAGCTCAATGGTTGTGTCTGATATAAGCAAATTTATGCATTTGTTCTCAGAGATTTGTAGATGTAATTCATCCATTTTGTTTGTGATGGAAATATGCTAGGAAGTGGTGGTTTATGTAGGTCAGACTGACATCTGCGCTTTTGCTTCCTGTTTCTCTGCCTTCGTCGATTACCTGAGCTATCAACAATCCATGGAGAAACCAGTGTCTTTGCTATTTCCTCCGGGATGTTGCGTGAGTTCAAATATTCTCCCATAACAGCATGATTGTGCTGAAATCCAATTTTTATAAGATCTAGGTGAATACGTATACTTGAGAATCGCCAGGCTGAACTTAACAGCGACAAACATGCATATAAACAAAAACATACATAACGTGCACCGAAAGGGAGAGCGTAGAGCCGCTGCATATGTGTGTAATGCTGTTCCTAACGAACATGACAAATTGATTTAAGAACAAGGACCTAAAAAGAGAAATTGGGGTTCACCGATTACTGCTTTAAGTGGTCTACATGACATGTTAAGCTTAGCTAAAAAACTACACAGAGCCACCATGTCCACTTAACACTTACAAGAGGAAGGATGAGTGTCAAGTGATGGGCAAGAGTACGATAGATTCATGAGCACTAGACAGTGTGAAAAATACCAAATTGTAATCAAGAGGTCCTATTAATGCTGCTGTGTTGGCTGAACACTGATATCTTAGTCTGGTATTATGGAATATATAATAAATTAGCCATGGACAGGGCTTACATTTAGAATACTAGGGAGCTGCGCCCCCTGCTCGCTTTGCTCACCTACTGCCGTGTTTGGTTTACCAGATATACAATTTAAAGAGATTGTTATTTTCATGGGAATCGTTACGTATGCATTATTTTTACTTTTACTTTAATAACTTTTATAAAAACAATACTTGTCCTTTATTTCCGGCCCCAGGCGTGGTTACATCTCTTTCTCGCAGGACGTATGACGCTGCTCACGTTGTGAAGGGGGACGGCTGAACACACACTAAGCAGATGCCTCCACCACCCTGTTACATATGACTGTAGCTCTAGAAAGGCAGAATCATGTCTGTTCAAGGGTAAAGCAGTAGAAACCCGCAGTGTGAGTGTTGTCAGTATCACGGTATCAGCAGTCTCAATCACTTTCTACACTTTCTGATATACATAGTCACACTCTTTAGCATCACTGAGACCAAACAAGAACTAATGGCTGTAAATAAGAGCTACTTAAACTTCTTCTCTGCAGGTCTCTGCATTCTTTTTTGAAACATCTTGAGGACTCCCTGCTGCCAATTAAGCATCTAGCCCCTCTCAGCCTGTGAAGTACTGGCATACAGCTGCCTTCCTGCACATCATGTAAAGAGCATTCTGACAGCCACAGCAACAATTTTGCACAAAACCAGTAATGGGTATTGGATGATTTATAACACCAACATATTTTAAAAACTTATTTTCTGGGATCTTCACAATTTTGATGTCCAGGCTTTCAGTAGTCTAACAGAATAATTAGGAGGCACCTGTATCTTGAAACATAGATACTAGACCTTTGCAATATATTTGGACATCTACCTTTACACTTATCAGGATTCAAGAAGGAACAGACTGTTGGAGTAGCAGTGATACAAGAGCAGAAAACTCAATTAATTGAATTCCAGTAAATCAGAGAGCACATTCTTACCTATCCCAGACTGATCCACACAAGTACTCTGAAATGGTCACACATGCTTACAGCATCAAAAATATTATTTACGAATTTCTTGCAATGTGGAGAGCACATTTCAGAATTTCTTCAGACCTTGAATAATGCCACTAAATTCCTAAAGTTTTTTTCATCAGTTGACATAAGTAACAGATAAACAAGCAAGAATGCAAACTATCAAAATAAACAGACAATAAACAAAATCAAACTAATCATTTTGACCTACTTGTTATCCTGATGGTTTGGCTGCCCCTTTTGTCCACTTCTCAGCACCACAAACCAACACTCCTTCTCCTAGTTCTATCTCTCCCTCCTTTTTTCTTCCTCAAATTTGGGTCTGTCTTCATCTTAGTGAGCTTTCATCCCATTTTATATACATCTCCATTAGTGGAGAAGTTTTTAAATCTACACTAGGAGCATTTCTGACCTCAGGGTTTCATAATGTCCTGGGGTCACCAAGTCCAGTGCCTTCCTGAAATAGGGAAGCCCTAAACCCTGTTCTGCCTTAAAATGAGTACTATTAAAAATTGTATCCTGAGCCACTTAATTAATTAATTAAATGTTCACAGCACTTTCCAAATCTACTCACAGCCCTGTTTATAGACATTGGGGAACCACTTTAATCACCACCCATGTGTATCATCCACGTGGATGATACGATGGCAGACATTCTTGTGCCAATGCTTTCACCAGACACTAGCTCTTAGGTGGAAAAGGGGTTAGAGAGATAGTGGTCAGTAAGGGACAGGGAATGATTAAGGAAGACAGAATGACCAGGTTAAGGTAGGCAATTTGTCCTGGGAATCAAGAAACACCATACTGTTTTCAAAAGATGCCCAGGGATTATTTATGACCACACAGAGTCATGACCCCAGTTTTATGCCTAATCTTAAGGACAGCACCAATTTTTACAGCATGGTGTCCTCGTCACTGCACTGAGATACAGGGATCCATACACACACACCACAGGGCGAGCACCCCGATGATTTCACCAACACCACTTCCAGCAACACCTCATGCTTTGTGTTGTCACAAAGGCTTACAGCTCCCTATATCTTAACTCATGAAGTACTAGGATATCAATTTAATCAAATATTATAATATACTGCTCAAAAAATTAAAGAAACATTTTTTAATCAGAGTATAGCATCAAGTCAATGAAAATTCTGGGATATTGACCTGGTCAGTTAAGTAGCAGAGGGGGTTGCTAATCAGTTTCATTTGCTTTCAGGTGCACTAGAGGGGCAACAATGAGCCAACCCCCAAAACAGGAACAGTTTATCAGGTGGAGGCCACTGAATTTTTTCCCTCCTCATCTTTTCTGACTGTTGTTTCACTAGTTTTGCATTGGGCTATGGTCAGTGTCACTATTGATAGCATGAGGTGATACCTGGACCCTACAGAGGTTGCACAGGTAGGCCAACTTCTCCAGGATGGCACATCAATACGTACCATTGCCAGAAAGTTTGCTGCATCTCCCAGCACAGTCTCAAGGGCATGGAGGAGATTCCAGGAGACAGGCAGTTACTCTAAGAGAACTGAACAGGGCCATAGAAGGTCCTTAAGCCATCAGCAGGACCAGTATCTACTCCTTTGGGCAAGGTGGAACAGGATGAGCACTGTCAGAGTCCTACAAAATTACCTCCAGCAGGCCACTGGTGTGAATGTCTTTGACCAAACAATCAGAAACAGACTTCATGAGGGTGGCATAAGGGCTCAAAGTCCTCTAGTGGTCCATGTGCTCACTACCTGGCACCGTAGAGCTCAAATGGCATTTGCCATAGAATACCTGTGCTTTTCACAGATAAGAGCAGGTTCACCCTGAGCACATGTGACAGACGTGAAAGGGTCTGGAGAAGCCATGGAGAATGTTATACTGCCTGTAACATCATTCAGCATGACTGGTTTGGTAGTGGGTCAGTGATGGTCTGGGGAGGCATACCCATGGAGGGATGCACAGACCTCTACAGGCTAGACAATGACAACTTGACTGCCATTAGGTATCAGGATGAAATCCTTGGACCCACTGTCAGACCCTATGCTGGTGCAGTGGGTCCTGAATTCCTCCTGGTGCATGACAATGCCCTGCCTCATGTGGCGAGAGTATGCAGGCATTTCTTCGAGGATGAAGAAATTGATACCATTGACTGGCCACCACACTCACTTGACTTAAATCCAATAGCACAACTCTGGGACATTATGTTTCGGTCCATCTGACGCTGCCAGGTTGCACCTCAACCTGTCCAAGAGCTCAGTGATGCCACTATCTATCGTCTCATTAAGAGCATGTTCCGACACTGTTAGGCATGCATACAAGCACTTGGGGTCATACAAACTATTGAGTATGATTTGGAGTTGCTGCAATGAAATTTTGGAAAAATGGACTAGCCTGCCCCATCATTTTTTCACTTTGATTTTTGAAGTGTCTTCGAATTCAGCCCTCTGTATGTTGATAATTTTCATTGCCATCAAACAATGTGGCATCTTTTCATTCCTAACACATTACCCAGCCCATATCAGTATAGATATCCAGCAGGATTTTATTTCCCTTTGACATCTGATGTGTTTTGAAATGGTTCCTTTAATTGTTTTGATCAGTTTATTTTCATCTTCATAAAGTTTGTTTTATTATTCATAAATGACACCATTTTGGTGCTTCCCAGTGAGTTTTGATTACTATGATGCAGCTCATTGCTAGGGCATTTACTAAGTGTGCGTTACATTATTGCTGCCATCTTTTTTAAGAGAAGCCTCATTTTCAGTTATTGTTGAAACTTTGTTTAGGTAAAGAAAAACCTTTTATTTAAAGATGTACAACTAGTTTCTCAGGAATATCTTAATAAACTAGTTTTGACTTTTAGTTTTGATTTAATTCATTTTTGCTTTGAGCTCATCTAAATGCACCTCTCCTAGTCTTCTGTGAATTGAGCACTACTCTTTCTTGGTGACCGCTCCTCATTTTCCCATATAGATTTCCTATCTTTGATTAATGAAAAAAATTAACCATTCCCATCGCCCTTTTATAGAAAGAACAAAATGGATAAGACATACTCCCTTTTGTAGTCAGAAGGTCAGGCTGGCCTGAATTGACCTTCCCCACATTGTCTTCTTCCTCACAGGATGCCACTTTCTTTGTCTAGTGCTCTCAGGACAATTCATTCTGGGACACCCACTTCAAATATAGGATTAATTGGCCCCTGGCAGTAAATGTTTTATTCACACTGTCAAGTTGAATTACATCTGTACTGCCAGCGCTGTCGGCCACATCCCTGTTCTATGCCACCCTAGCCTGGCATGCCATCATTATATGTTATTGTCAGAGTTTTATATATTTTAAAAATACTGCATGCTTTTAGTTGCAACTGTGTATTTTTTATCTTTTTTTCTTTTAATGTGTTGTCTTCAGAAAAGAAGCACATGTCATAAATCTCAATGCCAATAGGTGGCTCTGTTAGCAGCATTCAACTTTCACCCACTCGCCTGCTCTTGTCTCATATATGAAGTTCTTTCTTAGAATTTGTATTCTGCAGAGAGACATTTTTGGGAACTATTGTCATATTGAATGAATCATTTAGAGTCACCCAATCTGCTGTCTGCTGTTTCTGTGAGAAGCAGAAGTGCTGCTTCCAAAACAGACATTAAAGTATGAGCTCATTTGAGCATTGTCTGTGTTGACTTAAAGCAGTGGTATTTTGAAAAGAAGGCAGAGGTGGATTAATTGAGGTCATTACCAGGAAACAACTGCAGGGGTCTGATTTCTTTTATCCTTAAATCATATTCAGTTGTGTAGACTCATGTTTCTGGTTGACTTTGGTCAATTAAATGAAGGTTTATGGGGTGTGGATCATTGCCCAGTTAAAACATGTGCTGTATGCATTGTAATCCATCAGATATAGTGTTAAGGGTCTTTAACACCTGGAAAGAATTCTTATCTGGCAGAAACACTAGCAGCCTTGAGAGTTACATTACCCTTTAAAAAAAAAAATCAGTTATATATTAATGTGGGTTGCTCTTTTTTCACTAGTTACGCAAGTGTAAAACATTCTTCTCTCTGTGTAAAAACGAGTGAGTGACAAAGGAATTTCATTGGCACTTAGCCCAGAAAGAAGTGCCATCCAGACATGTATTTTTTTCTGTGAAGACATGGCTGCCTTCCAATCAGCATACAAAAAAATTCTATCCATTTGATAAAGGCAACAAGCACCCGACTCAAATGAAAAGGCTATTAAACAATGGAAAATTCTACAGTGGCACTGTGATTAACACACTGAATTGCTACAGTAACAGGGTGGTGACTGCAAAGCATTTGGACTGGGGCACGCTTCAGGATGTAAGATGCACTGACAAGTTGTTCTCTAGGCATGCTGAGCTGATTCATTCCATTAAAAAGGTACACATGGTGTGAATAAAAAGCACATTTCAAAGCAAAGTTAAATAACACAAGGGGAATCTCAAAAGAAGCTATTTAGACCTCTCTGGACCCAATAGGCTCACAGTAGATGCTTACATATAAATCTGAAAGTCCTTTATCCATCTATTCATTCATCCATCTTCCAAACCTGCTGGATCCTGAGTAGGGCTATGGGGTAATACTAATTACAGTTAGGTCCATAAATACTTGGACAGAGACAACTTTTTTCTAATTTTGGTTCTGTACATTACCACAATGAATTTTAAATGAAACAACTCAGATGTAGTTGAAGTGCAGACTTTCAGCTTTAATTCAGTGGGTTGAACTAAAAGATTGCATAAAAGTGTAAGGCAACTAAAGCATTTTTTAACACAATCCCTTCATTTCAGGGGCTCAAAAGTAATTGGACAATTGACTCAAAGGCTATTTCATGGGCAGGTGTGGGCAAGTCCATCGTTATGTCATTATCAATTAAGCAGATAAAAGGCCTGGAGTTGATTTGAGGTGTGGTGCTTGCATGTGGAAGATTTTGCTGTGAACAGACAACATGCGGTCAAAGGAGGTCTCCATGCAGGTTAAAGAAGCCATCCGAGAAATTGCTACAATATTACGAGTGGCAAAATCTACAGTCTGGTACATCCTGAGAAAGAAAGCAAGAAATGATGAACTCAGCAACGCAAAAAGACCTGGACGTCCACGGAAGACAACAGTGGTGGATGATCGCAGAATCATTTCCATGGTGAAGAGAAACCCCTTCACAACAGCCAACCAAGTGAACAACACTCTCCGGAGGATAGGCGTATCGATATCCAAGTCTACCATAAAGAGAAGGCTGCATGAAAGTAAATACAGAGGGTGCACTGCAAGGTGCAAGCCACTCATAAGCCTCAAGAATAGATAGGCTAGATTGGACTTTGCTAAAGAACATCTAAAAAGACCAGCACAGTTCTGGAAAAACATTCTTTGGACAGATGAAACCAAGATCAACCTCTACCAGAATGATGGCAAGAAAGAAGTATGGAGAAGGTGTGGAACAGCTCATTATCCAAAGCATACCACATCATCTGTAAAACACGGTGGAGGCAGTGTGATGGCTTGGGTGTGCATGGCTGCCAGTGGCACTGGGACACTAGTGTTTATTGATGATGTGACACAGGACAGAAGCAGCCGAATGAATGCTGAGGTGTTCAGAGACATACTGTCTGCTCAAATCCAGCTAAATGCAGTCAAATTGATTGGGCGGCGTTTCATGATACAGATGGACAATGACCCAAAACATACAGCCAAAGCAACCCAGGTGTTTATTAAAGCAAAGAAGTGGAAAATTCTTGAATGGCCAAATCAGTCACCTGATCTTAACCCAATTGAGCATGCTTTTCACTTGTTGAAGACTAAACTTCGACAGAAAGGCCAACAAACAAACAGCAACTGAAAACCGCTGCAGTAAAGGCCTGGCAGAGAATTTAAAAGGAGGAAACCCAGCATCTGGTGATGTCCATGAGTTCAAGACTTCAGGCTGTCATTGCCAGCAAAGGGTTTTCAACCAAGTATTAGAAATGAACATTTTATTTCCAGTTATTTAATTTGTCCAATTACTTTTGAGCCCCTGAAATAAAGGGATTGTGTTTAAAAAAATGCTTTAGTTGCCTCACATTTTTATGCAATCGTTTTGTTCACCCCAGTGAATTAAAGCTGAAAGTCTGCACTTCAACTGCATCTGAGTTGTTTCATTTAAAATTCATTGTGGTAATGAAAAAAGTTGTCTCTGTCCAGATATTTATGGACCTAACTGTATTTTTAATATGATTCTTTCAAGTTTTCGTATTTTAGTCTAATTTCTTGTGTTCTTTCATCACAAGTCCTCTTGTCTGTTTGTTTGTCATACTATAAATGACAGCAAAAAATTGTTTTATTATAGATTTACTGTATATGTCATGCATCCATTCAATTTGTAATCCCTGGGC
This sequence comes from Polypterus bichir lapradei, assembly GCA_026402145.1. Lineage (NCBI taxonomy): Eukaryota > Metazoa > Chordata > Cladistia > Polypteriformes > Polypteridae > Polypterus > Polypterus bichir. The sequence goes on from JANRMT010062804.1 coordinate 26,634,579, forward strand.
ACTATGCAGGAATCAGAAGAGATGGGGTTCATCATAGGGTACACGGTGTATGCAGGAATAGTTTAAAACAACAGTGAACATAACAACAAGAATACAAATTGTTTTAAAGAAACTGGAATGTAAAAAGAAAACCTACAAGTATACCACATAGGAGACACTCCTAGACAATGGCGTGCACTCAACTCTGTCTTACAGAGAACATTGTTGAAGTGAGCCTTTGCTAACTCTACAAGAAGTACAGACCATAGAGGATAGGGAGCAGGAGAGCACAACATACCCACACACACATTGTGCCACATATCTTTGAACAATTAAAAAGATTTACTACAGAAAACTAATGTTAACTTGCAGGGCACATATCAGCTTCATAGATGGTGTTATATTTCAACCAGGGATTCTCCACTGGCTGGGGTTCAAATCCTTATTCTATGTCTTCCTTGTTCATTTTGATTCTTTTGTTTCTATTAGTTTTATTTGTGTATTTGTATTATTCTTTGTATTTGATTTTGTCTATGTGTGCATGCTTCTGCTACATTACTTTTGTTTTGTAGATGGTTTCCCAAGAGGTGGGGCCACCTGTCCATCACCACAAATGCCCTCAGCCCTATATAGGTGGAATTAATCCAAAGTCTCTTGCCATTCATGTCAAATGCTCTTGGAGTTGCTGAGTATTACTAATAATTTTTTTTCTGTGTTTTTGAACCTGTGCTCTGTTTTTTGACAGTTCTCTGGATTCTGTATTAGGGCTTTGTTTGATTGGAATCCTTTATGTTTTAGGCAACTCTTTTTTATCATTTTTGCTCCATGGAGCTTACATTTTGCTCAGAGCATTTTTGAGAAAAATACATATTTTGTTTTATAAAGATCCTTTGTTTGCCCTTATTACTAGACAGGGCTTAATGGTAATATCCCCCTCTCGTGGACATTTTTAGAAGTTTTGGGTCTTTGTACTTGAGACTTCTCAAGCTCGTAACAAACAGTATCCTGGCTGTACATTCATTCAGTTTTCAAGCATACTGTTCTGTCAGTCAATTAGTTATTTCACAATATTTCTCCCATCACAGTAATAAATATTTGCCTCACATAATTAAGAAAATTTCCAGAAAAGATTATTTCAATCTCTGTCCTTTGTAACAGGGACAATTGTACAAATAAACCTACTCAGTTCTGATCCTTGCTACATCAGTATGCAGTAGCATAAAATGAACAGTTGTGTAACTTTTGCTTTTATGTAAAAATACTTAAAATAAAGCTGGTTTATGGACTTTAAAACCGTTTAATAGGATTTTACCAAAGTAGCAAACTGTGAGTGGCACTATAGCACAGTGACTAAAGCTGCTGCCTCAGGGATTTGAATTCAATAAGGAAACACTGAGGTTTTTTTAGTGAAATTAAGAATGATCTGAGAGTTTGTGAAAGAGCAGAGAACTAGGAGATGAAAACTCAGTGAGAGATGAGACAGAATCATAGTCAAGGGACATGCTTGATAAGTTTCTTTTTTCTAGCAAAAAAAAAATTGGAAAATTAAGATGGAGTCTAAATATTGAGGTTACTGAGAAATTAATTTATTCCAGCAGGATTGACTACTGGAATGCAGTATTCACTGGCTGTTAAAACTATTCTATATGCAGGTTTCAGATAATTCAATATTTTGCTATAAGAATCATTACAAGAAGTAGAATCATCAAAACTGAGAGCATAATCCCTGTTCTTTAGTCTTTATACTGGCTTAGTGGTGATTTCTCAATCTGCTTTCTTACATATAAAGCTTTAAATGGCCAAAGTCTTACTTACATTGGAACATTAGAGCAATCTAGATGAGGACAGGCTATTCAACCCAACAAAGCCTGACAGTCTTATCTACTTAATTGTTCCAATATAACATCAAGTCTGCTTTTGAAAGTCCCTAAAGTCCTACTGTCTACCACATTTCTTGGTAGCTTATTCCATGTGTCTCTGGTTCCCTGTGTAAAGAAACTTACTAATGTCTGTACAAGATTTATTCTTAATAAGTTTCCAACTGTGTCCCTGTGCTCTTGATGAGCTGATTTTTAAGTTACAGTCTCAATCCACTGTACTGATTCCCTTTATAATTTCAAGCACTTCAATCATGTCTCTTCTTAATTGTCTTCTGCTTATAAATGAAAAGGCTCAGCTCTTTAAATCTTTTAATCTCATAATTCATCCTCTGTAACCCTGGAATCAGCCTAGTCTCTCTTCTGTGGACTGTTTACAGTGCTAGTATGTCCTTTTTATAGCCTGGAGACCTAAATTGTACTCAATACTCAATAAGTGTGTTTTAAAGCTTAAGCATAAACTCCCTGGACTTGTACTCTACTCATAGTGCTATATAACCCAACATTCTTTTAATGGCTTCTGGTAAACTTATTCAGGCTCATGGTAATGCTGTCCTCCTGGCATTGCAACCAAACTTTGCTTCAGTTTGGTAGACAGGTGTCATCCCAACTGACTGAAAAAACATCCATATCTGGAAAAGGAAGGGTGATTGCCTGGATTGTGGCAACTACAGGGGTATAACACAACTCTTGGTTCCAGGTAAGGACCTTGCTAGGACCATCCTCAATATGACTCGTGATCACTTGCTCAACTTCCAGCGACTGGAGCAATCTGCTTTTATACCTATGAAGTCTACCATAGGACATTTCCTGTCACAAATATCACACATATCAGCAGAGTTTCTTTGAAGCCTATATTGATTTTCATAATGTGTTCAACTCGGTTGATCGAGTTGCCCTGTGGGACATCCTGAGACTTTGCGGGATTCCCCCGAAGTTGCTGGATGTCATGACTGGCTTGTACACTGGTACATTGAGTACTGTGCAGAGTGGAGGCAGAACCTCAACATTTTTCCCAGTTGATTCTGGAGTTTTTCAGGAGTGTGTTCTTACTCTTACCCTGATCAATGATGGCATTGACTGGGTTTTGGACAGGGTCAAGGGATCCAGAGGCTGTGCAGCATCTGTTGGTGAAAAAAGATTTACTGATCTTTGATGATGATGCTGTGATCTTCATGGAGTCAATGGATGTTATGATCAGGGCTCTCAAGAGACTGAATGAGCAATCTGAGTGTTTGGGCTTGCAACTGTCCTGGATAAAAAACAAAATCCAAGAATTTAATAACCACTGGGCACAGCCATCAGCAGTGTGTCTGTCTGTGTAGAGAATGTCAATCGCATCCAGAGGTTTACTTACCTCGGCAGTGACATTCATGTCACTGATGACTCTTTCTATGAAGTCAGTAGACAGATTGGGAGAGCATGAGAGGGTCATGAAGTCACTGGAAAGGGGTGTGTGGTGCTCCCGATACCTTTGCAAAAGAATGAAGGTTCAAGTCTTTAGAGTCCTGGTGTTCCCTGTTTTGCTATAATGTTGTGAGACATGGATGCTATACAGTGACCTGAGATGAAGACTGGACTCCTTTGATACCATGTCTCTTCAGAGAATCCTTGGCTAATGCTGGTTTGATTTTGTGTCAAACAAGTGGTTGCTCATGGATTCCTGAATGAGGCGCATTACCTACATTGTGCGGGAGCGTCAGTTACGGTACTATGGCTATGTGGCATGATTCCCTGAGGGTGACCCAGCTTGCAGGAGGACCCAAGCGGCTGGATCAGGCCAAGGTGATACTCACATAACACCTGGCTGTGGCAGATAAATGGCCATTTCCAGAGTGTGGGACAGGACTGGTGTCTGTCTAGAGGGTTGCCAAATGGGATCCTAAACTGTTTTGTCATGTGGTGGGTGCAGCAACATGCTGTACCAGTGCATGATCCCCAAACTGACCTGACCTGAACAAAGTCTGGAAGTTCATAATTTCGAGTCTCATAAGGTGTACTTTCAATTTTCAGACCTCCCATTCTGTATTCAACCCTAACATTTTATCTTCCTATGTGTAATGCTTTACATTTACTTACATTAAATTTCATCTGCCACAAATCTTCCCAAGCCTGTATGCTGTCCAATGGATTCCAGATTAGCTGTCACTCAACCTAGCTTGGTATCATCTGAAAACTTAACCAGCTTGTTATTTATATTCCTATCCAAATCTTTTATTACATATTAAAATAGCAGCAGCCCTAATACTGATCCCTGTGGAGCACAACTCTTAACATCTGATAGGTTTCCTTGTACCTGCCTCCTGTGTTTGAGCCAATTTTGTACCCATCTACACACAACACCCTGAACTCCCACTTCTTTAACTTGATGCCCCACCTTTCATTTTGTACCTTACCAAATGGTTACCTATCTGAACTTACCATTATTTACAAACCAGAGCATACATTAACATCTCAAGATGCCAGCCTACTAAAAATCGCAAGGATTAACAAAATAGCAGTAATAGCAGTAGAGGTCAAATTTTTATAAAAACACGTGCATTTCTTGCTTAAGGTTCTGAACTTCAAACGACTTGGAACCTAATTATTTTTTTATTTTTGTAATGTTTCCATTTATTATTTTTAGTTATTATTTTCATTTTATATTGTTAATTATATTTGTCATAACAGTGGCATCTGCTGCCATTTTGAGAATCTTTTTTACCATTCTCATTGCCATTTTTAATATTGTTTCCATCTGGCAGAGGTCATGTTGTATACTGGTTGCTAAACCAGTTGGAAAAAGGAGAAAGCAAACTGGTATGTTTCTCTCTATAATTTGATTCATATTTTAAAGAGCTGTTTCCTATATGAAAGTACCAGCTTCTAAAAGATATTCAAAGGTGACAAATACTGTGGAGTCTAAACTAGATCTGACCCATATGATCTCGCATGATATTATCCTGAAGGTTATACTCTGTGAATGATCTTATTAATGCCCTTGTTATAAACACTAGACATGTGAGTTGGTAATGAAACCAGGAGATGAAAGTAGTGTGGAAATATATGATGAGGCATAAGCCTGGGCAATAGAAAGAAAGGCAGTCAGAATCAAGTGAACAAAATACAAGGGCAAAGTAAATCTTGAGAGTTTCAAGCAGAAAAATAAGTCTTAACTGAAAACACAAACATTAACACTTGGAACCATTTGACTGCCAAAGAGTAAGAAATCAGAAATTTTAAAAGTGTTTAGCACCTGTCTTTTCATGATAATTGTCCACAAAAGGTTTTGTATTAGCCACCTCACTTGTCTATTATTGATGAACAATAAGAAGTGCCCCTATATTGTACCTTAGCTTATTAACCCTTTTTTAAATGTATACCACAGGCTACACTCTGTTGGGACCACAGCTTACAGATTTCTCCCAGTTCTCCATCACTAATTTGACTAACACTCACTAGTGTCATTAAACAATAAGGTAGTTTCAGTGAGATAATAAAAACTGTATTACTCTAAACCTATCTTTATTTTTTTAGAGAAACCAGACATATCAAACACCAGCAGATAACACAAATTAAAATACACAACATGAGCAATTTAAATAATATCCTACAGCAATGAGACACTAGAAACATCATAAAGAGTTGGGGCACCACAGTGAACCCCGTATATTGTACTGCCAAACGGAACAAAATAAACGGTTTAAAAAATAGATAGCTTGTCTTGTTCAGACATGAGCCTTCGTTAGACTGCCCCAAGATGGTACTGGAGCTGTTTACGATGTCTGCAAGCCATAAGGGCTGGATTCAGGAGGGTGAAAACCGGCGTCGAGACAGAGGAGCTGTTGATCATCCTTTCTGCAAAGGGGAGAAGAGGGAAGGCATTAGACAACAATGTCACCCTCTATCTCTGAGTATAACAGTTATTAAATGAGCTCTGAGGTTGTCTCCCAGACGCACATATGTGACACGGCACCCTTCTCAGCCCAGACCCATTGTGTTATGCAGCCTGAACCAAGAGGTCATGTATCCAAGAAAGTGTATCGGCTTTGGCATGGAGGAGGCCTTGGCGATGTAGGACCTTAAATTTAAATGACTCTTTGTGCAAAGCCATCCAGTGTAAGTCACATGGTCAGTGTTGGAAGTTGAAAGGGTCAACAAGAAATGAATTGAACTGATAGGAGCAAAAGTGTGCAAGTCATGACAATGAGACAGCATGCTTTGGGGCTAAATAAAACATCAGAGCAACAGTCAGCGTGTTTTCCATTTCCGTAATTGTCAGTCTGGGATGTAAATAATTATAGTTCATTTTCCCATTGTAACATTGCTTAAAGACAGTATTCCTTTTTTAAATCTTTATTGACAGTTGGTGTCACTATGGAGTTCTTCTGATCCAGGCTCAAAATAAGATTATTCCAAAATGCAATCAAACAAAAAGACTAAAAAAATCTGACAAAATGGATAAATAGGAGTATTATTAAAAGGTAAAACAGAACATTTCACTGTACAAGAAAATGTAAAAGGCCAGATAATTCTGACATAGAGGAATACTGGAAAGTACAACAAGATATCAAAAAACATTTTTGGAATTTCAAAAGAGAAACCAAAATAAAAGTTGCTATAGAAGCCAAAATGAATAGCAAGAAATCTTTTCAGTACCACTCCAGTAAAAAGATGATAAAAGAGAAATTAATGGGGACACGAATAGAGAAATCATTGAAAATAAGGACATAGCAAATGAACTGGAAAGTTGCAAATATTGATTCCAGTCTTGAAGAAAGGAGACAAAAAGGATCATAGTAATTATAGAACAATTAGACTTACTTCTGCCCCATGAAAAATTAAGAAAACTATAATAAGAAATAAATTAGAAAAACAAAAACATAAAAAAATAGCAACTAGCATGGATTTATGAAAGGAAGGTCCTGCCAAACAAATCCCTTAGATTTTTTTGATGAAGCAACCTGAATAGTTGATAAAAACAAAGCATACACAAAATATTTTATACAGTCCCACACCAAATGGGAGGCAAGGAGTACACATAAGAGGAGAATGCTTCAAATGGAGCAAGGTCATCAGTGGAGTCACTCAGGGGTCTGTCTTTGGACCATTACTTTTTCTCATTTATATTAATGACATTGATTCTGGTATAGTTATTAAACTTGTCAAATTTGCAGATGACACTAAAACTGGTGGGATGGCAGACACTGAGGAGCCAAAAAAAAAAGAATTCAAAAGGCCTGGACACCCTTCAGAACTGGACAAACACCTGAAAAATGCACTTTAATGTGGAAAAGTGAAAAGTGCTACATGTAGGCAAAAGACTGTCATACAAGAAGAAACTTCTGAAAAGGATTTAGGGGTATATGTTGACATAACATTTTCATCAACTAAGAAATGTACAGAAGGAATTAAAAAGGCAAATAAAATGTTAGGTTATATCATAAAACCTGAATTTAAGTCAAGGGACATTATGCTCCAACTATATAATGCACTGGTAAGACCACATCTGTAGGGGAGAACAACCAAGTGCATCCTAGGACTTAAGGACATGTCCTATTCTGACAAATTCAGAGAATTAAACCTGTTTAGTTCTAAGCAGAGGAGACTATGTGGGGATTTAGTCCAGGTATTTAAAATCCTCAAAGGCATTTATAAAGTAGATCCAGCAACATTAAGGGAAAGTGCATTTAAAACTGAAGTCAGGAAGCACTTCTTTCCACAAAGAGATGTAGGACACACAAGCTACCGAGACATGTAGTTGAAGCAGAAGCCTTGATGACCTGTAAGAAAGATTTGAATAATAAATTGGTACAGCTTAGCTATTAGCTAAACTAACAGTCTTGATGGACTGAATGGCCTCCTCTCAATTATCAGATTTCTTATGTTCTTATGACAGTACCTCCACCCACCACGTAGCCCAAATATTTGGCCACAGTTAATCCACAAAAAGCATTTTTTTGCCTTATATAATGCAAGAATTCTTACCTGAACGTGATGTACATGGTACTCCCATTTGCTGAAATAAATGAAAATTTCATCCAAGTAGGCAGCACTATATGAATTGTGGGGCCATAGCACTTTATCCACCAGAGGTTGGAAGGTTGCAGATGCCCCATGCAAAATGAAATGGGAGGGCCCAGTACTGCCAGTGGCCTCTAGGGGTGCTAATTTTTTTTTCTTCCTTGGCATATTCCATAAAAAGAATTTGCCAATACCCTTTTATCATGCCAAGAGTGGTAAAGTATTGAGCCTTCCTGAGCCACTCAAGTGGTTTGTCCACTCACAGCATAGGGTAGGCATTGAATCAAGAGACGTGATTAAGCCGAAGGACATCATTGCAAAAGCATCAGCTCCTGTCTGGCTTTGGGACCAAGGCAATCGTGCTAGACCAGGAACTATAAATTTCCTCAATTGCCCCAAAATCTAGCATTCACTTGATTTGAAGCTCTACTTCAGTGAGCTTTGCTTCAGGGAGGCAGTATTGGCATTCCCTGATGATCACTTCTGGGTAGGTAATGATATCATGTGCAATCAGAGAGGTCCAACCAGGTTTTTCATTCATCAATTAATGGGCAGACAGGATAGCTGCTTTGTGTTCCCATCATTGTTTGGGTGTCAAATTTGAACCATAATTAAGGTTATTTTGGAAAGCAAAGAAGCAATGCAGTTGTCTGGAGTAGGGACCGGGGTCCCTTTTCCTCCACAGTTTCAACATATTCACGTGATTAATGTGTTTGGTTGGCCAATGATTGGGTTGTTTCACCAAATAATCAAGCATCCCTTTCCCTTCCTTAATTTTGTAATATCCTTGCCAATGAGAAAATAATCTGAATTGGAAAGTGGGGATGAGAACCATGATATTTTCTCCAGCATCGAACTCAGGGAGAGTCATGCCACAATTGTATAGCCAGGCCTGTGTGGATTGCACATCAACAACAACAACAACATTTATTTATATAGCACATATTCATACAAACAGTAGCTCAAAGTGCTTTACACACATTTAATTAACATCGAATAAGAGTAAGGTCCAATGGCCAGGGGGGACAGAAAAAACAAAATAAAAACTCCAGACGGCTGGAGAAAAAAAAATAAAATCTGTAGGGATTCCAGACCATGAGACCGCCCAGTCCCCCCTGGGCAACATATTCCATGTTTGTCTTTAAGGTAGGTCCAATTTTATCAAATCTATCGCATAACTGTGTGATATATTCTAAATTAATGGTAGAAGGGAGTGCCTCATTTTCCCAACCTTCCTTTAGTATGTCCAATAGTCCCTGAAGTTGTCATTTATATAATAATTCAAACAGCAAGAACTCCATTGAGGTTTGAGGGACCTCCTGGTAAGCATATAGCACGAGAGGGACATTCTGATCCCAGTTTCTCCCATCCTCACTAACCACATTGTGAAGCATTTGTTTGAGCATCTGATAAAACCACCCTTTGGTGGTTTTTAAGTGCTTGATGTTGAGTAACTTGGCAACTTCCATGAACATCTCCAAAGTAAACAGCATTCCCTGATCAATAACAACCTCTTTAGGGATGTCACGAAGTTGCCAAAGTTCAAAAAGCACAGCTTCAAAATCATTTCCAAGGTTTCCCACTAAAAGGGGGAAACACCATCAAAATGCCCCAGCTAGAGACAAAAAGGGCCGTGATAAATCTTGATAAACTAAAAAGTTTATTTTCACCAAAAGGCTGTGCAATCCCCAAAGTTCCAAATAGCACAAGGAGATGTCTGAAATGGCAAGGCAATATGCAGTAAACAAAGTCCCAATACGGAATTCAAAAATTGTGGTAGAAAAACAGAGCTGAGGTTCAAAAATATCAATAAGCACAGTATGAAAAACATCATCCAAGAGGTGTAGTCAAAAGCAAAGCACAGGGTCGAAATTCCAGAAAACACAAAACAAAGCAATAGCATATAAACTCACCAAAACACTCCTCACTTCCAGCACATTCAATAAACCACCAGGAACACTGGGAAGCCCTCCAATAAATAGGGTCGGGGGGGGGGGGGTTCCGACAGTGATAGGCTGGTGGCCCCATTCCTTGTGGGGCCATCAAACAAGCACAAGGGCCATAACTAAGGTCCTTCGCCTTTTTCAACATACAAAGAAAAATGGATGGTGAGTCTAATTGAATAGGATTACTTGGAGTGCAGTAGAAAGTAATCAAAAGTCAAAGCTAAAGACTGCTACACAATTTTTTTTTTTTGAAATGTTACTAAAACAATAACCAAAGATCTGTAGTCAGTTTGGGTGTTCTTAAATAGATTTTATTTTCTTTATTTGCTTGATTAGTAGACTCTTGCTAGTCTTTCCTAAAATTTCTCACTGCTCAGACATGTCTCAATACATGCAACCTTCTTTTATAGCTTGAGCAAGTTCTATGGAGGTATGGGCACAGACGCCAATGTCTGGAGAAGTACTGTACATTTGCTAACATCCTCTAATCTTTTGCCCACACGCTGGAGGATGAAGCCCACAGATGACACATCCGACTTGGCACTGAAGGTCCCCCCTCTTCCTCCCAGTGAGCTATTTAAAGAAACATGTGGCCTGAAATACAGTAGGCCTTCATTGTGAGCCAGAGAGTGAGAACATAGCGAACAGGGTCATTCAAGGATGCATATTGATCAAAATAATACCTTTGGAACTTTTTCTTTCTTTTTGTCCAGTTTTGTTTTGTATTAAATGGGGTACTGGCCGGTCCCCAGTGCCTTATGTTCTCCCTCTTGTCCTTTTCATTACACTGTATTATCACATTATGTGACACGTGCATAACGTGCCTAGTAACTGTGCTGCATTATTGTGACCAAACACACCAAATGGTGGCACCCTTGAAACATAATCACACAAAAATGGTGATTCAATAATACTAACAAAATAATGGTAAAAATACTTTAAAAACAAAATTACAATTAATTACTGTTAAAACATTAAACCAGCAAAAACAGTTTCTACTAAATTCAAAAACAAATATAATTAGTCGTACTTGTGTACATCTGCAAAGCATTTGCTATATTCAAATCATTAAACCTCTAATTCCAAGCAGATGCTGATGGTAACATTTGTTTTGATGAACAAGAACAGTAAGAGCACCGACTCAGCAAGTGGAAGCAGTATGAGAGGGCATTCTATTTGTTCTTTTTTATTCTGACTTTTTTGAAATATGCTGATTCTAATTTTGACAGCAGTTTTCAGCTTAAAAATGTATTTCATGTAGAGTCTTTTTCTGACAATATGTTGATTTTCAGGGGGTGCCATTTAGTGCAACGTTTGCCACAATATCAGTAGGGAAAAGGACAGAAAGTGTGCAGCACTTTACGTCGCCGCTGCAAAGGTCAGCACAGTGCACTTCCTGGCAATTGGAGATTACGGATAAATCCTTGCAAATTAGAATGCAAATTACTTTGGTTAGTGTTTCATCTTCGAGTTAGGGTTATTGGTTTTGGCTTAAGAACAGATCACATTGACTTACCGGTTACAAACTCTGCTTCTGGTCCTGCAAAACGCCATTATTCAAATGAGCATCTTTAGTGCCAACTATTTGTTAGCCTAGAAGAAGGGTGAGCCTGCCACAGTCAACATCCTAGTGTGACAAAGTTGAGCACTCCTTATGAGGATAGCCAGATAACTAGAAGAGCAATAAAATTAGCAGCAATTCATTGGGTCATCATTGGCTAGCAGCACACTGCACTACAATATTAATTTAGTAGGTTTGTTAGTTGCATGGAGTGGTAGGCTGAGCTGCAGAAGAATCTTTTTTGAGCAATTTATTCACTATCACGCATTGTTATGGTAGATGATACCACCCAGGGCTGAGAGGGGGGTGCTGTAGCTAGCTGTCTTGTCTTCTTCTTCCTCCACAATGCAGAGAAACCACCCAATGAGGTCAACTGACTCCACCCCTTTTGGTCTCTGGGCCATAAAAGCGTGGCCGCCTGGAAGGAGGTGCTATTTTTTATCCAAGTGACCCGAGCAAAGGAGCTCCTCACTCAAATAACAACTGACAAAGGTGTTGACAAAGATTTAGCCACATTGTTTCGGTGACAGTATTTTCGGTTTCTTTTGAGTGCTATTGTGTGTTATTTTTATTTAAAAACTTAAGTAAACGGGGACTTCCAGGTTAGCGTCCCATAATTTACCTCCCTGTTAGCGTCCCAAAATTTACCTAAGTATCTATCAGCCTGCCATTCCCACGGATGACCACAACATACATTTTTTTTGTTTTGTTTTATGATATTCCATTGCACTGAATGATACTAAATGCTGCATTGGATTTTCTGCATGTATGAACCTGTGCACTTACAGATGCCATCTCCCCAGCTTGGTTCTTCTGGTTCAGTAACAGAGATAAACTGAGGCATTTGCTGCGTAGGATGAAGTTCTGTTTGCTCTCATCTGTTACATATGTACTGTACTTTCAGGTGTATTTATTAAGAATCAAATATACTATGGAGTTTATTTGTGTTGTAATAACATATTGCTGCCCAAGATGAAAATCCAGTGCTCCCCTACTAATTTTTTTTGTAATTGCCAAACTCATAAAACACGTGCTGATAGCTGAAAAAGTCACCACTAATTGATGGATATGAGAATGCAAGTGTAAGCACAAAATACTGCAAAAAGTATGCATTGTACTGTGCTACACCTCAGCATTAGTGATAACTATTACATATTACATATTGTTTCCACTTCAAAACTAATTTATTTTTTCCATAATTAAAAAAGCGGAATTTGTTATTTGCAAATTAATTGTAATTCAGGTAGAAATAAATTGGCTCATGTGCTCATTAGTGTCTTTAAACTTGTGCAAGTTGATACCACAATAACGTGAGATCTGCCTCTGGTTATTTTGTAAATTCATCCATTTTCAAACCTCCTAATTCCATTGTGAAGTCTCAGTAATCTGTCATCAGCATTGGGCACAAGTCAGGAACCAGTGTTCATGGTGCACCAGTCATTGCAAACACTCATGCAAAAATGAAGGCCAGTTATTATACTAGTTGCAATACAACTAACCTGCACATCTTTGGGATAAAAGAAAACCAGACCTAGAAGTGAGGAGAATGAAACTCCAAAATATTGGTGCATTTTTTGAAAAAAAATCTTTTTTTTTATTTATTTTATTGATTTTATTAAAATCACACAACATTCCATACAAATAAATCAATTTTTACAAACATGAGATAGAAAACTAATCAACCCCCACCCCAAGCCAGCAGAGTAAAACTTAAAGCTAGTAAAAATAAGTAATTAGATGAATTAATAAGTGAATAAAGATAAATGGAGAAGAAAAAAGAAAAGGGGAGAGAATCTGCTTCCTCAGTGCTTTAAAAGTTTATTCTAAAATGTTGTTGATTAGATCCTGCCAAGTTTTAAAAATGTTCTGCACAGATCCTCTAAGTGAGAATTTGATATTTTCCAGTTTCAAATAGTATACAGTAATCCCTCGCTATATCGCGCTTCGACTTAGGATTCTTCCAGTTGAGCAAAATAAGTATGCGTGCCAATAGTGTAGTGAAGGCAATCAAAGTTTGTTTTTCCTTCTCCACTTTAAGCCCATCTGGGAGTACACCAAACACAGCTGTTAATGAGTTTGGAGGGATTGTGACACCAAGGCTGTCTGATAGGCATTTAAAGATTTTGATCCAGAATGATATTAATTTGTTGCAGGTCCAGAACATGTGGTCCAGTAAGGCTGGAATTTGATTGCAATGTTCGCAGGTTGGATCTTGCCCTGGAAACATTTTGGACAACTTTAAGTGAGACATACAGTATATAATTTTGAATTGAATAATTGTATGCTTTGCGCATATGGAGCTTGAGTGGATTCTTTGCATTGCTACTTTCCAGTCCTTTTCTGAAAAACTGAGTGAGAGATCCTTTTCCCACTGTCCTCTTGGATCTTTGAAAGGGAGGGACTGTAAAATGGTTTTATATATTACAGAAATGCTGTCTGAGTCCAGCATAGAGAAAGGTGCGAGATGAGGAAAATTGGGCAGGTTCTATTTAACAAAGTTTCTAATTTGAAGATAGTGAAAGAAATGTGTTGCTGGAAAGTTAAATTTGGAATGTAATTGTTCTTTGGATGCAAAGATGTTGTCTATGTACAGATCTCTAAGCAATTTAATCCCAAATGTTTTCCAGATATTAAAAACTGCATATTTTGCGAGGGTTGAAAAAGGTGTTTCTCAAATACAAGAACATATTCTTTCTACTCACCAGTGCATCATTGTTACTCAAGGATTGATTACTTCTTTATAGACAATAACTTTTTGCCGTTGATTAAATCTTGCGAATACGATGCTATTGTTATTTCTGACCATGCACCTATGATCTTGGAGCTAAAATTACTAAGCCCCATGCACTCACCCCGCAGATGGCGCCTCAACCCGCTTCTATTAGCTGACGAGAATTGTACGGAATTTATATCCAAACAAATCAAATTCTTTCTAGAGACAAATACATCCCCCGAGATCTCTGCAGGAATACTCTGGGAAACTCTTAAGGCCTTCTTAAGAGGTCAGATTATCTCATATCTTTCCCACAGAAATAAATCCGAAGCCAAGAAACTAGCAGAGATAAAAAGCGAAATTACTAAAATAGATGAAGAACACGCCAGACTACCAAGCGAGACTCTACATAGGAGGAGGCAGGCTCTACATTCGGAATTAAACCTCTTGACAACTAAAGAAACTGAACAACTAATTTACAAATCCAGACATCATTACTATGAACATGGGGAGAAAGCTAATAAGCTTTTAGCTCAACAAATTCACAAGCAAGAAGTGCGCAACGCAATCTCGGTAATTACTAGCACGAACGGAGATAAAATCGTCGAACACAAAAATATAATGCATACTTTCAGAGACTACTATAAATCCCTATATGCTACTGAGTTTAAAGAAGACAATACACAATCTAATACATTTCTAGATACATTACAGATACCACAAATAGACGCTTTTAGTGCGGAGGAACTTGATAAACCTCTGAAGTTATCAGAATTACTAGATGCTATAAAATCTCTCCAAGGTGGGAAAGCAGCAGGCCCTGATGGTTACCCTGCAGAATTTTACAAGAAATTCTCCGCTCAGCTAGCTCCCCTCTTATTAGCAACATTTACAGAAGCCAGAGATAACCAATCTCTTCCACAAACCTTTCGCCAAGCACTAATCACTGTCTTTCCAAAACAAAATAAGGACTTATTACAATGTGCATCATACAGACCAATTTCACTTCTGAATAACGACGTTAAAATACTCTCTAAAATCTTAGCCAGAAGGATGGAGAAAGTGCTCCCCTCGGTAATATCACAAGACCAAACTGGATTTATTAGGGGCCGGCACTTATCTTCCAATCTTCGACGCCTGTTTAATGTAATATACTCATCAACTAAATCAAACACCCCAGAAATATTATTATCACTGGATGCAGAAAAAGCATTCGACATGATTGAATGGAAATACCTTTTTACTATATTGGAGAAGTTTGGGTTTGGCCCAAACATCTGTGCATGGATTAAATTACTGTATACTAACCCAGAAGCTTCAGTTTGCATCAACAACATTTGCTCAGACTACTTTAAACTAGAACGTGGCACTAGACAAGGATGCCCCTTGTCACCGCTGCTGTTTGCGATTGCCATTGAACCACTAGCAATACATTGTCGAAATACTGATCAGATAAAGGGGATTTGCAGAGAAGGACTGGAACAGAAAATTTCATTATATGCAGATGGCATGGTACTGTATATATCAGACCCAGAAAATTCCGTGCCTGCAGTCTTAGCAGCACTCACAGAATTTCAAAAGATCTCTGGTCTCAGAATTAATCTGAATAAAAGTGTAGTCTTTCCAGTGAACTCTCAAGCATATAATATTAGATTAGATACATTACCTTTTATCATTGCAGAACAGTTTAAATACCTAGGGGTAAACATCACAAGTAAACATAAAGCTCTATATCAACAAAATTTCGCCGTTTGCATGGAAAAAATTAAACAAGACTTGCATAGATGGTCAACCCTTCATCTCACACTAGCTGGAAGAATTAACACTGTTAAGATGAATATTCTTCCTAAACTCCTTTTTTTATTTCAAAACATCCCAATATACATTAATAAATCATTTTTTAGGCAATTAGATTCGACAATAACCTCATTTATTTGGAATTCAAAACATCCACGCATCAAAAGAGCGACCTTACAAAGACAAAAGGCAGAAGGCGGCATGGCTCTTCCTAACTTCCAGTTTTATTACTGGGCAGCAAATATACAGGCGATAAGAACCTGGACACAAATAGAAGAACATACACAGGCTTGGTCCGCAATAGAAGTAAAATCCTGCAGTACTTCTTTGTATTCCTTGCTCTGTGCTCCAATAAACACACGTTATCGGCAATACACTAATAACCCAATTGTGCTCCACTCACTTAGAATCTGGAACCAATGTAGAAAGCATTTTAAGACGGAGAAGCTTCTATCTGTTGCACCCCTGCAAGAGAACCACCTCTTTCAACCTTCACAAACATATGCAGTTTTTAATATTTGGAAAAAATTTGGAATTAACTCGCTTAGAGATCTTTATATAGACAACGTCTTTGCATCCTATGAACAATTACATTCCAAATTTAACATTCCAGCTACACATTTCTTTCACTATCTTCAAGTCAGAAACTTTGTTAAACAAAACCTTACAGATTTTCCTCATCTTGCACCCTCAACCATGCTGGAAAAAATATTGCTCAGTCTCAAGGACTTAGACTCCATCTCTACAATATATAAAATCATTTTACAATCCCTCCCTTTCAAAGATCCGAGAAGACACTGGGAAAAAGATCTTTCAATTAATATATCAGAAAAGGAGTGGAAAGCAGCAATGCAGAGAATTCACTCGAGCTCCATATGCGCAAAACATACAATCATACAACTCAAAATTATATATCGAGCACATCTGTCTCGACTAAAACTTTCCAAAATGTTCCCAGGGCATGATCCAACTTGCGAACGTTGCAACCAAGTCCCAGCCTCACTAGGTCACATGTTCTGGTCCTGCACCAAATTAACATTATTCTGGACAAACATTTTTAATTACCTTTCAGATAGCCTTGGACTCACAATCCCTCCAAACCCATTAACAGCTGTGTTTGGTGTTCTTCCAGATGGGTTTAAAGCGGAGAAAGACAAACAAATTGTGATTGCACTCACTACACTTTTGGCACGTAGACTTATTCTCATAAACTGGAAAAACCCAAACTCTCCTCTTTTAAGTCAGTGGGAAACCGATGTGTTATATTATTTGAAGTTGGAAAAAATCAAATACTCAGTTAGAGGATCCGTACAGACTTTTTTCAAAACATGGCAGGATCTAATCAGTAATATTTTAAAATAAGTTCATAAGGCACAGAGAATGTATTAATTTAGGTATGTTTACAAGCCTAAATTTGAATTTAACGCCGTTTGGCTTGCTCTCTCTCTCAGGGGTGGGGATCGATCTGTTCTTAATTTTTTCTCTTTGTAAAAACTTGATTGCTTTGTATGGATTGTAATAAAATTAATAAAAAATTAAAATTTAAAAAAAAAAAAAAAAAAGGTGTTTCTCATGCAGAGGTGCCACAGATAAAAGATTCTACATCTTGAAATGCTTCCTACATTGATTCCATATTCTGAGTGGTGCAAATACTTTTTAAACTTACACTTTTATTGCAAAACTTAAAAAAAAAACAATATTTGGAATTAATTTTTCGTCAATATCGCATTGAATTTTGATTCTGTGTTTGGAATGGACTGATCGATATTTTTTCTGTCATAGAGGTAGGTGGGATGTGAGGAAAATTAGGCAGGTTCTGTTTAACAAAGTTTCTGATTTGAAGGTAGTAAAAGAAATGTCTTGCTGGGAAGTTAAATTTGGAATGTAATTCTTCATACGATGCAAAGATGTTGTCGATGTACAGATCTCTAAGTGATTTACTGTAATCCCAAATGTTCTCAGAAGTGAGAGGTGAAGTCAGGGTTAGGGCTCCACCTCTGAGGAAACAAAAACTCGTTTAGCTGCTAATAACACAAGTGGGGCCAGCACGTGGGCAAAACATAACCTCCGTAAAAGAAAGCTCTGGGTGTTTTCCACTCTAAATATAGAAATTAACACCTCTAAGTGTAAGTAATTGAAACAAAATATAGCAGTCACTCTGCTTTGTGCACTTTGCATAAAAAGGTAACCACAGGTCTGTGAAATATTAACATGTGAATCAGAGTTTCTTTTTTCAATTTTTATGCTAAAGTTGTTTTTTTGCCTGAAAGATGATATAATGGCGTGTCCAAAAAGGAAACATGTGTAGGGCCTATGTATTTGCAACAAGTAAGTACTAATCAGTAGAATTCTGCAGAAAATAAGAAGGTACGTGATGGAAAATAGATTAAATGATTATGTGATTATATTAACTTAAGAGATAAATAGTTATTTTTGAATGTATAGTATGAATGCGATTAGTATTGGGCTAATATCAAGAGCTAGGGAGCAGGCCAGAAAACTACCTGGTCTATCCAGTACAGGCATTCTTAACATCAGCCAGGCACCTAATAAGCTACTTGCTGGGTTCAGTTGGAGCAGGTGGCAAACATGAGGAGCAAGCAAAACAACAAATTAATATCTCAAAATAAAACAAAAGCCCTCACAGTTACTAAGATGACCTTCATCTTATATGAACAGGGCAAGCAAAGAATCTTTAAAAACAGACTAACAAAATATTAAAAATCAAAAAGATGTGCAAATGAATTACCTAAAAGGTTTTCCTTAACAAATAAAGCCCCAAAACACAGTCCTGGAATCAGAATTCTTTTAACAAAACCTACAGGTTAAGAATGACCAGAAAATCCAACAATGAACAGCGAAATTTACAAAATTTGACACTAAATGAATGATTCCTACTCCCAGGCCTTTGCCCTCAGTTTAAATAGCGTGAGGGAGGGCCCAGGAATGGTAATGTCAGGGTTGTTCTGCCGCTTGGGGCTCCACTTGAAGAGAACAAGGAACAGAGCCAGGTTTAACAGTACATAACTACATCATATATGAGACCAACAAAAAAAACAAAGACATGAAAAATAGTAACTCAAAATTACCAAAAGTAATAATAAAACATGAAATACTTAGAAATTCTGCAAATGCACAACAGGTTTAGGCCAGAGTTGACATGCAGATAAAAATAGTATGTTGAAAGCATAACTGATTAGCAACATATTGTTCACTTTTATTTTCTGTTTGTATTTGTTTTGTTTTGTGCAATATTTGTTTTTTATACAAAAAAGGGGTAACAAATGTAGCTGACATCCTGCCAATGGCTGCTTCCTGCCATCACGTTTGAATGTGACACATTACATGTCCTAGTTGACACTTGTGGCAGAGATCAAAAGAGATCGTTCTTTAAGTACAAAATCAAAATCCCATTCAAAACTGAAAAAAAGTTAAAAGCAGAATCTTTCCCTATTATTATTTATATTTTGCTCAAGTACTAAAGTTCAGAAATGTCTTAATGCAAGCATCTTATAGTACTATGTAAAAGTATTTGCCTTGTTGCTAATATCCTTTATTTTTGTATATTTGTCACAATAAATGACACAAGACTGTCAAAGATTTAAAGCTGTTATTGCAGGAAAGGGTGCTGAACAAAGAATTAATGTGCAGGGCTTAAATACTTACTGTATGCAAAAGCTAACTTCAGAGTTTTTCTTCTTCAGTTATTGGTTTATTAACTGAATAATGGAATAATGGTTTATTTTAACTTTTGAAATGTATTGTGTGGAAGATGAATGTTCTCTTCGTTCCCTTGTACTAATTCATGTCTGAGAAGTAAGCTTTACGAAACCATACATTATGTAAAAGCATGCTTTAATGAGCAAACAGAAAAATATTTGTCCAAAGGACTCAAGGTCTAAGCATTCCACACATGAGTCTGCCTTATCACGTTTTCCCTTAGTTTACATCTGAACGCCATAACAAAGGGGCCAAGAAATCAAGTTGCACAAGGGGCGTTGAAGGGGTTCAAGGATTGTGTATAATAAAAGTGTTGACTGTTGCATTTCATAATGATATTAAATCACGCATTCTAGGGGTATAAAAACTTTGCCCCACCCAACAGACGAGGTTTAGAAGAGTCCTGACGCTGTCATGTATATTGATTGTCTGATTTTCTGAAACCCTTCTCACTGTGACGCTGCAAAATAAAGCTATTATATAACCACACCTGCTGTCTTGTCTGAAGTCTTCATCCACAATTGTTATAGCAGAAGAGTTCACATTAAAATACTGAATTGGATAAATATGTGTGCAAAACGTTTGTCATGAAGAAAATTATGATGACCTTCAAGTGGAGTGAATATTTTTACACACCACTGTAGATACTAAATTAATAGACATTACATAATTTGATACAAATAAATTAACAAAACAATGCAAATAATAAAAACAATGGAAAAATAATGAACAATAATGAAAAGAAGACAAAAAGAAGCACTTTAAAGAAGGACAAAGAGAGGAACCCAGGCTTGACCATAAAAAGAGCAGACAAGGTTGAAGAAGTTAGTCCAGAAGAAGAAAAAGAAGATGGGGAAGGAGAAAGAGAAGGGTAAATGAATATTGGGACAATGACAGGAAAAGGAAAAGAGCTGCCAGATTTGGTTGATAGGAGGAATGTTGGAGTGTTGTGTGTGCAGGAAACTAGACAGAAGGGAAATATGGCATGAGCATTGGCAGGATGCTGTAAGATATTGTAAAGTGGAGCAAATAAGCCAGTGAGGAATGGTGTGGGTATAATAGTATCCAAAGAACTTAAGATAGGGTAAAGGATAGGGTAATATCTATTAAGCTGGGTCTTGATGAGACTGTAGTTAAGTGTTATTTCTGCAATTGCTCCTCAAGTGGGCTGTAAGGAAAAGGAGAATGAGGATTAAGAAGTTAGGGTGGTACAAGAGGAAGAAAAAGGTGATTGTTTGTGGCAATCTAAACAGACACATTAGAAGAGTTCAGAGATGATAGAGAGAGTACATGGAGGATGGTGGGTAGGGGAGAGAAGTGAGAAAAGGGTGAGTAGAGTAGATTCTGCCATGGCATTTGATTTGGAAACAGTTAACACATTTTTTGAGAAGAACGTAAAGCTGCTTGTGACTTAGAGTAGTGGAGGAAGAGAAAGACAAATAGACTCTCTAATGTATTGAAGATCTCATATGAAAGAAGTATAAGTTATAAATGAGGACATTGCAGCATAAAGTACTCATGATGGACTGGGAGATCAGAGTCAGTAAGAGAATAAAGAATAAAGTGGTGGGGATGGGCTTAGGGACATGTTTAGGGAATACATTTTCAATGAAGTGCATTCATTAGATAATGTGGAGGAATACTGGAAGAAAAAACGCAAAGTTGTTTTAAAAGTAGGTAAGAGCTGTTATTTAAGACAATAGGAAGCAGCCCACCTGGGGACAAAAAGACATGTTTTTGGAACAAAGAGGTGCAGGATGTCATAAAGGATATGAAGGAGGCAAATAAGGCATGGCACCAATCAGGTAGGGAGAAAGATTTGAGTAATGTATTAGCAGGCAAATAAAGAGACAAAAAGGACAGTGGTAGCAAGAGCCAAGGCTTTGGAGGAGGTGTATGAAAGGTAGAGGGATAATATGAGGGAGAAAGGAGTGCCAGAGAAGTATGTGAAAATTGTCCAGGATATACTTGAGGGAGTGAGCAGTGTTGGGGGTAACAGACAAGATCCCAGTTAGAGTAGGTCTAAACCAGGAATCATTTTAAGCCCTTACTTCTTTGATCTAATTATGGATGTATTGGCTCATGGGATAAAAGATCAATCCCCCAGCTGCAAGCTTTTTGCTGATGAAAGAATGGAGAAAGGCTTAGGAAGGCAGAGGAATTAAGATACATAGGAAGAAGATATATTTGAGGTCTGATTATGATCTGGATTCCTATGTTAGCCTGCAATTAGAGCTATTGAAAATAGAGGATAAGTTTACATAGAATTAGTGTTAAACCAAGGCAGAGAACTGGATCCAGAGAAAACCCACAGAATGTAGTGTGAATGAAACAGTTGGATGAAAGTATTAAGAGCACTGTGTGATCAAAGAATCAAGGTGAAGATTAAAGGTAAGGTTTGCTGGAGCAGCCATGAACAATGTAGGAAGTTCAGGAGAAGAGGTTGAATGTAGTAGAAATGAGAATGTTGAGATGGATGTGTGGAATTATAAAAAAGGCCAAACTACAAATGTGATGATCAAAGGTACAAAAACATAGAAGAGAGGTGAAAGAAAGTACAGGAAGGTAGGTTGAACTGGTATGGACATATAATGACTAGAGTGATGGAAATGGAAGTTTAGGAGAAGAGAAAGCAGGGGAGGTCAAAGTAGAGCTAGATGGATAAAGAAAAAGAGGATTTGAAGAAAAGGGTCTGACTGGGGAGGAGGTGTATGGAGAGGCACATTGACCCCAGAGATAAAGAGGAAGAAGACTGTATCATAGAAACATTTTTTTCTGACTTTCAAAAGATGCAAAGGAGGAGGATATTCATCCTTTAGTGATTTCATCAGGGCAAACTACATAAAAGCTTTTCAACACACTTAATATGCTACTTTATATATTCAAATGTGTACATGAATTCAGCAAATGGAGAGCTTTTATGTTTATTGTCCTCTGGAAAGTGACAGCTTTTTTAGTACTGATTATATTACATGATGATATGTAAGGAAAGAGATAGAACATGTACAATAGTTTTTTTCAAATAATACGGTTCTTTCAATTCAAATAAATTGCAACTTCAGAAATGACAGAAATTGATTATAAGAGAGAGAAGAGCTGGTTTGTTTCAATTAGAGATAAGCAAGGCTAAAAAGACAGTCAATTCATCAAGAGTAACACCTGAAGCTGCATATGATGAATGTAGCACACCATATACAAATCATTATCATAGTGTGTCTCTATATACAGAATCTAAATTCTCCAAAAAGTTTGAACATTTCCATCTCACCAGCCCTTGTCTGTCCCATTGTGCATGTCAGCACAAGTAGATAAATCTCATATGGAAGCACTGAATTCATGGAGCATTTATTTACACCATGGGCGGTGGAAGTTTGAAACAAACTGTTTAGGTTGATAACTTGCAGTCTTTCAGGAAACAACTGAATGTGCATCTGAATAGGTTACCTTCTAGCTAGAACAGAATGACCTGATTGGTTTCCTGCCATTTGTATACTTTTGACTGAACAATAATGACATAGCAGTCTTGTAGGAAATCAGCTTAGTAACAAACTGGTAAAATTGTTGAGTGACACATTTTTCCCTGAGTATCATGGATAACTAAAGGGTCATAAAAGTGTAAAAATTTGGAAAACCTTTGTCCATCCATGCAGTTGCATTTTTAACCTTTTCCAGTACAATGTATTGTATTCATTTAGCCAAATAATTTCAGTTTTTACTGTTAGGCATCGAAATTAGAAGATGTGGTATACAGTGAGGAGTACAGGATGTACATATATAGTGACCAATTGTCCTGATAGCAATGAGTGTCCTATTGCAGTAACAACATAAAAGTTGTAGGAGATGGTAAAAGAGATTTTCCATTAGTATTCCAGAGTAAGATTGCATCTCTAAAGAGTTACGTTACGTGCAAATGTCACAGAATATAGCTTTCTTAAAGCATTTACTTTAGAGAAAGAGAAGTGCAGTGGGAAACATGCATGGCACTTGTTTGTTTCTCAAAAGACACTAAAAACAGGCAGAACATTATAAAAAAAAAATCTATAATTGTTCTAAATGCATGTCACTTTATATTTAGACCGTATAAAGAGATGGTCCTCAACTATACTGTAAGAGATCTCCTTTAACCCCAAAAATGACTGCAGGATGTAATGACAGCAGTCAGGCGAGATGCAAACAGCCTCACCAATGACATACCAACAAATGAACTTCAGACCTTGCCTAATTATATGCAGTTACTGTGAATTAATATAAAGTAGATGATGAAGTAAATTCATATTTGAACATGGGATTAGAGAAAGGCAATGACAGAAAGCTGAGACATAGTTAAAACTAGACAAATGATGGTACATTAAAATCATATACACTGAAAATCCAGAGTCAAGGTAAAGTCATTGTTCAAAATTAAAAAATTACAGGAGACACAAAAACCACAATGGAACATGAAATAATGCTGAAAGCATGAGTAAAAAATCACATCAAGACTGAACAATAAGTGACTATGAACAGCTTGTGTAAACTACTCACTTAGTAATGAATTGCTGGTGAGTCTGAACCACATCAATCATTACTTTTAGCTGAGAGATGCCATCTGCAGACTAGTAGTTGACATCACACAGCCATTCTCAGAAAAAAAAAAAAAAAAATTAATGATATAAAGGATTATTTCCTTTTAAATCTTTATGCCCAGAATTGGCAGGCATGTTGAGCTGAAGGCTGGCCTATACATCGATAATCAGTATGATACTGCATAGTTTTACCCTTGCACTTGCTCATTCCCATGGCCACTCCTTCTATTTGTAATTGTTTGTCATTCCACTCCTATAACAGATTCATTATTTCACTATTAAGTCTGCTTTCCCATCTCTTGTTGTTCTTACCTTGTGTTTATTAGTTCAGTATTTAATCCTTTCAATATGCCCTATTGTTTTGCCTGGCCTTTGCTTTATGGGTGTTTTTTGTCTTCCCTTTTGAATATTATTTCTAAACCAGTGACTTCTTGCTTGTTTCCATATTAAAATCATATTCATATTATCAAATGTACTGTATCAAATCTTAAAATAAATATTAACACTTGCAAGCAGTGGTATCTCCACATTAGCATAAGGTGTTCAGACCCACAGTATTATATGTACTAAAGTAGCAAATAAGGTGAAGATTCAGATCTGACATTAAGCAATAATGTTGATTAATGAAACAGATATTAGGACAGCAGTGGATGGCGTGACAGTGTCTTTGAAGTATGGTGTTGGAAGTGAGAGAGGAACATAGGTAACAGGGGTATAACTTTCGAAGCAAGATCCAGTAAGGATTGTGGGAAGTACAGTGAATGCATTTTTGTTTTAGCCTTATTAATTATTGTATTTTTTTGTTTGTTTGTTTTGAGAAAAATTCAACTTTATTTTGAGATATTTTGGACTAATTTAGCATTCTGTTGTTAGCATGGGTAGAAAACAGAGATGTCCAATCACAATATGTAAAGTAGCTCAGAGTAGAAGAGTCTGCCACTGTGACAGTAACACTTTAGGCTCTTGACCTGTGTTTTCATTCTCTAAATGGTGATGGAAAATTGATCAAATTACAACATTCTACGTATGTTATGATAGTGAATTACCAATAGACCATAATATCACGTGAGTCATATTACACATAGGATTATGTAAACATCTTGAAAAAATTGTGATTACAGTGAAGACTAGTACATTGAAAAAAGCTGGAGCAAAGTGTTATGAGTAGAGAAGAGTGAAGGAAATGAACCAAGAAAAAAATCAACATCATCTCTCTTATAGTGAAATGCATGCCTTAAATTGTGCTATTTATGTATGCTTCTGCCATTTTCTGAGAAGATACTGAGTTTGCAGGCATAAGAAAAGTAAGCAGGTAGCATTGATCACAGTGTCCCAGAGTGGAACTAATAAAAAAAGGTAATTTCTGTATTTTAGATATTTATTTTTGGTAGAGATTTAGTTTATTGTTATGTGCCATGTCTGTGATGTATTATTTTCATTTGTTACTATCCTGTGTCTATAATACTATGTATATTGATCTAAATATGCTTCAATGTCATGCAATAAACAATATTTCACATTAACATAAATCATAGTAAAAAGAAGAAAAATGAGAAGTGAGAAGAGATGGGGTCTTGAATGGAATCTGATTCACTGCAGAGTTGAATAGTTAAATGTAGATAGTGCACAAGCACACTGGCAGTGATGAGTGTTGACTTTGTACTCTTGAGAAATACAGAGTCTAACTTCCATTAGGTGGATTCTTCATACTGCTCAGGCTGTGGCTACGACTGGAGATGGAGAGTGATGGAGACAAACTGGAGTTAATGTTCTTCTTCAGTGTTGGTGACTTTAGAAGAAACATAGAAATATGATTTTCTCATCCATTTCTACACACATTTCCTGCAAGTCCTTACACTAGTTCTTGCATTTGTGACAAAGTATTCTTTTAAATTATTGTCAATTACATGCTATATTTGCTTATGCTTAAGATATCTACCAATAAGTGTAAAGGAATACTTCATCGAAAAATTATTTTTTTAATCTTTCATATCCCACATTGGTTGTAGTGATGGCTTTGAATAATTATTCATTTCACATTTTCATAGAGAACAGAGATAAAAAAAATCAACAGAGCTATACAATGGGCAATAACAAACAATAACATCTCAAATTATCAATCTCAAAAAAAAATCTTAAATTATTTGTGTTGCACAATCCATAGGTCAGGAATCGAGCTCACAAGATCTGTTTTTGCCTTATATGATAAGGAAGCATGTTCAAATGGGACTGAGTTTTTAAATTGAAGATCTTTCCCCTTGTTCGTTGGTCATTAAGCCGCAGCTCCAGTACTTCCAGGATCTTCAATGTCAATTTGTGAAATTACATCGGAGAAGTGGCCCACTTTCAATAAATTTCAGCCCAAAGAAAATAATCTGCATTTTAATATTTTAAGTTATTTTATCATAGAATTACTTATAGTTTTGTTTATTAAATGTTTTTGTAAGTGTGAGTCATATTAAAAAAAAATAAATAACAGAATTTAATTACATATCTTAGAAGGATCCAAATACGCTTGAGGAGAGTAAAACAGCTTTCATAAACACCTAAAAATGTCATGCCTTATACAAATCGCATAGATTGATGCAATATGTTAATGTTATGTTAGGTGTTGGTTGTGGAGGATTTATGGATAATTGATGTTCATATTTCTTAAATATAATTTTTTTAAAAGATGTAAACTCTTTAGTCTCAAACTAAACTTTTTGACTGCAATGGAGTGAGATAGATAGCAGGTCATTGTATCATTTTGTCACTAAATTATAGCATCAGAGAATCATTGATTTATTACAATGTGCAGACAATGTGGCAGTGAGGTGCTTTTTACTGTGACATACATACTGACTACACCTTTATTCACACTATGAATAATGAGCCTCAAAAACATGGTTAAGGAGCTTGTTTCCTCTTCCATTCATTTATAGATGTTAAGTTGCTGTCAATTTTTATTTTTATGGTCACAAAGAATTTATAATTTACCTGGTACAATTTAAAGCATTAATAGGACTGAAATGGTGTGGCAGAGTTTAGCACAAACTGCTTTGACAAGTTCTACAAGTAGCCATCAAACACCTGCTGCTGCTGCATGTATGACACCTGGCATTTCAATGGTGTGCAGTGAGGACTGGCTTTTCCTTGGAGTGGCTACTGGATGAGTAAAAGATGAAAATACATAAATAAAAAATATTGAAGTCGTAATAACATCTCTCTAAATTTGTAGCAGTAAACCTAATCTGTAATTGAAGTTGTTTCTCTTTTTTAAGACAGATGCATTGAAAACGTCTTCAAATTTCAAAAATTTATAATTTATTCTAGGTGAGATATCTTAACAAAAATTGGACTTCCTTGACAACAAGGCAGGGTGGAGGCGTTGTAATTTTATGCAGATAGACAGATATTGCAATGACAGTAAATGCTTTTTGCATTATTTTCAAATGCACCAGAAAATGAGCCAAATGAACAAACAAAATAAATGAGAAAAAAGCAGTTTGGAAGATCTACAGTGTTAGCACTAATACAGTACAGTACATGCAAAATGTCAGTTATAAAATAAAATGATTCATCGGTACCTTGACAAAAAATAGAAGAGGTGTGTTTTTAGGCACAACTTAGTATTTAGTATTGAAGGAACCTCACAAAGAGACCTTGAAAGATACTTAAGATCAGTTTCAAATACTTTTATAAAATTGGCACACTTACATTTTTTAATTTATAGGATCATAGCTCTATAAATATATTATAGATAATATGATAAACAAAGTATCATAACAAAATCACATACCCAACAAAAAATTCATAACACCTTACAATATGTGCTTTCAAATATATACTGTAACAAATGTATTTATACAGTAGACACAATTACAGACTCTTATTCAGCTTTTCAATATTCATAAAAGTAAAAATACTGTATAAGTTAATGATGTTGTACAAATATGTTAAGCAACTTTCAGCTGCCAAAAGAGGAGACAAAAACAAAACATCAGCCTACCACAGACCCCAGAGAGAATGAACCACAGGGAGCCACAGACACTTACGAAATGCAGGATGTTATGTACATGACCTACACAACTGGCCACCCTCACTCTCCTGGAAAACTCTACATTCGGTATTATAAATCATGGTTGTGTCCATAAGAATGGTGTTTATTCTCAGTTCCAGTTCCAAGAGCAGGAGTAATAATATGGACAGCGTGGCAGAAATGCTAAGCACCACCAGCGGACACTAAGTGGGAAAAGTGAATGGGAAAGACTTGGTATTAGCCAGTTATAATACTTGAGACTAACTTTAAAAAGCATAAGAATCTTCTCAACTGATGCTATAACAGAAATATGCTACACTAAAATAATACGTTTAGGTACAAATTTAAACACTAAGTTAGGTGGAGCCTCTATTCCAATGCCAGGCAGATCATTTGAGTGTTTGGAGTCACTGGAGCTAAAAGCTCTACCCCCTGCAGTAGTATAGAAGAAGTTCTGAAAAGGTTAATGTGTGTTTGCTGTGGTGTATATGACAAAGTTTGGGGGAAGTAAGAAGGCTGTGGTCAGGGCACCATAAAAGGCTTGCACATTTGTACAGGTAAGTCATAACAATAGATACTTTAGGGGGCTGGAGCTTGCAACTCAGTAAAGCTCATGTTCAAGATAAAAAAAAAAATACAATAATTTTCATTTAACCATTTTATTTTTGGCAGCTCCCTAACACCCTGAATAAAATTATTTGGGTTTGAAAATGTTATGTTGTTATTTTTTGGCTGTCTTTTGAGATTATATTTATTTCACAGAGACGCCAGTGTTGGTAAACAATACAGCCAGATGCCTATAGGCAAGCAGAATACTCACTTATTTCATTAGATGTTCAAATAAAATTAGGTTAAAGGGGTAACTAAAACATGTAACCCCTGCAAATAATATTAATATTGAAGGTTAATTGTTGCCTTATATTGTTATATTGATAAAACAGTAATAAGATGAAGGTGGTAGCCAAGCCTTGTTATTTCAGACTAAAATGCTTACTATAGACTGTAATTTCAATGGGATGTATGCATATGACATGTAAGGTATGACCAATATAAATGAATAGTATTCATATGTCTAAGTATCTTTGTAGGACAGCATGATGGTATCAAGACTACCATAATCTTGCTACCTTACAATGCCAGGGCCCAGGGTTCAATTACGGGCTATTGTATCTATTGTGTGGAGTTCATGAACATGCTGTATTTCATTAGAGGTCCAGGTTCCCTTCTGTAGTAAGGAGTACATCCACCTCTGAATAGCTGTAGTTTGAGATGGAATAATAAATCACTGAGGAATGGTTCTTATCTTGTGTCTGGGTAATGGTCTAGTTAATAGTTTTAGTGTACATAATTCTTAGAATAAGTCATAAAAATTAAAATAACATAGCCAGTCCCTGTATTACCTCAGCACTGACCATTGAAATCCCTCTTCATGGTATTTGACAATAAAATACCAGAAAAAAAGCCTGAATAATTGGATACACATGTCAGTCAATTTTTCATACCCACTTTATCCTACTAAGAGCTGCTAAAATTTATGCTACCAGAAATGGGAACAAATTAAGGTCCAGACATTAATGGAAAGTCTTTTACACAGCATGTGCCATGAAGACCCACTCACTGCTTGGGCCCCAACTTGTGACAATAGGCTCCAATTCTCTGCTACTCTAACACTCAGTAAATGGCACAAATTTCTTTATTGTGACTTGTTGTTCTTTACAGATGAACACAAAGCAAGCTAAATACTCTCTTGCACTTCTTGTGTAATTAATTAAATTATATTTCACCCATCAGTCTGCATTTAAAGCTAGCCATTTCTTTTGCAGTTATTTTAAGGTAATTCCAATAAAATCATCTACTCTGACACCAGCAAGCATGTTGGTTTTGTATAGGGCTGTTAAAGGCTGCATCACTCAAAATAAGATATTTGTTTATTACCATTTGTGCTTTATTTAGGTTTTAATATGTCAAAGAAAAGTCTGTTTAATAGTAGTAAACAATTCACTTGGTATTATAACATATATAAAGATAAATTAAGGCTTTTTTTTAATAAAAAAAGAATTTACAATTAAATATTTTAATTATAATTATCTATACTAGGCTCTAAATGTATGGCAAATATGTATATTCATTGGTAGCTGCTTATTACTAAGTTTTTTCTGATTTTTTTAATACTAAAATCAATCATTTTTAAGGTAATGTTAAACAATCAATAAATAAATAAATCACAATGTACAAGACCAATTTCTTCTTATCCACAAGTCAGCATTTCTTATGACTGTAAGTTATATATCTCTTATATGTATTCATATTCCCTGTTATTTCAAAGTACATGGATGGCCCCAGTCTCGCTAGTTTGGATAGTTCCAGTTTTTTACTATTGTAGAATAATTAAATAAATTAACGTTTTTTTTTTGCTAATGGCTTTAACACTGCTTGTTCTGATTCATTGGACCCCCTGTTTATTTTTATTTGTAATTAAAAAGCAGTGTGAGTATTAACACTGACAAGGGATTTGAGGGAATATTGCCTTGACTTTTGACAGTTAAAGTGACTGATACTGTAGGCTGTTAAAATTCTAAAGATTACCTTGGTAAGTTTTCACTTTCTCAACCTTTTGCAGGGTCTTGTCATTGTACGTCCTAAAAATGCACTCCAGACTACTAACTCTCAACATTTCCACTTGCTGATGCCCTCATGTATACTGCAGTACACATACACTCTATAGCCCAGTTACGAGAGAGAAATCGTCTGGGTGGATGCATGTATTGCTTTTCCAGGACACTAGAAAGAATGTAATCCAGCAGTGGGTAGGGATGCCTTGAACTCTGCCCAAAGAGAAAATGAAGCCAGGGAGTTGGCATCATCCCCCAGTCATTAAAGGATACAGAGTTCCAGGAGGGAGGAAGGACCATTGTTTATTTCTAATTTCATTGGTGCTGCCTTGGAGACATGGCCTTGTAAGGGCAAAAAAGGTCTATTAGAGGAATCAGTAGAAGAAGGTGAAGTCTGCTGTCCTGAGATCAAATGTAGGACCAGCATTGATGTTAGAAGTGATACTGGCATAGGGTTTAAAGCTGTCTCAGTGCTGGTTCATCTAATCCAGAATTAAACTCATAGGAGGAAGAGGGAAAATATCTGGAGAGAGAACCTAGGAGGGTGAAAAGGAAAAGAAAGTGTTTTAATATGTTATTGTGCAGGACAAAACCACCACATCAGAGAGACATGGTTTAAGACATGATTAGTTAGGCATAGAGGTGCAGCAGGTCAATGGTGTTGTTCTTTATTTACACTTTGTTTTCCCAGCAATAGTTATATTGCTTAGTAAAGAAATATTTTTTGTTGATTTCTGATCTTCTTGGTGTATTTGTTGGTGTGGAGAACTGCCACAAACTAAGATATAGTTCAGTATCAATTCTCTGCACTTTCATTTATTGTGTATGTGTTAAGAGTTGATATCATTTTAAATGGCTTGCACAGTGGGTAGTGGTGGCCCAATGATTGCGCTCAATCCCCTCACACTGATCACACTCAATTCACCAAGGGGAGATTGTGTGGGTTGCAACACTAGAAAAGCTGTGAAACACTGACTTAACTAATGGCTGTCACCACCATGTTCTTTTGACTCGATTGTTGTATGTGGAAAGTAAAACACTTTCCATTCCATTCGTGTTAACTGTGGCTATTACTGATGTAATAGCAGTGCTAACTCCAGGGGATAACAAATTACCTTCTGTAATTAAGTTGTAAAAAAAGTCTGTAACAATCAAGTATTCTAAAGATTACTTTTGATTTTTTATTTTCAGAAATATATAATTAAAAATTAATACTTAAGCCAAATGAGTAAGTTTTGTTATCAAACATATTTGCAGTGACAAATTCTGCATTTTGGTAAGTGCTATTTATTCCTTAAAATTGCCAATTCATTTGATGTTTGAGAAATTCAGGAGCTAAACATGACTTACTTAATAAAAACACACAGGCTATATTTGAAATGGCTTCTTAATTTTGTATTACTGTATACAGGGAGAGTCTAATGGGTGGGGCCTCGAGTTATGATGTACTACTCATATAATAATGAAATGACAGAAACAAAATAAATACAATACATACCTTGAAAGATGTGTAAATGATTCAATCACATTTAACATTGGAAATGGTCGCCTTCTTCTAGCAAACACAGATCAACATGGTGCTCCATATTGGCAAAGTTATCCGCAAGCATAGTAGAGCTGATGGCAGCAATTTCCTGTTCAATGTTTTCAATGTTTTGTTGTAATTGCTCCAGTGTACGAGGCTTGTTCTTGTACACTCACTCGTTCTTACATTTATCCAGGAATATTGTAATCTTTATTTCGTTTGGATTGCTTCATTTTTAAGACAGTAATCATCATAACTCGGGACCCCGCCCATTAGAATCACCCTGCACTTTAAAAAACCCAGGTAATGTAAGAGCATAGCAGTAGACAGAGAATAGCAGAGATTTGTAAAGATTATGGATCCATTATCCATATGATAATTCTATGCCCAAATGGTCTATTAGGAATACAACTAAAATGTAGCTATTAAAAAGCCAAAAATTAAAATAATGGGTTTTAGCAGTTTTTTTTTAAACGTTCCACAGTATGGCAAATTGGTAAAGTATTCCAGCAAAAGGCCGTCTCACACTTCTTTTAAGCACGGCTCTTGAAATCATAACGAGACCTCCATACCAAGATCTAAGGTTGCGACTTGGAGTGTAGGGGCAAGTATTTCAAAATATAGGATGGAGCAAGATTATTTAAGGCTTTATAAAGCATAAGTAGTATTTTAAAGTCAGTTCTTAATAATCAAGTGAAGGTAATAACCCGCCAGGCCAGGGGGTGGCAGGGTGCGGTAAATCTACTTCTGTTGTCTCTACAGACGAAATATGGGAAAACCTATCTGATTCAACATCGACGACATGATTTCCAGTTCCAGTGCCAAGACCGATGTCCCTTCTGGTTCTGACACTAAGACTGACATCACTTCCGGCTCTGGAGCCTAAAATGAGGTCACTTCCGGTTCCGGCCATTGATGACATCACTTCTGGTTTTGAATTTTAAAGCCGCCACCTTTTCACAAATCAGATCAGTTCAGTTTGGAACTCAACCAGTGCACTTCAGTGCTGTCTTCAAAACTCTTTCGCAGCCAGGGAAAATATATGGGTGGCTGCCCCAAACCTTTTGTGTGTTGAGGCTGATTATTTTTCACATTATATAAAGTCACTCAGTCATTGTCCAACACCACGGTGACGGGGGTCTGCTGGAGCCAATCCCAGCCAGCACAGGGTGCAAGGCAGGAACAAATCCCGTATACACAGGGTGAATCAAAATTATGTTAACACTAATGGTACTGCTATGTATATACTTATATACAATTTTTGTGGACAATTTACTGTATGTGCCACATATGGAACATGTGTTGAACATGATGGTAAACAGGTTGAGATATTCCTAGAAATCATTTTGCACATATGAAGTATGTATATCTCCACAAAGACTTTGTCCAGACCTGAATTCAGACCCAGTTTCCTTCAGTAGTAAAGCACAAATGTTAACCATAGCATCATGCCATTTAGGACATAAAACAAAAATAAAAAATAAACATGAAAATAAAAAATGAATAAAATTGGGAGAAGCATTATGCCACATAGCAGCCCACTTTAACTAGGTCCCAACAAACACAGGTCAAAGGTGCTTTTCAGATGACTCCCCATGTAGATAGATAGATAGATAGATAGATAGATAGATAGATAGATAGATAGATAGATAGATAGATAGATACTTTATTAATCCGAAGGGGAAATTCACAATATGTAAGTATAGCTTATATGAAAGTTAAATGTCTTAGGGCATGCAAACCATCCTGTAATTCTGCACCTGTTGTTTGTTAGATGCAAGTTGTTTTGTATTATAATCCTACACAGGATGAAATGGTCACTAAAATGTAATGTCTGGTGACATGAGCATGGAAAAGGTGCTATATAAATACAATTTAATATATTCTTCTTATTATTATTATATTAAACAACTTTAAATATAGTAAGTTTGTTTTGTTTTAGTGAAATGGTACTTAAAGAGACAGAGAAAACAGGTTCAGAAAACGGATGATTAACTGACCCGATGGATGTAAATAAAAAAATCTGTAATTTCAGACAATATCTTTTGAACATACTGTTTAAACATTTAACAAGTTGCACTATTGAAAGCCAGGCTTTACTTACTTAGTACCAGAAAGCCACAATGGTTGCAAACTTCCACGGTAATCTAACTGAACTAGTTGTTAATGGGTGTGGAAGAAATAAATTGGAAATAGATCAAATAAAGAAATCTTGTCCTCAGCTAGGATCTCTTTGAGTATTTAAATAATCAATCAACCCAAAAAAACAGGCAGGAGGAAGTTTGTTTATTCATATACACTCCATCACATCAGACTGTTAAGGAATGGTCACAGAGCAAAGACAGAGTTACACATTTATAGAAAACTGAGTTTGCATTGACAGTGCTGCATTAATGCTTGCATACCAACTGACATTTACTCTGATTAGCTAAAAGACAAGAGAAGCTTTTATCTGTTGCACCTCTACATAACAAATACCTTTTTCCACTCTCTCAAACATACACACTATTCAATGTCTGGAAAATGTCCAGGATTAAAACACTTAGAGACTTGTACATAGATAATGTCTTTGCATCCTACAAGCAATTAGTCTTCAAATACAACTTCTCATCAACAGACATTCAAACTAGAAACTTTGCTAAACAGAACCTGCCCAGTTTTCCTCACCTTCCACCTTGTCCTATTCCAGAATAATTATTGATGAGTCTTGAAGACTCAGATAGCATCTCTACAATTTATAAAGATATTTTAAAGTCTCTTTCTTTCAAAAACCCCAGAGTATATTGGGGAAAGGATCTGTTACTCAATATTTCAGGAAAGGAGTGGAAGGCAGCCATGCACAGAATACACTCAAACTTAAAATGTTTTATCAAGTGCATTTATCTAATTTAAAATTTTCCAAAATGTTTCCATGGCAAGATTCAACCAGTGAATATTGCAATCTAGCTTCAGCCTCACTGGGCCACATGTTCTGGGCGTGAAGCAAATTAACAACATTTTGAACAAAAATCTTTGCATGCCTTTCAGACAGTCTTGGTGTCATAATTACTCCTAACCCAACAACAGCTGTGTTTAGTGTACTCCCAGACAGCCTTAAAGTGGAGAAGGACAAACAAATTGTAATTTTCTTTACTACACTACTAGCATGTAGACTTATCTTGCTCAACTGGAAGAATCTCACTCCACCACTCTTAATCAGTGGGTAATGTATGTTCTATACTACTTGAAATCGTCACCTGTGAATCTAAGATGTTTAAGAGGCATTGGTGGTTGTCAAAAGGTGTAAAATATTTGGCCATTTCGGTACACTTGAAAGCGACAACTGAACAATTCAGCGGCAGCCATCAACTCATATAAAGAACCATAGGTGAAGGGCTTAAGCATTTCACTCTTATAGTGCCCCTGTGTAGTATAATTATCTCCTGTACCGTCATCAGTCCACACCTTGAACCTGTCCCTGTCATTCAATACATAAGACACAATGTTCCTCTGGATATCAAGAGTGAGCCTGATATGGCCGTGCAATATGTAACACAGAGAATGGAAAAGGCAGGTGCCATCTCCGGGCATGGAAACCACTTGGTAAGTGACAGTTCTTTGATTGATGGTGATCACCTCGATAGACATGTTAATGGGGGTACGGTTAGAATGATAAAGGAAATGGGTACCTGAACAATGTAAAGTAACTCTAAAATACCTACACAATAGCTATAATCATAATAAACAAACAATAAAACAGCCGTGGATTAAATAAAAAGGCTGTAGTTATCAGCAGGGAGACGTAAATCCCGTGGCGATGCAAGGAAGGGAATGTAGAGACCGGAGCGACGTACGGCCTTATATAGGCAGGCAGCCAACAACGTGGGAGGCGTGGGGATGGGGGACCCAACGCCGCCTCACACTGTGACCGAGCTGCAGGCTATGGACGTATATATGTACGTAAGTAGGA
This sequence comes from Polypterus bichir lapradei, assembly GCA_026402145.1. Lineage (NCBI taxonomy): Eukaryota > Metazoa > Chordata > Cladistia > Polypteriformes > Polypteridae > Polypterus > Polypterus bichir. Next base: position 26,670,847 of record JANRMT010062804.1, read on the forward strand.
TTCAGTTAGCGTTGGGAACCCACGTACCAAATTTCTTGAAGATGGGACCATGAATAAGAAAGTTCAACATGGCGGATGTTGTCGACCGTTATGACCGTTACACGTAGAATTTCGAAATGAAACCTGCTTAACTTTTGTAAGTAAGCTGTATGGAATGAGCCTGCCAAATTTCAGCCTTCTACCTACATGGGAAGTTGGAGAATTAGTGACGTTGGAAAGTTCAATATGGCGGCCAACAGTGGCGTCATACCACCGAAATAAGTACGTACATCGGTTTCGGTTAGCGCAGGGAAGCCGCCTACCAAATTTCGTGAAGAAGGGGCCATAAATAAGAAAGTTCAACATGGCGGACGTTGTCGACCGTTATGACCTTTACACGTAGAATTTCTAAATGAAACCTGCTTAACTGGTGTAAGTAAGCTGTAAGGAATGAGCCTGCCAAATTTCAGCCTTCTACCTACACGGGAAGTTGGAGAATTAGTGATGTTGGAAAGTTCAATATGGCGGCCGACAGTGGCGTCATACCACCGAAATAAGTACGTACATCGGTTTCGGTTAGCGCAGGGAAGCCGCCTACCAAATTTCATGAAGATGAGGCCATAAATAAGAAAGTTCAACATGGCGGACGTTGTCGACCGTTATGACCGTTACATGTAGAATTTCGAAATGAAACCTGCTTAACTTTTTTAAGTAAGTTGTAAGGAATGAGCCTGCCAAATTTCAGCCTTCTACCTACACGGGAAGTTGGAGAATTAGTGATGAGTGAGTGAGTGAGTGAGTGAGTGAGTGAGTCAGTGAGGGCTTTGCCTTTTATTAGTATAGACTAGCAAAATACCCGCGCTTCGCAGCGGAGAAGTAGTGTGTTAAAGAAGTAATGAAAAAGAAAATGAAACATTTTGAAAATAACGTAACATGATTGTCAATGTAATTGTTTTGTCACTGTTGTGAGTGATGAGTGTTGCTGTCACATATAT
>JANRMT010062804.1:26672220-26687072 GCA_026402145.1 Polypterus bichir lapradei
ATCACTGAGAAGAGCTTCTCACACAGATATGTGCTACCAAACATGCACAAGGTTCGAGCCGCATGTAGATGGAGCTGGAGCATTTCTGCGGTAATGGAGTGAATAAACTGTGCGGGCCCTGCAGTATCGTACTTTGCCTTCAGTGTGCCATTACACTGCAGCTCAATCACCTCCATCTGAATCTGCACAAGTGCAGTTTCCACATCGACGGGGGTTGCGAAACAAGTCAAAATTCTTTTTTTGTTCTCCAAAGTCACCAAAGCGCCGTGCGAACTCAGTGCGCAGTGCGCTCAGTTTATCAGCAAAGTGCGTATTTGGGAACACCGTTGTGCCGAATTGGTTCAACATTACTTGGCAACAGGGAAAGTGGGGCAAGTTGCACTAGTGCATTTGTGTCTCCCATAAAAGCAACTTCACTTGAAATCACTTTGTGATTGTGCACGGGTAAAAACGTCTGCTGAAGTGTCAGATTCTTCTTTAACTCTTCTGCTTTCTGTATCTTCTGCATTGCATTCAGGTTTTTCAGGTTATCCTGATGTTTTGTCTCATAGTGCCTTCGTAGATTAAATTCTGTAATTACAGCCACATTAGCTCCACAAATGAGAGACACGGGTTTACCGGCAATGTCAGTAAACATATACAAAGCCTCCCATCAGTTTTTAAAGGCTCTATTTTCAGAATCAACTTTTCTCTTCAGCATCGTGTGGGCTAGCTTCGCAATAACTTGCAGCATCATAAGCTAGACTTGATTAACGCGGTAAGTGTTCGGCAAGGCAGCTGAAGCGCTGCATTATGGGATCTGTAGTTTATTGTGTTACCAGCGCTTCATATAACCGGGCCATTAATAATAATAATACAGTATATAAAATGATCTTGCGGGCCGGATATAATTACACGCCGGGCCGGATGTGGCCTGCGGCCCTTGAGTTTGACACATATGGACTAAATAGAACTTGAAAAGATATATTTTTTCGTACATCAAGCCCGCGTGTTATTTTGGTTTTGCCTGCATGCCTCAATAAGTCACCCTCCCCTCGCTCTTACTTTTTTACCGTTCATCTAATTAATACACTGAGTATGGCTTTACCAAAACAATCATTGATGGCGAATAAAGTATCCATTATTCGAGTATGTAGATCGGGGTATATATACATATATATACCCGCGTATCGCAGCGGAGAAGTAGTGTGTTATAGAAGCTATGAAAAAGGAAAGGGAACATTTTAAAAATAACGTAACATGACTGTCAATATACAGTAATTGTTTTGTGAGTGTTATTGAGTGTTGCTGTCATCAAGGACTTGATTATCATTATTTCTTTCAATCAGGTTCGTATTTGTAGGATGTGTTGTGTTCATGTTACATTCCGTGTTTGTCAATCGTTGTAAAGATAACAGGTTTCATTCATCGATTTGTTTCTTACTGCATCAATAAACAGCTCGTCTTCTTCTTTATCTGAGACCTGACACACTGCATGCACGGGTTTTTTTTTTTACACTGTCTTCCTTTAGCGGGACATTGACTTTTTCCACCGTGTGCTTTGTTTCCGCAGTAGCTGCACTTATGAATATCCTTGTATGTATCAGACGCTTCATATTTTTTTGCTGCCTTTTCAATTGTGTAATTCGGTTTTTGTTCAGTGCTCTTTAGAACTGTTGCTTTTTGTCTGTGCACTGCGTCAGTTCACGTGAGCCGCTCGGTGTTCTTGCATCGAAGTTTCCCAGCTATGCTGGTGCCATGTCGTGCTATGTCCATGGCTGTATTTAATGTTACCGAAGTCCCGGCACTTAAAACTTTCTCTCGCAGTTTCGCTGAATTTGTGCCAAACACCACCCTGACCATCTCATCTTCCTCTGCATAAGCACTGTCCTTCACCCGTGAATATTTAGTGGCAGTGTTTCTATTGGATTGCCGCTGACGGACGACCTTATATGGGCAGGCACTAAATTACAAACGCCAGCGGCAGCCTGTCTATGAACTTAATTTAAAGTTTAGGTTTACACTGTGCTTTGTTTCCGAAGTAGCATCACTCATGAATATGGTTGTATATCACTCGCTCGCTTCTTATTGTTTCGCTGCCTTCTCAATTATATAATGCATGTTTTCTTCAGCGCTTTTTGGAGGTCTTCCTGGTTTTCTATGTACTGCGTTATTACGTGGGAGGCGTGATGATGTCACACGAAACTCCGCCCCCACGACTTTCGCGCTTATCTCCATTACAGTAAATGGAGAAAAACAGCTTCCAGTTATGACCATTACACGTAGAATTTCGAAATGAAACCTGCTTAACTTTTGTAAGTGAGTTGTAAGGAATGAGCCTGCCAAATGTCAGCCTTCTACCTACACGGGAAGTTTGAGAATTAGTGATGAGTGAGTGAGTGAGTGAGTGAGTCAGTCAGTCAGTCAGTGAGGGCTTTGCCTTTTATTAGTATAGATTATCGGTTTCTAATTAAAATCAATAGAACTATTAAAAAAAAGGACAAGAGACGATCATGGCAGAGAGCAGAGCCAGCTTACATACCCAAAATAAAATGTCTCCTACTATATTCTTGTTCTTCTCAAATAATTCTTAAGTTCATCTCTTACCCTTCTTTATGAAATTTGTGTTTATGACAACTGCCAAGTCTTACTGTGTACATCACATCAGCAAATTCCATAAACCAACATCTAGCTGGTTTCCTATGCTTACTTAACCCTTTATGCTACTTACACAATAAGTACATTACCCATAAGTAACTGCATTATCACTTAATCACCTTTTATTTTCTCTCACATGGGTCATGCTGTGGGTCATCCACCCATCTATTTTATATCCATTTAATGGTCACAAAGCATATCTTGGTACCACTAGATGCAAGAAGGTAAACTGGGGAAGCAACCACAGACGGAGCATTAGTCCATCACAGAGCATTCTCATGCACACTTTTACTTCCACTAGCATAATTTACAGTTGCATATCTTTGGAAGGTATGGGAAAAACTGAAGGAAAGTGGAAAACATAGACAGATGTTTTAAGAACATGTGAATTCCTCCCATGTAGTTCCTAGGTGTCAGCAATTAAACCCTGGTCTCTGGTACTGTGAGGCAGCAGCACCATCAACTAAAGTACCACTGTGCCCCCCATTCCTACTGCAGTAATTTTGAACTTTTTCAGTTATTATCTTAATTATGTGACAGTCTTAAAATCATAATCTTGGTAGAGGAATGTAGATGTCTAACACTTACCAGAAAAATTTAAAGTGTGATAAAGTTGCCTATTGTAGCAATATTTTTTCATAATATTCACCATTCTTTCTTGTTTGGAGGTTCAATGTCACTTTACCCATCGGTAGTTATCACTTTCACTGTGTTTGTAGATGCTGCAGGATAGACAGGATACGGTATAATGCTGAACCCATGTCAAACACTTTGTTAAGAGGACAATCACACATTTATTCATTCCTTCATTTTCTGGGTTGTACAGAAACTATTCTGTTACCATGCAGCACAAGGTAGGGTGCCAGACCTGAAATAGATACAAATTCCATCCATGGCATGCTCACCACCACACCAACGGTTAGTCTTACCATGCAATATTAAAGCTACCATTCAGCCTAAGATGCACATCAGCAGCCATACCAACAGCTCTTCACACATGAAGCTAAGCATGTTGGAGCCAGGCCAATACTTGGACGAGAGACCATCTAGGAAAAGCTAGGGTTGCTGCTAATAGAGGTGTTGGTGAAGCCATCAGGGGCACTTACTTTGTGGACTGTGTGTGGATTCCAAAGCTCCAGTGCAGCAACAGGGACACTGTGCTGTAAATATGAGACATAAAACTGAGGTCATGACTCTCTGTGGTCATTAAAGATCACTGAGTATTTTTCAAAAAGACTTGGATTAACCCCGATGTCCTGGTTAAATAGGGCGGAGTGGTGGCTCTGAGGCTAGGGATCTGTATTGGCAATCGGAAGATTGACGGTTCTTGAGCTAGGCCCTTAAACTGCAATTGCCACATCCTGAGTATGACATTAACCAGCATTCAGCCCTGCAAGCAGGTCCTCCAACTTACAGGGAGATGTTGGTGGCCGGATTGGTACTCCAACCACAATAAAAAAAAAATAACCTCACAGTGTTCCAGTGTGGTGCTGAGGTGTCTTCCGCTGCACTCAGGTCCCAATCCAAGTGTTTTATTGTGCGGTGGGTGCAGCAACATGCTATCAGTGCATGCTCCCAACCTGGCTAAATTGCCCATCACGGTCTCATCCATTCTGGCCCCCTAATCATGTTTTGTCTCTAATTGGCTATCTCTCTCACCCCTTCACCACCTAATAGCTAATGTGTGGAGAGCATACCGGCAGAATAATGGCTGCCATTGCATCATCTGGGTGGGTGCTATACATTGGTGGTGGTTGAAGTGGTGTCACACCTGTCTATGTAAAGCACTTTGAGTAGCAAAAAAACCTATATATAAATGTAATTAATTACTATTATTATCTTTGAAAGGAGGAGAAAAATCAGTAAGAGAATTTCCTCAATATGGAAAGAATACAGTATGTAAACTTCACAAGGGCTTGGGTTGTAAGGCTGCAGCACTAACTACTGTTTCACCACACTACTTCAGTACCGGCCACAAGGTGGGAGTCAAACCTGGATAGGCACATTATATCTGGTTTAAGGTAATCTCTATGTATAATGCACAATCTCTGTTTGTTTACTACCTGAAATGGGGATAGTCAAGGTTCGGGTGACTGGCAAAAAATGCACCAACAACATTGTACACAAAGCAGCGTTCTAATAATATCAATAGTTATGTTCTAATTCCAAAAAAATTGAGGACAATAAGGTTTAGCAATATATAATTTGTAAGATTTTCACTTTCTCACTCACACAATGCTGGCCAGCTCAGATTTATTTTAAGTTTAATATTAACAGCTCAGTTTAATACTAAATAGGAACATCCCTGAAATCACCAAAAAAGTAATCTGTGTGCATTTCACCTCATCACAAATTTCAGAAAGGTTTTTTCACTGTACTGCATACACTCATAATATGGTCATGGGCCTCAGTTGCTATAGCTGTAGATGAATCAAAAACTGTCAAAAAGAAAGGAACACTTATTTGATTTCAGTTCTGTATAAGATACATAAGGATGTGATGCCAGCATGCACTTAGATAAAAGACTTTTTCATGGCAGAGTCCTCTTAACTTTGCTGAGCTGCTGAAGGCCTGGAAAAATAATTAAACAAAATGATTTGCTCTTTCCACTAAACACCTACATAAACATTTGTCCTCTCCTGACCTTCAGTGACATTCTTACCTAATCACCCTCCCGGCGTCTCATCAACCAGGCCACTGTGGAGGAATTCTAAGAATTTCCCGCTTCACTATTCTGACTCCAAAAAGAACCTTAACCAAATTCTACAGGCCCAAAAATACAAGGTCATTTAGCACCCCTACCTCAGCACCATGCAACTACAATGCCAATGGTATATCCTCTGTAATGCACGAATAAAGTTTTAACTTAATATGTACTGACAATATGCATGCAGACATATTATAATATTGTTTGTGTGTCTATCACTGTATAAATTGCTGTAAGTCATTGTCACTATTTTGTGTTACTCTCCTTTTCCTGTAGCATAAGCAGCTAGTGGCTCTGTTGGCAATGACACAGATCAATAAGATATATGACTTTCAGGCTGCAATTTTATTCCTCATTAAGAGAAATGCATACAGTGCTCTGACCAGTTGGTATTTTTATGTTTCTTGTTTCCCATTTGTTTTTCTTAACGCAATCCATGTCTTTTCAGCTATTACTTTGAACTCAGCAGTTAATTTAAACCAGCTGTTTTCTGAACCCTCACTTTCCATCACAGGGCCTTAGGAAGCCTAAGCCTATCTTAACAGCAAAGGAGAAACCAGCCCTGTAAGTGATTCCAGTTCATCAAGTAAACACTAACTCACACTAGAACAGATCAGAGTCTCCAGTTAAATTTAATTTTGACTCTTTTGAATGAGGGAGGAAACCTGAGCATCCAGAGAGAACTAGCCTATATACTGCAAAATAGCGATTAACCCAGTAGTCATGCTGGAATTGAAAAATGCAGCATTAGTCATTTCTCCCACATGCTGCATTTATCTGAGCTACTGCATCCTTTTGTCTCTTTTCTGAATCCACAGTCTATCCCTAAAGTTTTGGTCACAAAGTAGGAACTGAACCTGGATGGTGAGCCAGTCCATCACAAGAAAAGTAGAGTACCAGCAGAAAGCCTATTCAGGCAATTGCAAAATCATCATAAATGGTGACCAGTAATGTAATCCAATTGACCAGAGATGTGTTACTGCACTACTAATCACCATGATACCCCAATTCAAGCTTACAGTGGGCTTTATAACTTTAAAAAGGAAATTTACACAGTTTGCTGAGTTGTATTTTTTAATTTATCAGTCAGATAGATAGATACTTTAGTAAAAGAACAGCAAACACATAATGACATCTGTAAAATATACACAAACATTATTTGAATGCTCCCACAAGTAAACAGGAAAATAGAAATAAATAGTCTATAATCAATTTCCAACTGATTATCAAAATGGCAGAAATCTTAGTATAGACAGAGAAAATGTAGGTCTGGTGAAAAGACATTTAAAAAAGAGATTTTATTGTAATCATTCCATACAAATAGATCAATTTTGATTGAAAACAAATCAACCCCCACCCATGAGAAAGAGAGCATGGTCAACGGAGTAAAACTTAAAGCTACTAAAAATAAATAAATTGATGAGTTTAATAGGTGGATAAAGATAAATGGAGAAGAAAAAGAAATGGGAAGATAATCTGCTTCCTCAGTGCTTTAAGAGCTTATTCTAAAATATTGTTGATTAGATACTGCCAGGTTTTGAAAAAGTTCTGCATAGATCCTCTAAGTGAGAATTTGATTTGTTCCAATTTAAATTAATATAAAACATCAGTTACTGACTGAATTAAAAGAGGTGAGTTAGGATCCTTCCAGTTTAGCAAAATAAGTCTGCATGCCAATAGTGTAGTGATGGCAATCACAGTTTATTTGTCCTTCTCCACTTTAAGCCCATCTGGAAGAATACCAAACACAGCTTTTAATGGGTTAGGAGGTATTATGACACCAAGGCTGTCTGAAAAGCACTTAAATATTTTTGTCCAGAATGATGTTAATTTGATGTAGGCCCAAAACATGTGACCCAGTGAGGCTGGGACTTGATTGCAGCGTTCGATAGTTGGATCTTGCCCTGGAAACATTTTGGACAGTTTTAAGTGAGACAGATGTGCTTGATATATAATTTTGAGTTGAATAATTGTATGCTTTGTGCATATGGAGCTCGAGTGAATTCTCTGCATTGCTGCCTTCCACTCCTTTTCTGATATGTTGAGTGAGATATCTTTTTCCCATTGTCCTCTTGAATCTTTGAAAGGGAGGGACTGTAAAATAATTTTAAATATTGTAGAAATGCTGTCTGAGACCTCGAAACTGAGCAATATTTTTTCCAGCATAGAGGAAGGTGGGAGATGAGGAAAATCGGACAGGTTCTGTTTAACAAAGTTCCTAATTTGAAGATAGTGAAAGAAATGTGTTGCTGGAAAGTTACATTTGGAATGTAATTGTTCATAGGATGCAAAGATGTTGTCTATATAAAGATCTCTAAGTAATTTAATCACTAATGTTTTCCAGATATTAAAAACTGCATATGTTTGGGAGGGTTGAAAAAGGTGGTTCTCATGCAGAGGTGCCACAGATAAAAGATTCTCCATCTTAAATTCTTTCTACATTGGCTCCATATTCTGAGTGAGTGAAGCACAATTGGGTTATTAGTATATTGGCAATAACTTGCATTTATTGGGGCACAAAGCAGGGAATATAAAGAAGTACTGCAGAATTTTATTTCTATTGCTGACTAAGCCTGTGTATGGTCATCTATTTGTGACCAGGTTTTTATAGCAGGCATGTTTGCTGCCCAGTAATAAAACTGAAAGTTAGGTAGAGCCATGCCACCTTTTGCCTTAGGTCTTTGTAGGGTCGCTCTTTGAATATGTGGATGTTTAAGTTCCAAATAAATGAGGTTATGGTTGAATCTAATTGCTTATGACTACCCATTCTGACTCACAGTTATGTTCTGCCTGTCAAGTACTCAGTAATCAAAGACAATAAGATGACATCCTCCTTTGTTGACTTTAACTTATCTCCTTGCAGTAACAGAAGTACTAATTTACACCTCATATTTTTGAGTTCAAGTCTTTCCGTGAATTTCATGATGCCTGCTATCTCTTTATTTGTATGCAATGTTAAAAAGTATGTACACCTCATGATTTTTCTAATACACTGTATATGTGGACAGATCAAGATTTAATTCAAACAGTATCCACAGATAAAGATGCATTGTATAATTAAAAAAAACATAAAAGCAAATTTTGAATGTGGAAAAGATAAATACACCCCTACATTTATCACATCTCAAATACTTAAAATTGGAATCAGTTGCAACAGATTAGGTGCTGATGATTAGAACATCATTAGAGAGGATTTTGGAGGAATGTGTCTTATTTAAACCTTGGATATCCAGTTTAATTTGCTCTTTCTTGTCAAAGTGTGTGTTAAGGAAGGAAGTCATAGATGCCTATGAGTCTGGGAAGAGATTGAAAAAGATCTCCAAACATTTGTAAGTCAACCATTCGTTGTCTGGAATATCATCTACAAGTGGAGAAGATTTCAAGCAACTGCAGACTTTTCCAGAACAGGCCACCTCAGCAAGTTCAGCCAGAAAGCAGAATAGAAGTTGCTGAATTAAGTACCTAAGTACCAGAATTCCATCCCAGGACCTACAGCTCTTGCCATTGTTTATGTCAAAGTACATGAGTCTACCATTAAAAAGAAGGTGCACAAATGTTTAGTGAAAACCAAAGATATCATTTGATAAGAAGAATCTGGTATTAGCTGTATACCAAGGTGGTGGAAATGTTATATTTTGGGGCTGCTTTGCTGCATCAGATCCTTGGCAGCTCACCATCGTAGAAAACACTTTGAATTCTCTATTGTACCACACGTTGCTTGATGATAAGGTGAGACCATCTTTCAGAACATTGAAGCTCAACTGAAACTGGATCTTACAACATGACAATAGCCCTAAACATACCAGTAAATCCACCATAGAATGGATAATATGAAAGAAATGGAGGGTTCTGGAATGGCCAAATCAAAGCCCTGCTCTGTATCCCATCAAGAGGCTATGGGAGGATTTTAAATGGCCTGTGCACACAAGACACCCCTCAAACATTGCACAGCTAAAAGAATTATGCATGGAGAAGTTTAAAAAATGTTCTCCCATTTGATGTCAGAGATGCGTAGACAGTTTAGGAACTTGATGTTGTTTCTGCCAAAGTGGGCAATACTGACTATTAAAACCAAAGGTGTCTTTACTTTTTTCCACAGAAAGAAAAGGAATACAGTATATGGTCATTTTTCATGGAATAAATTATTGCAAAGTCACATCTTTATACAATAGTTGTTTTTTTTTAATTAACTCACCTTTAAGCCTGAAGATACCATCCTGATATATCCACATATGTTAAAAGAAAAAACATTTTATGGGTTGTGCTTACTTTTTCTCATGAATCTGATATATTTGTCTTCCTAGCAGTAATCTTAATTCCAGATTCCATTGGAATCATGTGAGATGTGAGGACTGAACACTCTATCATCTGACCTGCTGCTTTAACTAAAACCACCTATTATACATACAGTATCTTGATGTGTTTTACTGCATCTCTTGTATGGCACTGATCTACTCCCAGAAATGAAATTACACAACTTAACAACTCACCATCCTTCACGAGCTTGCTCAAAAAGATTCTCTCTCTTTTCAACCCTTTTCCACCATCTTAAGCACTTTACGTCTCATAATTTTTAAAGGGAGTATTTTCACCACCTGTGGAATTGATGCACTTGGTTGTGAGGGCTGGAACAATGAAACAGGTATTGGCAGCGCAAACAGTGTAGCAGTAGATTAACTGTTTAAATATTTGCCATTTAATCACTTTGTTGACTAAGGAGCTTACTTTCTTAGGTATTCAAACTGTGACGTGAGCAACAACAGTAGCATTTACTGTAGGTACCTTTGCATGATTTTATGGTGGTAGAATGCCATCTATGAAATGGCCAGCAGTATATGTGTATAAATGTACCCCATACCAAAACTGGTTCCTGACTTCCAAAACTCTTATGGGAAAAGCTTCATGTTCTCATAACGTCAACATGGAAAAAGAATGTTCAGAAAATTTACATAGGAATACATCCCAGTAGCTTTTTATGGTTTAACTGAGTGTGCCACTCATCTAAAACTAGTTGAAATCTAAGTAAACCTAAATTAATGCAATACATTTTATTACTAAAAAAGGTTTGTCATGTGCCATCTTTTTGAATGACAGAAACATAGCAACCAGACAACACAGACAGACACACAGACACTTATCCTTTATTAAGGTGCGAATGTTGTTCTTAAATTTTAGTTCAGCATTCAGTACAATCATTCCCCAGCAGCTAATACAAAAACTCAGCCATTTGGGACTCAGGACCTCTCTCTGCAACTGGGTGTTGGACTTTCTTACAGGGAGGCCACAAAATGTGCGAGTCAGCAATAACACCTCTAAGACCATCACACTGAGCACAGGGACCCCACAAGGGTGTGTGCTCAGCCCGTTGCTCTTCACCCTGCTGACCCATGACTGTGTACCAATCTACAGTTCCAATCACATTGTCAAGTTTGTGGATGATACAACCGTGGTCGGCCTCATCACCAACGATGACGAAGCCAACTACAGGAACGAGGTGAGCCAACTGGTCCAGTGGTGTAAAGACTACAATCTCTTCCTGAATGTGGGAAAAACCAAAGAGATTGTGGTCAATTTCAGGAGAGGTCATTCACAGCACCCCCCCCCACTGACCATCGATGGTGTAGCAGTGGAAAGGGTGAGTAGCACCAAGTTCCTGGGGACGTACATCTCTGTGGACCTCTCCTGGTCAGATAACACCATATCACTGGCCAAGAAAGCTCAAACCCACCTCTGCTTTCTATGCAAACTGAGGAGAGCACAAGTTCCACCCCCCCATCATGTGCTCTTTCTACCGGGGCACAACCGAGAGCATCCTCACTAACTGCATCTCTGTGTGGTATGGAAGCTGCACTGCCTCCTGTAGGAAGTTCCTGCAAGGCATAGTGGATGCGGCCAGTAAGATCATTGGTGCCCCACTGTCCTCCCTCAAGGACATTTTCCATACCCGTCTCACCCGTAGAGCCATCAGCATTGCTGGTGACTCCTCCCACCCCTTTCACTCCCTTTTTAGCCTCCTCCCCTCAGGGAAAAGGTACCGGAGCCTCCAGGCCTGCTCCACAAGACTGTCTAACAGCTTCATCCACCAAGCTGTCAGGATGCTGAACTCTGTCCACTACCTTCCCCCTTTGCCACTTGCCCCTGGACCGTAACAAGAGTCTACCAAGTACCCTACCTCAGCTGGTATTATATAAGGACTCAATATTATATCTGCTGCTAACTGTCTGTCTTTTTGTAGATCTCATAAGCTACTGTATAATGCACTTTCTCATTTTTTTTTACTGTATTTGGCTTTTGCACTAATGACTATTGCACATTGTATACAGGTCTACTTTACAAGTTCTAATGTTATTTATCTTATATGTTATACTTTATACTTTTTATATTTTATTGTACTACAAAGTTGAGAAACAGTATTTCGATTCTCCTGTACGTTCTGCATATATAGTGAATTGACAATAAAAGGCTATTTGATTTGATTTGATAATGTACCCATTTTACATAAGAGATGTGCAGAACTGGCTTGTTTGTTTGATCAATAGATACAACAGCACCATAGCTAAAATACTTGAATTTTTGTAGAAAAGCTCAAAAGCAAACTAAGCAATGCTTGTAGATCATGTTTTACATACAAGTTTTGTGCCATGACCAACTTTTTAAACATAGTGGTACAATATGTAAAATGTCTGTACAAAAGAGTTTGTGCTTCTTCTGTCTGCCTATTCATCTCCCTTCTTCATTAGTATCCATCCATTTTCCTAACCTGCTTATTACAGAAAGAGTCGTAGGAAAGCTTGAGCCTGTCTAAGCAAGGAACAAATCCCTAGATAAGGCACCAGTCCTTCACAGGATAAACACATAAACTCTAGGGACAACTTAACAATGCTAGTTCACCTAATCTGCAAGCATTTAGACTGTGGAGGAAACAGGAGGATCCAAAGGAAACCCACACACACACAAGGAGAACATACAAACTCCATGCAGAGAGCACCCATAACATGAACCACAGTCACATTGCTGTAAAGCAGTAGCTATATTCAATCAATCCTATGGCACATGTTGGTTGCACAAATCTAACATTCTACATTCAGGACTTAAAAGTAAAGCTTTATCACCTAATTTAATTAGAAAAAACTCAATTAATTCATAATGAAGATTCAAGTTTTCAGAACACCAGAACAGTCCAGGGGCACATTCTTACAAAAACATACCTATACTCAGCTCACTGTCACCAAATAACCAAATGTCTCCTGAACATTAATGTCCTTGGGATGTAACAGGAAAAAGAGACTTTCTGGTGAAAATCTCATGCAGACACTAGGAAAAAATATAAACCCCACCAGAACCATAACTGTACCAAAATTTAAACCTAAAACTTTGGAAGTGTGAGACAGCAGCATTAACAACTTTGCTACTGTACCACCCTTCTTACTAAAATTAAGCAGTAATATCTTATTAATGTTTTGATAAGGCACTAGTCAAAATGATTTGCAACTTTCTAATTTACTGTGTTTTTTCTCCCTTTCCCTCTCCTTATTTCATTTCCTATCCTTCTTTCTTTTTGCAGCATCAGGCATTCAGAGCAGCTGAAGCCCTTTGCAGCTGTTTGTCTCAGCACATCACTTGGCTTTCAAACTGAGGGCAGTGGGAATTCAGAGAATGGGCTTGCCAACGCTCCCAATGGCCAATAACATCACCACCCTAAACCTGACTGCCTCACCCTCCTTATTCTTGTAATTCCAGCCTTTGAAAATCTTGTAACTTCAGCACAGTGAAGCCTGATCTCCAAATTTTTCATAGCCTTTTAAATTTGGCATTCTAGATCCGTTAAATATTTCAAGCCTGCAGTCATTTTCTCACGCAGAAGATTATATGATGACCCATTTCTATTTTTTTACTTTCCCTGCATATGTACTGTATATTGAATGTGTGTATAAATATATTACAGTGAATATTATAATAAGAGGGGAGAAAAGCTGTCAAAAAGCTGGGGTGCTATCCTGGTAAAGTGATTTATGGAAGGTGCTATTTCTGCAAAGAGAATAGAGAAACAAATTGAATTTTAGATGGACCGGCAGTCCTACCAAATGAAAGATCTTTTAATTTGAATTATTCTTGTGAGGATCTGTCCTATTTGAGACCTAGTCATAAAATGAACGCCAGCTTCTGGTAGAGTGGCATTTTATATAAAACAGGAACTAGAAGGGGTGGGACTTCCACTGATGTAGCACAAGTGACATCACAGTCTGGTGGAAGGTACCCCCTCCTAAAGGGAAACCAGAAATCCAGACATCACAGTCTGATGGAAGTTTCCCCCCCTGCATTTTGAAGGGAAACCAGGAAAGAGAGTTTCCATCTGTATCATCCTCTTATCTTTTGCTAGTATGTGACGTCCTCTAGCAGCATGCAAAACTAGAGAAGAATCAGTCAGGAAGGATAAGAAGAGAACAATTGTCTTTGGTCACCACCTGCAAAACCATTCACTTTGTAGCGATTGTCTTGCTGTTGCCACTCCAGTGCACCTGTTGTCACTTTCATTTGCACCAAAGCAGGTGAAGTTGATTCACAATCGGTTATGCTTTCTAACTGGACAGACTGATATCCCTAAAGTTTAATTGACTTAGTGTTAGACTGTGATGACTAAGTGTTCCCTTAATTTTTTTGAGCAGTATAAATATGCAAAGTATTTCAACAGGATCAAAATTGTTAAAAATCAAGTTGGGAGTTATCAATGGAATTATATAATTTAGCCACTTCTGGACATGGCTTGACCAAAAATAAAGTCTTGCAATATGCGTGTTTATTTGTCTGTGTGCCAGGATGTGATTACGGGTACAAAATAGCTCAGAAGAATCATTCTGTTATCATTATAAAGTACAAGAAGCCTATTGCTTATGAGCAATATCACTCCAGTGGATTTTTCTTTTCATAGTAATTTTATGTGTTTCTGTGCACATTTGTGCCCTAAAGTATTATCTATCTATCTTTCTTCCTTTAATGTGGGAAGTGACATCCTTCACATCTTCTACAACTCTGTGATCGCCAGTGGAATTTTCTATGCTGTGGAATTACTGGGCTGGTAACATCACTTCAAGAGAGGCCCAATGAAACAACAAAGTAAATAAATGTGGCAAGTTGTAGAATGCACTATGGACCCCCTGATGGTCATAGCAAAGGTGAGAATTAATGCAACACTGAGTGCCACTGTGAACAATGTTGCACATCCTCTCTCTGACACAATAACATTGAGTAGTTTCAAACAACAAATTATTCAACAGAAGCATGTCAAGAAATACTACTGGGGTTCCTTTATACCAACAGCAATATGTCTGCATAATGCCTCACTGTGACTGTGACAGGTAAGTGAGAACTTTTTCTTTCATTTTAATTGACTTGGTTTTGTGGCTTCTGTACAAAAAATACATTTCTCCATGGGGACAAATTAAAGTGCTATCTATCTATCTATCTATCTATCTATCTATCTATCTATCTATCTATCTATCTATCTATC
>JANRMT010062804.1:26697944-26736672 GCA_026402145.1 Polypterus bichir lapradei
GTTTATTGGATTTACAGAAAGTGTGCAATAATTGTTCAAACAAAATCAGGCAGGTGCATAAATTTGGGCACCGTTGTCATTTTATTGATTCCAAAACATTTAGAACTAATTTTTGGAACTCAAATTGGCTTGGTAAGCTCAGTGACCCCTGACCTACATACACAGGTGAATCCTATAATGAGAAAGAGTATTTAAGGGGGTCAATTGTAAGTTTCCCTCCTCCTTTAATTTTCTCTGAAGAGTAGCAACATGGGGGTCACAAAACAACTCTCAAATGACCTGAAGACAAAGATTGTTCACCATCATGGTTTAGGGGAAGGATACAGAAAGCTGTCCCAGAGATTTAAGCTGTCTGTTTCCACAGTTAGGAACATATTGAGCAAATGGAAGACCACAGCTCAGTTCAAGTTAAGGCTCGAAGTGGCAGACCAAGAAAGATTTCGGATAGACAGAAGCGATGAATGGTGAGAACAGTCAGAGTCAACCCACAGACCAGCACCAAAGACCTACAACATCATCTTGCAGCAGATGAATCACTGTGCATCGTTCAACATTCGGCGCATTTTACACAAGGAGATGCTGTATGCGAGAGTGATGCAGAGGAAGCCTTTTCTCCGCCCACAGCACAAACAGAGCCGCTTGAGGTATGCTCAAGCACATTTGGACAAGCCAGCTTCATTTTGGAATAAAGTGCTGTGGACTGAAGAAACTAAAATTGAGTTATTTGGGCATAACAAGGGGCGTTATGCATAGAGGAAAAAGAACACAGCATTCCAAGAAAAACAACTACTACCTACAGTAAAATATGGTGGTGGTTCCATCATGCTGTGGGGCTGTGTGGCCAGTGCAGGGACTGGGAATCTTGTCAAAGTTGAGGGACGCATGGATTCCACTCAGTATCAGCAGATTCTGAAGACCAATGTCCAGGAATCAGTGACAAAGCTGAAGCTGCGCCGGGACTGGATCTTTCAACAAGACAATGACCCGAAACACTGCTCAAAATCCACTAAGGCATTCATGCAGAGGAACAAGTACAACGTTCTGGAATGGCCATATCAGTCCCCAGACCTGAATATAATTGAAAATCTGTGGTGTGAGTTAAAGAGAGCTGTCCATGCTCGGAAGCCATCAAACCTGAATGAACTAGAGATGTTTTGTAAAGAGGAATGGTCCAAAATACCTTCAACCACAATCCAGACTCTCATTGGAACCTACAGGAAGCGTTTAGAGGCTGTAATTTCTGCAAAAGGCGGATCTACTAAATATTGATTTAATTTCTTTTTTGTGTTCATCGTGTCAAGCATGTGCAAGTAAGAGACATCTTGAAGGCTCTACTCAGGTAAGTAATACAATCTGGGAACAAGAGCAGGAGAACTTGATAACGCAACCCTCTTTTCACTCTGCAGTTCAGAGGGACATCAACTGGAGAACGAGTGATGACACTTCCGGTTCGCTGCTGACATACCCTACCCCTGCTGGGGACCAGCGGTCAAAATCCACCTGACACTGGAAGAAGGCAGTCAGTTTGACTCAATCATCATGACTGAGATGAACCCTCAGAAGCCCTACTTTACTTTCACTTTTTTAACACCCTTGTGTGTATGTTGTGTATGTTTATTTTCTCATTTTTCCATCCCTCTCCATTAAATGGCAGCTCAGTGCTCACCTAAATCTTTGTTTGACTCACAGAGGTCTTGATTTTTTTACAACCTCTTCTGAAAATTTTAATTTAACCTTCAGGGACTTGGAAAAGTTATTGAACTGCCCATGAAATGAAGCTTTTTGTAAAAATTAGGAATATTGTTGCATTCATGTAAAATGGGAGATTTAGAAAATAAGAGTTTTCACATGGGATACCACTGGGAGAAGTTTAAAAGATAATGATCAGCTCAGACAAAAATACTATGTTGTGCTTACATTATAATATAAGTAATGTACATTTACATTTAGTTTTCTTTAATTAAAAAAATGAGATCAAATATTTCATTGCTGGCAGCAGGGATGTGCAATGGTTAGCACAATCGTTAGCACTACTGCACAGCACCAGAGCCCGTTTGAATGTCAGCACAGGCAATGTCTGAGTAAGGTTGCCTGGTTCTGCAAATATTTTCAGCTAAAAACCTGCCTAATGGCGCTGAGGAAATCCTTGGAGTTTTACAGTTGTCGAAGTCCAGGGGGGTGTGCCTTCTTGGAGTACTGCATCTGTCGACGTTGGGGTGGAGAGGGAACCTAGTGTCTTTAGACAGCCACAAAGAAAAACTGTTTATTCCCCCCAGGTGCTAGATGGCAGCAGCCCTCCTTGTTGGTGCCATTTGGGAACAGGAAATGTTGTCCGGCAGAGCAGCCCTGCTAGGCCCCGTAGGTGCCACAAGAGGGTGCTGCAAGGAGATGCACTCCATATTATATGGGACTTCCGTGTGACCCAGAAGTACTTCCAACAGGCACTGGAAGTACTTCTGGGTCCTCAATAAAAGGGACTGCACTCCTTTATCCAGGTGAGTCGGAGTTGGGAGGAAGGAAGGCAACACTTAACTGGAGAAGGGCAATGCGGTGGAGAGAGGAGAGGTGATTGAGTGAACAGAAAACCTGTGCTTCTTACTTTTTGGAGGTATTGTGTATAATAAACACCTGTTTATTTTAACTCGGGACTTTGTGTAGGTTTGTTTTTGAGGTTTGGGGCTCACTGATGCCCTGGTTCCATCACAATATATATCAATTTACAGTAAAGCAACATTGAAGGTACCGTCAGAAACTGTCTAATATTTAACCATTTAAGCAATTACATAAATGCTTTTTTGTTTATTTATTTATTTATTTTTTGTGTGTATCCTTTGACATTAACAAGGATTAGGTGATGTAAAAAGTCATAGAGTACATAGATAATCATCTAAGGTTTGGAATTGAAGTCCTACAGATTATAACTTTGTGTTACATAATGATTTTAAAGATTCCCCTAATTTACTATAAGCTACAAAAAGAGCCCAGTTTTATGACTTTGAAAAAACGGATGAAAAGCTAAAAGCATTTTTTTTGCCATATAAAAAAAAGAAAGACATATTGGTATATATAATGTAACTTAAGTCTTGGTCCTCTTATTACTTAGTACACCCACCCATCCATCCATCCATCCATGAATCTTTAAATGTTTAGTCTAATACAGGTTCATATTCATAAAATTTTCATTTATAAAATGAATGTATCATTATTATATATTAATTGTAACTGTTCGGGCATACACTGATGTCCAAAGGACAAAAAATCATATTTTAGGAGTGCACAAATTGTTGTGTTATCTGCAGTATTTGAGGTATACAAAAGCAAAAGTCACTTGGTGAGGAGAATGGGCTTCTTAGTTTTGCTGAGTAGTGCTGTGGTCATTTAATACCACAGTTAACCTATAAGCATGATGTGGTCATGCAACACCCTGACATTACAGAGAAAGTCAGTGTTTTAGCTGATGTGGAGAAATCTTTTCCAGTGCCTGTATTAATATGTATGAAAGCCTGCTTTATTTATAATGGGCATCTGAGCAAATGTTGCTGTGACAACATGGACAAGCATACAATTACACTTCACTCAGCACAAATTCAGTGTAGTCTGAAACACAGAAAAACACCCTCCTCTAAAGCTGGCTCCTAATCACAAGAACTCTTAGACAGTGGTACATTTCTAAGTTCTAGCTCGTTCCTTTACCCGTTTCTGTCTCTTCAGTCACACCTCACTTTTTGAAACCCACCTAAGGTAGAAACACAAATGCACACATCTGATTTTGCAATAGAAAAAAAGATAATTGCATAGCAAAACCTTTATATTGGATTCATCCTACATATTTCTTTATTCTTTAATCAAATGACATATTAAGAAAATACTGCAAAATAACCACAAAATAATCAAACTGGTTTACTTGATTAATACCCTCTCTGAGAAGAGTGTTTGTGCTAAGTTTTTTGCACAATGTTTCAACTTTGTTTCATTGGGAACTGGTTATCACTTCAGAAAATTACTTCTTATATCTGTAAACAAGTTACAATAACCATACCATATAACTATCTAACAAAAAAAGTGCCATTGTAAGCTTCTGCTTCCTGTATGCTGGTTACGTTTTGCTATGGTATCTTGCATGCTTCCGCTGGTATAACTGATTCAAGTGTGAAGAGTTATGTGTCATCTGTTTATATTGTTATCTTTTTGTGATGATCACTGCTGGACTACAGACCAGAGCTAGTGACACACTTACTGTCTACCTCAAAGGATAGATTCAGAATTTTTCAAAGTTAAGGGTACTGTTTTATAAAAGTGACATGCTGCCATTTGCTCTAGACACTTAATTTGTTAAGTGAAGGTGTAGTTAATGTTTTTTTTTAAAACATCTATCAATGCAGCCACTGGGGCACTATTTCAAAGTGAAACAAAAGCTTGTTAAATTTGTTCAATTTAAAGCAGCAAAGTCCCCAGTTTCACAAAATATGACTTCTGCACTTCAGAGAGTTCTTCATGAGAAAAAAACTAATAATTTGGAAATATTTAGATTTGTATCAGATCTTTGTCAATATCACTTCTCAGATGCAGACTTCTCAGTTTTAATGCATTCAGTAAAAGGAAATCAAGAAAACTCAAAAATTAAATGTGCATCTGTTGTTTAATATATCAGAAAATAAATAAATACAATTATTGTGTGCCTTCAGTAATGCCAAAAATTAAAGCTATGCCTTTTATCACTAAACACTTGGATGTTTCTACACAAAGAAATGATGTAAAGGTAAAACAGAGTATTCCAGAATGTTCTCTGTGAAATTACCAAGATCACATGCTTTTCAGACTCCAATGTAATGACTAAGTAGCCATGTAATCATGATGTAACTCAAAGCAAATATAACTCTAATGAGAGCTGTCTGTTTGGTCCTTCATACTTTGTCACTTCTTACAGACAATTTTCACAAAATGTGAAATGTTCTCCAAAACTCCATGTTTGATCTTGGCTGGTAACTTATCAAGGTATATTATACAAGGTATTAGTATCACCAAACAAAGTGGTTTCATCCCTGGACATGATCATGTTTGTCCTACTCCCTAAACTATATACATTTGTTCTAATTCCTGCATTATTACATATTTCCTACATGTGTGCCAGTAGAGTTGACTGGGACCTACAAACTACAGGTTATCCTCTGTTCATCTCTCTAATCCTGTCATCCATCATTTTTATTACAACTTATTCTCATCTCTGTATTGTGGCCCAGGTACACCTCCGAAATGAGTTCAAACATTTCACCTTTCAAACTAGTGAACATAAAATTGGTATAAATATCTCTTTTATAATTGTTTAGAAAGGTTTTTCTTAAAGTGCCTAATAAAACTATCAATTACAAAGTGAAAAAGCCACCAAGTAAGTCTGCACCTTTAGCTTCCATGAAACTTACTACCAGTAACCAGTTGCCCCAAAACATGAATATGCGGACACTCTGAATTCTTCCACTCAAAGAATAGAAAGTATTTTTGTAAAATCACTTTGGATAAGCACTTATTTAATATGTATACAGTCTTGAGACATCAGTATGCATGAGATTCCTCTAATATATAAGCTGATCTGCTATTTTCTTAATTAGATAACTATGCACAACTTGATTTAACAAATGTAGTGTCAGAGAAAATAACAGAATACTATGATTGTTTAAAAAAATACCTTAAATTCAAAAATATTAAACCTATTTCTTAAATTATGCATTTTCCCTTTTGGACAACATGGGATTATTACAAAACTTTTCCGAATTTGTTTCAATTGTCAAACTAGTTTTAACATTTGTTCTTTGGGTTTGCTAATAATTTGTATTTGGCTTTAATATTTAATATTGCTGAAGTTTTAGTAGCATAAAATGTGATTCAAATCTAATTAATTTATTGTGATAATATTAACAATATACAGTATAAAATGTTGAATTTACAGTTCCAAATGATTTTAATGATTTAACGGTTTAAAAACCAATGACTACCTTCTTGACAGTGTAAGATTATCATACCTTTGTCAGCTTATCTTCTTTTAAACTTGCAGGAGGTGAAGCTAATCAACATCTCTTACTATTGGTTTTCAAGGCAGGAAATTAAAAGCATATTGGTAAATTACAATCCCACAGATTCAAAGATTCTTAATTAAACAAAAATAATGAATGATATTAGCTACTTTCTACATTTCAGATTACAAGTAAAAGAAAATATATCCCAATTATAAACCACAAAAAATGTATTAAACAAATTTGTACAAACACTCAATTTAAAGGACTGTTTCAGCCACGGGACGATGTGTGTTTGGATTTAAGGTATAAAATATGGCTTGTGGGTGGTGCAGTGGGTAGCGCTGCTGCCTAGCAGTTAGGAGACCCGGGTTTGCTTACCGGGTCCTCCCTGTGTGGAGTTTGAATGTTCTCCCCATGTCTGCGTGGATTTTCTCCGGGTACTCCGGTTTCCTCCCACAGTCCAAAGACATGCAGGTTAGGTGCATTGGCGATTCTACATTGTCCCTAGTGTGTGCTTGGTGTGTGTGTGTGCGTGCCCTGTGGTGGGCTGATGCCCTGCCCAGGGTTTGTTTCCTGACTTATTCCCTGTGTTGGCTGGGATTGGCTCCAGCAGACACCCATGACCCTGTAATTAGAATTTAACAGGTTGGATAATGGATGGATGGAATATGGCTTGTAATGGTAAATGGGTTTATTTGGAAATCAGGGAGTAACGTCAGTTTATTAAAGCATTTTATATTACAGTATAGTGTAGTAGAAATAAAAATTCTGAAGTACTGACACCTTCTTTTAAAATGATATAATGAGCTAGTAAAACAGGGTGCTGAAGTGCACTGCAGGGGTTTGCCTCTCATCTGGGAGTTGGTATGGACCACTGCTCAGATAGGATGCCATTGTCGCCATTGTCTAGGTGGAATGCTGAAGAACCATCTAAGAAATGACCTGGACCACTGCCCAGATGGGCTGCGAAGTAGCCACCTGGGAGTTGGTTGAAAGTTGGGTTTGATGAGGTCACAGGACAGAACAGTAAAGACTGCTGAAGGATGTCACCATGACTGTAGTCAATTCTTTCAACCTCTCAGAAGCAGCGAGAGTTTCAACTGTTCCCCGATCACGGATACGGGCCTCTAGGCCTTCAAGAAGACAGCACTATATCTCCCAGATGCTTTGAGCAACCTGGAAGTACTTCCTTGCTGGATGACCATTTCTCCAGGGGTCTTTTGGGGGTCTGTCTTTAAAAGGACCTCTGACCTCCCAACTGGGTGAGTTTGGTGTCAAGTTTTTTATAAGAAGCAATGGCTCAGCTGGAGTGGAAGAGGACAAGAGTAAGGATAAAGGCAAAGCAAGAAGTAAGAAGTGAGGAAGGATTACAAAGATTCAAGGAGCATGATTTTGTTAAGTCAGAGTGAGGTTAGTTATTGTTATTAATTGCATTTTTAATTTCTTGCTCACCAGTTTCTACAAATTCACATTATACTGAATGTTTGGAGATGCTTGAGAGTGCCTCCTGCTGTTCACACATATTTATTATTTTGTATTATGTCAATTCTAGTAACTAATGTCCTTGCTTTTGATATACTGAGCTCAAAGAGATAGGGCTCACCGTTGCTGCAGCTGTGGAACTGCCCCCAGATAAATTTAGGGCATGAACAAAACATAAGACAGCCACTGTGGCATAAGAGAATTCTCCAAAATGTAGGGATTTTCATTTTGCAAGTGTTTTTTTCTTGTTGATCTTTGGTCTTAGAACTTTGACTTTGTTTAAGAAATACATTTCTGCATTACATACTGGCTTTGTTTGCTTAAGGTTTGCCTTTTAGGCACAACATTTTCATACATTGTTACTCTTGTTTTTGTACTTGTGAAATTATATTTTTGTTAAATAAATCTTTAAATTTAAAGGAACTTTGTTTTTATTGTTTTAAGTGAAGAGTTTTCTCCCAACTTGAGTTTCTGCATTTAGACGCCTCATATACTTTTCTGTTAGGCCTGTGCGGGTCACAAATCTGCTTCATCAATTTGGGGTAAGGCAGAAGTTCATGCTGATGAAGCCTCATTTTGAGTTTTGTGGAGCCCAGGAGATCATAACAGAAATCATCCTTGACAGTGAGCCAAACATTCAGTTACTTTTAAAAAGGCAAATAAATTATGTAGAAAGTACTTCAGAATTTTTGCATCAGAGATTATTCATGATTAAACATGTCTTTCATCGTGTGAAAGCAGCTGGCCTAGACAGGGTTTGGTCTTGTATACCCAAACTTTCACAGATCATCTAATCCCAGTATTCACACACATTTTCCCCTTCTGCTATAAAATCATATTTTAAAACAATTCGCCAAAATGCTGTTCTCCAAGAAAACCAAAAGAACGTGTCTGCCAAGCTACTACACATTGGGACTTGCATCTGTAGTTACAGTATGGATTATTCAGAGAGGCTACTAATGGGTCACACAGAGAGCACTATTCTTGGCACCAAACTCACAGGTAATTGGATGATGCCACCTCTATACTTCTGAATATTTCCCTGGAGCAGCTTCATACGGAATAAAATTACAGCTTGGCTTTTATCACAGTGTTCCATCCAAGCTGGACTTGAAATCTAAACATCTGGGCCTGTGTCATCCTATTTGAAAGATGGATACTAATGTCATAACAGTGAGACATGAAATTGTAAAGACTAACTAATAAGAAAACCTAATCTTCAAAAGTTTTACTTGCCCATGTTCCTCAAGACTTCAACTATTGCCTCTGACTGTACTTGATGTACAGCCAACTGCTGTGACAATTACATCATCACATTTACTGATGATATCACAGGGATTGGTCTGATCACTATCAATTATAAAACTGCACATGGTAATATAGTGACACAATTTAATAAAGTGGTGTCAAGAAAACAACCTTGCCCAGAAAAAAAAAAAACAAATCAATCCACAACCCAGTCAGAATCAAGAGAGCAACAGTGGAAACTCTTTACTGCCAGACTCCCCAAATAACAAATATCTGATGACATATAACACCACTTCATGTTGAAAAACACACAAGTGCAAGAGTGCCCGAATTTTCATTGCTGTATAATATAAATGCCCCTGTCTCAAGTGAAGCATATAGAAATCATAGGACATCCAGAAACTGACCATTTAATAAAGTACATTATTATTGTTATTATTGCATCAAGGGTTATTTTCTGTTTTGTATACATAAAATGCTGTTGGAAAAGTTGCCACAGTGTCCAATTCCTGTGGGATTTTCAGGCCAGCCAAGAGATAAACAGTAATCCATCCAACGTGATCTCTATTTGTTTCTGTGATTCTCCCAGTGGACCCTGCCCAGTACACTTAACAGGGGAGGTACCCAAGGGACATTCTTAGTAACAACTCTGCCTGTACCCTTACATCATCAAGAAATGCTAACATCATTAACTTTTTATGGGCTCTGCCAGTCCTTGTTCAAAAAGTTTGTACTTTTTTTCCACCAGTTTCATTATACCCAATGTACAGTCGCAGGGAACCTATGTTCCAACACTGGACGGGGTTCTACTCAATTGCAGGGCACATTCACACACAAAGTCGCATTCATTAACTGTGTGGCGCCAATTAACAAAAAAACGCAAGTCTTTAGAAAGTGCTTGCATCAAGATGGACAACTTGGAATTGGTAAGGTCCGGGATTCTGAAGTTGTTAATTAGCAGTGCTAAACTCTGCCTCACTGTATATACTTTTTTTTAGCATTTCCCAAAAAAGCATTAATTTATTAAGTAGACTGTATTACAAAGAACGTTACGGTAACTGGTGAAGGCGCTTTATAATTTCATAGTAATATTATTTGTCTATTTTAGGGCACAATCTTATGTTTAAAAAAGTTCAAAGACAAGGACTGAACCTGAACAAAAAAAGTCTGCTTTTCCTAGTGAATGCGGCATCTGGCAAAGTAACAGGACGAGACGATACATGTTTAATGCGTGTGGCGTCACTCACTATTACCTTACAAAATAGGGGGAAGAGCGGAGAAAGGAGGGGGCGTCCTCTAGAAAGACTCGCGTCATTGTGTTACTAATACAGGACAGAGAGCAAGCAAAAGATCGGGCAGGGAAGAGCTTTTTTTAAGACCAACGACAAAAGTGTTTTACTAACCACAGAAGAGGAGTTTAAAGCTGAGAAGGAAGGGAAATCAAGGAAAACGTAAAGACAACAAAGCAGAAACGACCAAAACATCGTTAACTACGTGTGAAAGGTATGTGTTAAACGAACTCGGGTCCTTTTGGAATTTACCTGCACTCCTCGTACGATATTTTCCATAAAATAAGGCAACAGCTCTTTTTAAAACCGCCAGAACGATCACGTTCTTCTTTATCGCCTTTAAAACTTGCATACAGCAAACTCGTAAATCACACCCTTATACTCGGTTCTGTAAATCGCTGTAAAGGTACACAACTTTTACTTGCCTTGTTATACTGCTAGTAGAGATTCCGAAAAAGTACGCTGTTCTTTCTCAGATTGGCAAAAGTTGTAAAAGTTAACAAACAACGGGTCGATCGTAAAGCAACAAACGGGATTACATACTGTATCTTGAGTTGTGTGTTTCATCAGTCATTTGCTGTGTATTTACCTGACGAGTCAGAAGGATACCCCTCTGGTTATTCACTGTCAAAAATGAACACAATTCATTCCTCGAAACTTCTGGCATCGAGGTAATATCTCATTCCAGCGTCTCTCGCCCCATAATACCTTATAAGGACACAGGATTGCGAGTTCACTTCAGTTGAAGGTGTCCTGAAGTACGAATGGTGATGAGGATGATCATGAAGATGAATAGTAGTGTTGTATCAAACGAACTCGTGCTAACGGCACATTGCCAGAAGCTCAAGGGTTACAGACAGATCCGTGGGAATGTCATCCATCCATCAGTTTTACTGTTTTAACAAATAATCTCGGAGACGAGTCAATTCCACCAGTATCGGCCGCATACATTCGTAATTCCTAAAATATACAGTACACGGGAAGGAAATGGAGCGCAATAACTTAAATTCTTTTTTTCTGTGGTGGTTACAAGAAAACCGCTGAAAGCGGTTAAAAACAAACAAAAAATAAAACACGCATCTCATCGAGTAAATGTTCGATTATCCATGAAAAAAAATTGCTGGGTGGTGCTGAGCAGGACAGACCCAAGACTCCGTTGGCTGCGCTTCGCGGAAGGGGCGGGTTTTGGGTAAGCGGGTGGACCGGAGCAGCCGCAACGTGGAAATCTAGCCGGAAGTTTTCGTTGTGGATGTGGTTTGAGTGTTAGGTTTGAAGGGTGTGAGTATTCTGGGGTAAACGAGCGAGCAGGCGGATAAGGTGAAAACGTTTAGGTGAGTTTGCTCAATGGGCAGCACACAAGCTGGGGAGGGGAACTTTTTGAAGTGGAAATTGCAGTTTGTATTTTTTGTAAATGTTCTTGAATTACATGCAGGTACCGGTTTGGTTTTTGCTAAATTTACTATTATTTTAAGTCAAGAGAGTGCCAGATAAGAGATAAGTTCAGGTTCTTGCATTAGGCAGCAGTGTGCACAAGTGCTCGTTTGCAGGGCTTTTTAGTCACTAAGTAGACAACTTCAGGTTATTAATAAACTCTGTGTGATTAGCCAAAGATTTGACTACAGAGATCACGTTATCCTAATCCATGTGCATTTGAATAGTATTTGCTTAAAAGACAGAAATAAACGGACCGACGTTTATTACTGCGACTCCCTGCTGTTAGCGTCAATAGAGTTTTAAGTACTCATAGTCGATATGGTCATTATTAATAACTTATGTTCAACTTTTTTCCATACCGTTAGGTTAAACACTGGGCAATATGATTGCATTCATTTGCCAAGCTGTTTTTCTCTATGGTGATGGATTGCATATCTCGAGGTCAGTGTCCAGTGCCTTGTCTGCATTCTTGAAAAGGAACC
The DNA here is from genome assembly GCA_026402145.1 of Polypterus bichir lapradei. Taxonomy (NCBI): domain Eukaryota; kingdom Metazoa; phylum Chordata; class Cladistia; order Polypteriformes; family Polypteridae; genus Polypterus; species Polypterus bichir. The sequence continues at coordinate 26,709,891 of JANRMT010062804.1, forward strand.
GTGTGATAAACTGGTCTGCAGTCGCATGCCGTGGCTTGTTCCGTCTAGCATCCGCAGTCATGAATCACACTGGCTGGCCACTGTCGAACAAGTAACAGGAATTTCGGCCCATTCGTGACACATTTAAGCTGGGTTTGCTAAGAACAGCCTGTTATGTCTAATTGGAGTACTTTTCCCCTCCTATCTATCTAGGTATTTTATCTCCACTTTCTCTTTCTTCAGGGTCATGCAGCTTTCATTGGAAAACGAGTCTCGTTTGGCATTTGCTCTGATTCTTTCTGATAACTTTGCTTACCTTGAATAAATTCTTTTCATACTCTTCTATCTCCTGATGTTTAATACTAAAAGGGTAATGAAATAGCATTAGCCTTTACTAATTTTAGCGAAGTGCTTGGCTGCTTTAAGAGTCGTTTTTGTGTTGAAATTGCTGCAGTATGTATCTTTTCCTCATCAAATCTTTGATTTTTTTGCTTAATTATTTTGGTGGTAAAATAATACCTGTGTGTTTTATGTTACAAATCTTAAGTGTTAATGGAGCTTCTGTATGTATTGTATTCACTTATTTTTTCTGCTTTATTTATTTTCTGCAATCGGATACAGTATAAACTTTTCTGTGTATAATGCCACCACTTCCATGGTGAACAGTCTCACAGATTGCTTTGTACATAAGAGAGCACAACTGTTTATAGAGATAAGTATTCATACAATTGGAACCCAGATTGCAGTTGTACAAGGCTCGTATTTGTTAGTTCAGGTTGAACATTGTAAATGGTAATCTTCAGGTTTTGTTTGCTATTAATATTTTGTCAGTTCAAACCACAAACTTTATTAGAATAAACATCTTTTAAAAATTATCAAACAATTCAACTTACATGTGCCAGTTAGAGGAAGTGCACTGCATAGCTTTGGGAAAAATCCCTGTGTTGTTGCAGTACAATAGAAGCAGATGGATGGATGTTTTCAATTACTTTCTCCTGCACCATTTCTGCCATGTGTAATACCAATTTGTAAATGCATAACCTTTTACATTTGTTGTTAATGAAATTGTTACAGGTTTCTAATTAATGTTATGTCTCATTTATTTTCTCAGACAATTTTGAAAAGTTACAATGTCTGGCTCAAGCACTAATGGTGAACCTAATTCAGCAACTCGAATGACTTCTACTGTGACCATCAATATCTCCACTCCTAGCTTTTATCATCCCACCAAAAAATTTGCTCCTGTCGCAGCACCAAAACCCAAGGGACCCACTGTATCTAACAGCCATGTGCCTGTGCCACCTATTGAGCAGCCACAATCTGGACAAGTCTCGAGTGCTGGCAGCTCAGCTACACCAGCAGTTTTCATGCATCAGAGTAGTTCGAAAGCTGTGATTGGACGAGTGGGGGATGTACCTTTACCACCACCACCACCACCTGTTGTTGACGGTAAGATATTGTACTACAATAAAATGTAAATAATTTTGACTTATATGTATGCAGTAGTCCCCTGTATCAGTAATTGTAAAATTCAGTTCTAGCGGCCCACAATATTTTGCTCCATCTAGCTTCTGTTTTTAATTGGACTTCTATCTTAATTCATCAGTTATTTCCCAGTTGTGTTTTTTTTTATCTGATATCAATCCAGAAGTTATGGATTTCTTGAGTTTTTATTTGGAATGTGATAAATTAAAATGGCAATGCATATCTTTCTAAATCTGTTACAAATGCATTTTTAACAGAAAATCAAACAATCAGATCAGTTAGAAGTAAAGTTTTTAAAAGGTAAAGTGAAAGTGGTTGGAATAAAAACCTGCAGCCACAGTGCACCCAAATTACCATTTTTTTAGAACCATTGTTCTATATTACAAAAATAGATTTTCTATCAATAAAGATTTTGCTTTGCATATACAATTAAAGAAGCCCATCATGAAAGTGCTTTTTGCAGTTATTTTTCTCTTTTTATCAAATGATTTTATATTATTTCGAAGCAAAAACACCATACCTCTGCTTCATGCTCCCTTCATTAAGCTTAAAAGTATACATTGCTTTTTTGCCCAACTTCTTTTAACAGAAGAGGATTTCTTATTAGATCAATTAACTTTTATAGCTTAGATGTGAATTAGCTGGAAATTTCTCAAAGCATAACTGTTTAAAAAAAACATGTGTCTTTTGAATTCAGTACTGGCGGGTTGCAGTGGCAACACATTTTCTTCCCAGCAGATCTGATCTTTAAAAGATAATTGACAGTGTCTGTTTTTAACCTACTTAGTGATACATTTGTTTAACAAAAAAGGGAAAAAAAGAAACGTAAAAAGTGTTACATTTTTTGGCTTGAAAAAATGTCATTTTTATTAAATCTCATCTTTCTACTGTAAAACTTGAAAAACACTAAAAAGTACAAAGTCAGAATAATGATACAAATAATGATGAATAATAATAATATGAACAGCACATGTGCAAGTGACGCAAGTGTCACATTCGGATTCAACAGAATCACTTTAGCTTTCACTGACCATTTAATTTCACTGTGTGAAGACAGATTCACTTTGTCACTGCTGATGGGAGGCGTTTCTTACGAGATGCCATTAGGAGGTTAGAAGAAGACGTGTCTACACCGTTGCCCAGGTAATGCTTGGACCTGACACTTACACAAGACACACCTAGCCATTGCCCCAGATGCAATGTGCGAGTGTTAAAGATGATAAACTAGAATATAAATCAATTTTGGAATATAAAGTGTGGCCATTATGGAACTTGTTTCTATCCTTAACTTCTTGGCGTTAACCTTAAGTGTGACTCAGGTTTGGAATTCTATGTTGTTAGTGGTCAACCTTTTGTTAGACTCAGGGTGATGTTTAAGCTTTACATTCTTAAATATGAATAATGTTCGGAACAGTATACTTGCTGCCATCTATTGGATGAAATAACCCATTAATGCAAAAAATAATTATTTATATGGTTTTGCCACTCTAAAGTAACTCATGAATATTCGTGAGTGGGTTGGAGTTTTCAACCAAAACAAAATGGCATTTAAAGAAATGACTATAAAGTCAGTTTTAGCACAAGTTGAAGACTGAACCAATCGTTGAGTCAAGTAACAGTGATGACAATGTGAATTGGTCATCAGATGTTGACACTGATGGTGAAACTGATTTTATACAGCAACATATGACCGAACATCTGTGATATGCCTGGAGACATAAGTTGCGTAATGCTGCATTGGGGTGCAGTATCTATGTTGTAAAAAGTCAAAAGGGTTGTGATTAAGTAGAATGACAAGAAAGATGTCTGCTTCCTAAACACTACTCACAATGCAACAATTGTTTATGTCAAGGAAATGTGGAAGTTAGTAAGTAAGCCTTGTACTGTGGTAGTCAGTTTATATAATAACTTGAGGATCAGGCACAGACATTCTACTCTCTCGGACCCAAGCAACAGAAAAAATATTATAACAAAAATGCATAAAGAAACACATTTCTACTGTTTTAAGTGCAATACCGGGCTGTGTGTTGGTGACTGTTTCAAAACATATCTCACCAAGGGCATGTACAAAATCTGCATCAGTACAGCAGTGGACACTAGACACTTCTTTGATACTGTATTTATATTGACATTTTGGTATCTACATGTTTCTGTTACACATAATAACAGAAAAAAAAATTCTATATTTTATATATATAATCATGTATACACTAATTCCGATATTGCATTAAGGCAGTATTTTGTTGTGGGGTATGTCAGATTTGTCATACACACTTGCTTATCTCATCTGTGCACCATGTCAGATTAGTGAGAACTGCAGCCCATGTCACATTTAGTGACCAAGTGCCATTCTTCCAGCACAGTTGTGGTCGAACCTTTTTTGTCTCCAATGGTGTGCTGCCTGACGGAGCCAGCACTATGTGAAGGGTTGACAGCTTCAAGAATCGGCTCACAGAAGCATACCATCGACTCCTTCTTTCGAAGATTATTTAAATAAGAGCTATGAGTGAAAATTACTGAAACATTTGCATAATGGGACATAAGCTTAAACAGCAACAAAGATTTTCTAACAAAAGAAATAAAGGCCACAGTCCTAAAAAGAACATCAACAAAGCATTTATTTTTATAGCCTTTTTTCATACAAACGATGTAGCACAAAGTCGTGTCAAAGAAGTAATTACATGTAAAGAGAAACACATTTAGACAATAATAATGAAATAATATACAAAAGATAAACAGTGCAGTTACATAAAGATACATAATTAAGAAAAATAGGGTCCTCAAAATTCAAACTAGATTTTTTTTATTCAAGTTTCCAAATGACAATGGGGAACAAAACAACTTGAATGGATGCGAATCACTGCAAGGTGATTTCTTTTCCACCCTGTGATTAATTATGAAAGCTTTTTTCAGAATTGGGGAATCAGTTGTTAATATGGTTGTTAATGCTTTTTATATGTGTACAAGTATAAAATGTAATTTATTAAGAACAGATCTTAGATTTGTAATATTCTAATTTTCTTGGCTGACAGCTCTGCTACAACCATGCACAACTCATGGATTTGCCAAGCAGCAAAGGTCCAGTTATGTACCAATATGTGTGTTGTGTGCTAGCATTGAATATTCTCTGCCTTACTGAGGAGTATGCTTAGATATCTGAAATTGATTGCATCTGTTAGAGTTGTATGGGTTATTGGTTTAATAAAATTACATTTTTCTTATAGGGATATAATTTCAATGCTAACCTAACTAAGATAAAAGGAATTAAATTACAGTATATTACAGAATCAAATCACAAGTTTATATATTGCAAAACATAGAACAATCAGATACTTTTATTAATCAATTATGCTGTTATCATATGGTGGCCCAAGCATAGCAATAGTATCATCCCTAAATATTGCCCATATGTTTCACAATATTAGTGACCCATCAGCATTTTTCACTCACTCAAATTTATTGCTACTTTGTTCCTTGTCCCTGGGTGGAATAATGTTGTGCCTGTACCCGGAACTTTTTACAGTAACAGGAGTTCATGTAAAAATGAATTAATTGAAGGTAAAGGCCTCTTTATCCTTCTTTCCCATTCCTCATGTTACTTTTATAATTTTTTAATTTTATATGATAATTGTTTATATTTTGGAATAAATGTGTAATTTTGACAATATCAGTCGTAATGGCAATATAACAGGTTATGTTTGCACATTTTGAATTGTTATACTTTTATTACCATGTTGCAAAAGTATGTATCTTAAATGTAAGTATGGTAAATAATTTAACAATTTTTTTTAAAACAATTTGCACATATGATTTTTTTTTTTTTTTTTTTAACTTAGTCTTTGTTTAACATTTCTCTAGCAAGGCAACAAGGGCACACAGAAAAAGTACCAGGAGATGAAAGTGTAGTAAAGAATAAACAGGAAAGGGGGTCCAAAACCAGGAAGAGTTTTATCAAAGATTCTAACCCACAATACTAAGCTAACTCATAGTGAAAACTCCCAGCAAAAGTCAAGCTTTAAGTCAGAAACAAAATTGTGCATCAAACCTACAGTAAAAAGCAAAGTAAAAAAAAATTATAGCCAGAGTCAAATATGGTTCTTTATTTTTTTTTTCTTTAAAATAAATAATAATTCATGCTTTATCAACAAATTTGCTCAACTAGCAAGTGCGCAACCACTGCCTTTTTACCATTGTATTGATAACATCATGTGTAGAGTGCAATTCTGGTAATTTTGCAGCAGCAACCGGAATAGCTCCCCCAAAGCAGTGACACCCACAAAAAAATGAAAATAGCGTCATGAAATAAACAGCATTAGATGTAAAATAAAAGTGAAGAAAGAGTGAGAGAATGAAATTGTCCATGTTAACAAACCTCGGAATGTGTGCTATCAGCGTTCATAGTTGAAAGTTTCAGTTTGAAATTAAAAAAAAAAAATACACAAAACCATAACAAGCAAAGGGCAATATTTTGGTTTTGAATAAGTTGATGAAATTTAACCTGTTTTATTAGGGTGTAATGTTAAACCATTTTTTTAGCAGTTGAACACATTTTAGTCTACTCACTAATGTCTAGATTTAAAGGAAATTAAGTTCAGCTAAAATTACAATACTCAAAGGAATCTGTTAAGATATAATTTTCAAGCACATTGATTTTCTTAGATTTCTGAAGGAGTCCCTGATAGAAGATGACGTTTCCCTCATTTCAAAACATTTGCTGTTTTGCGTTTTAGCTATAGGATAGGTGCACAGCTAAATAAAATCCACCCATCCATTTCTGTATCTCTTATTTCTAATTAGGTTTGCTGGGAACTGGAACCTATTCTGTGAGAATAGGGCAGTAGGCAGAAACTAACCTTGGAAGTATCCTACTCTGCTGTAGGACACACATGCATACATATGTAAACTAACACTGGGTCAATTTTAGATTTTTCAATTAACCCAACAGTACCATGTCTTTGAAGTATGAGGAAAAAATTGTTTTGCAAACAGAAGGAATGACAAGCCAGGAACTGAATTGACATCCAGTTGCTGTGAGATCACAAAATGCTACATGCTGTGCAACATTGCTGCATATGTTAAGTAAAATAATTGAAAATGTCAGGTAAATTACTGAATTAAGCTGGATTTTCTGACTGAATGATGTAGTATAACTGCCTACTACTTTGCTACTTGTGATTAGTCCAGTTCCATGGATGCTTGGGCACATAGATTATTCCCACCTCCTGTATGTTGGCAGTATTTTAATTTATAATAAATGTAGTGTGTTTGCTACCCATTGGTCAGAACATAATAGCCCCCTCTCTGAAAGGACAGGAGTGCTTCTGAAAATATGTATGCTTTGTTTCAATATGAAAAGCAAGGTTCTTCATCAAAGGTGATCTTTGTTGTAATGGCATTTATCTGTGAGTTATAATGTGTATGAATTTTTGGCTACCTGGAAATGACATTATTGAACAATTCTGATTTTCATTTCATTCTTTTTGTACTGTGAATAAAACCACTAATTTCCTGATTATTACCCAGATAAATTGCTCATATCATTGGTGGTGCCCGAATTACAAAATGTTTAGCAGTAGCCAGCACATTGTAGCACAATTGTATTTCTCTAAACTCCTTTTCTCATCCTATAATCAGCATTTCTGCTGATTGTGTCCAGAGACGTGTCCAGAGGCAGGAGGAGAGGAGGAAAGTAAAGAGAGTGGAACTGAGGGTAGGAACTTTGAATGTTGGCAGTATGACTGGTAAGGGGAAAGATATGATGGAGAGAGGGAAGGTTGATGTATTGTGCATGCAAGAAACTAAATGGAAGGGGAGTAAGGCCAGGTGAATTGGAGGTGGATTCAAATTGTTCTATCATGGTGTGGATGGGAGGAGAAATAGGGTAGGAGTTATTCTGAAGGAACAGTATGTCAAGAGTGTTTTGGAGATGAAAAGAGTGTCAGGCACAGTAATGATTATGAAGCTGGAAATTGGAGGTATGATGATGAATGTTGTTAGTGCATATGCACCGCAAGTTGGGTGTGCAATGGGTGAGAAAGAAGATTTTTGGAGTGAGTTGGATGAAGTGATGAACAGTGTACCCAAGGGACAGAAAGTGGTGATTGGAGCAGATTTCATTGGGCATGTTGGTGAAGGAAACAGTAGAGACGAGGAGGTCATGGGTCGGTATGGTGTCAAGGAGAGGAATGAAGAAGGTCAGAAGATAGTGGGTTTTGCCAAAAGGATGGACGTGACTGTGGTGAATACGTATTTTAAGAAGAGGGAGGAACATAGGGTGGCGTACAAGAGCGGAGGAAGATGCACACAGGTAGATTACATCCTATGTAGAAGAGTTGATCTGAAGGAGATTGAAGACTGCGAAGTGGTGGCAGTGGAAAGTGTAGTTAAGCAGCATGGGATGGTGGTCTGTAGGATGACGTTGGAGATTAAGAAGAGGAAGAGAGTGAGGGCAGAGCCAAGGATCAAATGGTGGAATTTGAAAAAGGAAGACTGTAGTACTAGGGTGTTGTACCGTGTTAGCCATTATGAATGTAGAGAAAAGCCAATAAAAGGTGTCATTTTGCTTGGCTTTTCTCTACAAAAATGAAGACTGCAAGGTTGAGTTCAGGGAGGAGGTGAGACGGACACTGGGTGGCAGTGAAGAGTTACCAGACAGCTGGTAAACTACAGCAGATTTAGTAAGTGTGACAGCAAGAAGGGTGCTTGGTGTGACATCTGGAAAGAGGAAGGAGGAAAAGGAAACCTGGTGGTGGAATGGGAAAATACAGGAGTGTATACAGAGGAAGAGGATGGCAAAGAAGAATAGGGATAGTCAGAGAGATGCAGAAAGTAGACGAGTACAAGGAGATAAGGCGCAAGGTGAAGAGAGAGGTGGCAAAGGCTAAAGAAAAGGCATATGATGAGTTGTATGAGAGGTTGGAAACTAAGGAGGGAGAAAAGGACCTGTACCAATTGGCTAGACAGAGGGATTGAGCTGGGAAAGATGTGCAGCAGGTTAGGGTGAAAAAGGATAAAGATGGAAACATACTCACAGGTGAGGAGAGTGTGTTGAGCAGATGGAAAGAGTACTTTGAGAGGATGATGAATGAAGAGAACGAGAGAAAGAAGAGGTTGGATCATGTGAAGATAGTGAATCAGGAAGTGCAATGGATTAGCAAGGAGGAAGTAAGGACAGTTATGAAGAGGATGAAAAATGGAAAGGCTGTTGGTCCAGATGACATTCCTATGGAAGCATGGAGGTGACTAGGAGAGATGGCAGTGGAGTTTTTAACCAGATTGTTTAATGGAATCTTGGAAAGTGAGAGGATGCCTGAGAAGTGGAGAAGAAGTGTACTGGTGCCGATATTTAAGAATAAGGGGGATGTGCAGGACTGCAGTAACTACAGTAGGGCTGCAACTAATGATTATTTTGGTAGTCGACTAATCGTTCAGTTTGTTTTCCGATTAGTCACAATTATTTCATGTCTGACTATTTTGATGCCTGCGACCTGTGATTATTTGCACATCCTGTTCTGGGCTCCAGTGCATGTCTTACCTCATCTGCTCACGTCTGGTCACCTGTGAATGTCACCCTGATGTCTCTGCATTAACATGATTAAAATTAATAATGATCACATTAAAATAACAACCAGTGAAACATATGAATTTGAAAATAATCTATATTAGTCTGACCATCACAATAAAAAAGAAATACATTAAACAATACAAACTAAAGTGCACAGTCTTTAAAAAAAAAAAAAAAAAAAGTGCATTTAACTTAACCAAAAATGGCCACTGGTGTGTCTTAAAGTCCAAAAGTTTAAATAAAGCTTCAATACAAATAAAATAAAACAATAATGTACAGTTTATAAAAGATTCATTTCATACATTCCTGATTGCAGTGCAGGAACGTGAGCATTTTGACATGCTCTGGTGTGAGGCTGCCTCTCTTCTTTGAGACAATGTTCCCAGCTGCTGAGAAAAGACGCTCAAAGGTAGCAGGAATACACAAGAATGATTTTGAAGACAGAGAAAGATGTTTTAATCATCAGTCTGAAGGAAAAGTGTTGTAGTTTATCACATCATGTACTATATTATGCCAAAATAAAATAATAACGGACTAAAATATGTAACAAGCTCATTACTGATATACTCCAAAACACAAGTTACCTAACGTTAGTTAGAGATGGTTTAATATTCATATGAACTCAAATATTATACGAAAAACAAACTAGAACAGCTCAGCTACTCCTGTTCACTTGTTTACTATAGCTCCAATCACATTAGCAAACATAACTGAAGTTATATTCACTTAACCCTTAAACCGCCACAACTGGCTAGAGTCGGTTTCCAGTGCAATTTGGAAGCATGCCGAAGCCGAGTATATGCGGTGACATACAGTCATTGAATGCTGCAACCGGCTGTAGTCGTGTCTCAGTACAATTTGCCAGCACTCAGGGGGCGAGTATTTTCGGCGACATACATTCATTGAACCCCGCAACTGGCTATATTTGCTTCACAGAGCAATTTGGCAGCATGCTGGAGCTGATCAGTCAGTGACGTACATTCATTGAGCAGCCAACTCATGAGCACTGCCGGCCCCAGCAGAACTGCAGCCTCACTGTCTCTGGGATTCAGCCGCTGCACTAGACGAGCCAGCAATCATCAGCGTTTACCTCTGTGTGTTTGCTTGCAGCCAGTTCAAGTACAGTTGGCTTGGTGATTTACTGAATTTCATCAATTGGCTTCAGTTGCACCTTGAACATATAATAATAGATTGTTGCAGTAGTTTTTTTTTTATATAGTTTTTACAGTTCATTTGCAGTGTGTAAAATGATCAGTATTGCAGTAATTGTAATGCTCTTTACATGAGAAAAAATGTGTTCCGTTAAAATTTCACATTTTCTTTGTGAATTGTGACGTTTACTTAAAAACTGCAGCTAAATAGTATTTGGCGTCCAGGGGTGCATTAACCCACAAGTATGAGTCGGTTTAAGGGTTAACTATCATTGTAGAAACCTTGATATACACATTATAGTACAAACATCAACGTTAACACGTGACACTAACTTTACTCGCTAAAATTTACCTCTCGAGACAGCGACATCAAAGCTCTAGGATGCTTGCTTTTCAGATGCTGATGTATCGAGGTGGTGCTGTCGTGAAAAGAAAGCTCCACTTTGCATAATCTGCATTCAACTTTTTTTTTCTTTTTCAGTGAAGTGCTTCCACACTTTAGAAAGTTTCTGTCTCAGATTTCTTTTCATCTCCTTCCCCCTCCTCTATCCGACTCGCTATTGCAACCATGTTTATTTTCCTCTACATTCTTCTCCTCAGACGTTCTTCTTCGTTGGTAGGACTGTGTGCTGTCTTGACAAATAATAACAAATGATACTGCCCCCAGACGTTCATGTAGTGCATTGCAGTTACAAAAAACAATGTGGTTCTTTGTGACTGGAGCCTCTATTGAAGGTTTTGTTTATGATGCGTAAACGATTTTTTTGTAGTCGACGTCATTGATTACGTCAACTTATCATTGCAGCCCTAAACTACAGGGGAAAAAATTTGATGAGCCATAGCATGAAGTTATGGGAAAGAGAAGTGGAAGCTAGGTTAAGAAGTGAGGTGATGATTAGTGAGCAGCAGTATGGTTTCATGCCAAGAAAGAGCACCACAGATGCAATGTTTGCTCTGAGAATGTTAATGGTGAAGTTAAGAGAAGGCCAGAAGGAGTTGCATTGCGTCTTTGTGGACCTGAAGAAAGCATATGACAGGGTGCCTTGAGAGGAGCTGTGGTTTTGTATGAGGAAGTCGGGAGTGGCAGAGAAGTACGTAAAGAGTTGTACAGGATATGTACGAGGGAAGTATGACAGTGATGAGGTCTGCGGTAGGAGTGACAGATGCATTCAAGTTGGACGTGGGATTACAACAGGGATCGGCTCTGAGCCCTTATTTGCAATAGTGATGGACAGGTTGACAGATGAGATTAGACAGGAGTCCTTGTGGAGTATGATTTTTGCTGATGACATTGTGTTTTGTAGCAATAGTAGGAAGCAGGTTGAGGAGACCCTGGAGAGGTGGAGATATTGTCTAGAGAGGAGAGGAATGAAGGTCAGTAGGAACAAGACAGAATACATGTGTGTAAATGAGAGGGAGGTCAGTGGAATGGTGAGGATGCATGAGGAGTTTAAATACTTGGGATCAAAAGTACAGAGTAATGGGGATAGTAGAAGAGAGGTTAAAAAGAGAGTGCAGGCAGGGTGGAATGGGTGGAGAAGAGTGTCAGGAGTGATTTGTGACAGACAGGTATCAGCAAGAGTGAAAGGGAAGGTCTATAGGATGGTAGTGAGACCAGCTATGTTATATGAGTTGGAGACGGTGGCACTGACCAGAAAGCAGGAGACAGAGCTGGAGGTAGCAGAGTTAAAGATGCTAAGATTTGCATTGGGTGTGACAAGGATGGATAGGATTAGAAATGAGTACATTAGAGGGTCAGCTCAAGTTGGACGGTTGGGAGACAAAGTCAGAGAGGTGAGATTGCATTGGTTTGGACATGTGCAGAAGAGAGATGCTGGGTATATTGGGAGAAGGATGCTAAGGATAGAGCTGCCAGGTAAGAGGAAAAGAGGAAGGCCTAAGCGAAGATTTATGGATGTGGTGAGAGAGGACATGCAGGTGATGAGTGTAACAGAACAAGATGCAGAGGACAGAAAGATATGGAAGAAGATGATCTGCTGTGACAACCCCTAACGGGAGCAGCCACCGAAAGAAGATGATGATTGTGGCTTTTTTCCTAAATGAAATCAAGTTTAAATTGTTTGTACCTTTGGAATTTTTGTATAATGTTTGCTTAAAATAGAAATTCTGAATTCTAGCACCAGGCATTTTTATTACTATTTTTGATCTTCTTTATACAGTATGTTTGGCACAGCATGACATAGTTGAAGAATATATGCTTAGATTTAGTCACAAGTTTTAATTGTGCAATTCTAATTTTGCATACTTGAAGGATCATTTATATGAGCTTCTTGCTTTGTTAAACACTTAGCAGCACAGAATCAAGGAGTGAGATCTTTTTGAATTGAGGCAGCAAGTGGCTGATGATAGCTCTGTTTGTCTGGAAGTAGAAGCAGCAGGTGATGTTGGCAAGAATTATTTGGCAGCTAATTGCAGCACCTGATAAAAGTTGTGAAATGTCCTTGTTTCCTTCTGTCTATATATTTGTCATGTATATTCTTTTAGTCATTTCTCCACTACAGGATCCTAAGACCTTTTCTAACCATATCAGATAATGGTACAATGTTCTGTTATGGAAAGAAACTTGGGGTGAAATTTGAAATAGACTACAAATACAGTGGATTATTATGGAACAAGTTAAACATTTCCTGAATTTTGGAGCAGTGTTTAAGGGAAGCTTCTCCCTATTGTGTAGAGTTAAGTAGCAATAATCTCCACTTTTACCCTAATTACAAAAAAACATGTTGTTAAACTAAGCTGGCTTGCTTTTTGTTCAGTTATGCCACACCCAAAAAGTAGTGAAAACTGACCTTTTCATCATGATCCTTGGACAGTTTGAACAAAAGGCTACTCATGACAGGCAGTAAACATAATCTGTGCAGCCTGCTTTATGTATGATGGGTACAACAAAAACTTGTAATCTGTATCGTGTTGTTCCATTTGCAATCAAACCATGCCTGAATACGAGTTGCCAGTGCTCTGGAGGACAAGCATTAGTCAAACATTGACAGTTGTATGTGAGCGTTCGCACAGCATTACATTCAGATGAGACAATTAAAGAAATGCAGCTTTTATTTGCCTCCAGCACTTTGCACAAGCTGAAAGAAGACCAATGTTAACTATGGCCAATATAAATATTAAGTTTAGTGGTTGCTGATGCAAATTATTCTAACATTGAATAGTATTTTTAATTATTTTCTTACATAGTGTCACTTAATATTGGATGTAATGTAAGAAATGCTTACACACTATTTTCATATTGTTTTATTTATTTTTCTTTTTGCTATTCATAAATTATCATCTTCACCAGTGCTTCTATGTTCTCTGTATAATTAATTTTGTAATTAGTTGCCATTTTGACTGACAGCAGGGATGAAACCTATTGGTTTTGACTAAGTATGTTGATTTTTGAGATGTCTTCTATTGTGTGATATTGTCAACTGAGAAACGTGTTGCCTTTTCTCCTAATCAGATTTCCCTCCCCCTCCCCCACCCGTGGAGGACAGTGATCTACCAACCCCACCACCCTGTTTGGATCCAGAACCACCAAGCTTTATGAATGCAACTACAAGCTTCCCTGCTCCACCTCCTCCTCCTGCTTTTGAAGAGTCTTTTCCTTCCCCTCCCCCAGCGGAGGAAACTTTCCCTTCACCACCGCCTCCGCCACCTCCACCACCCCCACCTCCTATGCCTTTGAGCAATAACAATCCTCAGGTGAGTTAAGAATTACAGAATGATGCTCAAGCATTTTAATGTCATTTTCAGTGTTAAAGTTATTGATAGAATGTTTGAGCAAAGTGGACACTACTTTAGTTGTACTATGTTTGAGCTTTCTTTCATAGTTTCATTGTTTGACTATTGATAAACGTAAGATACAATATATACAATATCTTTCTTTGGTTAAGTGTTCTGTCAGATTAGTACTTAAAAAGAGTGTGTGCCAAATTTGTATTTTTTATTTATTTATATTTTTCTAAGTAACTTAAAATTTTCATATTGCACTGGATTTCTGGAAGAGATGTGCTGCTCTGTTAACAGGTGATGCTAAAATGCATTTTTAACTACTTTACAAGTGTACATGAGAAATTAATAAATTTGTTAATTGTAAGATGTGAATAGTGTTAATAGCAAGCCAGAATCATGTCTCTATCAAATGGCTAAAGTTCATATTTCAAGTCTCTATGTTGTCTAGTCAAAGAAATAGATGCAAACATGGTTGCTTTTTATTATTTGTGTTATAGGGCTTGAACGCTTCCCCCCTAAATTTAACATAATGGGGGGATTTCAGACTTTGTTGGGGGAATAAAAGGGGCAGGAGTCAAAGAGCCCCCATTTAAAAAGCACTTTGATATTTATATTTGAGGCATTTTTTAATGTCGTAACTTATTCTTTTTGATATTTACAGTAGCTTATAGAATTGTGAGTACATAACAGTCTTTCAAATAATTTGTTATTTCAGCTGTTTTAATGTTAAATTAATAATTGTTTCATACGGCATGTAGAGATTTCCACTCATATTTACCCAAAAATTCAGACTTGCCATGGAAAAATTGCAGTATAAAGCAATCTGCAAATCAGTGTCCCGTCCCCCCCTCTATGCTGCTTATTGCTCTCTGGATGTAATTTTCTGCAGCTTTAAGGCAGTTGAGCAGTATTATGTCCTGTCATTTCCAACCTGCTTAATCCAGACCAGGGTCACAGGTGTGCCAGAGCCTGCCTCAGCTAGCATTGGGTGCAAGGCAAGAACAAATCCAAGACAGGTTGCAAGTCCATCGCAGGGTGAACACACACACACACACACACACAATACACAGTAGGGCCAATTTAGCATCCCCGATTCACTTATGTTTCAAGCCTTTGGACTGTGGGAAGAAACCAGAGCACCTGGAGGAAAACCAAGCAGAGAACAGACAAACTCCACACATGGAGGACCTGGGGCACGAACCCTGGTCTCCTTACTACAAAGCAGTATTAGCACTACCACTGCACTACCCTGCTGTTCCAGTTGAGCAGTGATGAGGCTTACAGTGTGAATATAGTTAATTAAAGAAATTTTAGATATTTAGTTAAAATATAGCCAACATATTCATAGCTTAGGTGGCATCGTAGTGCATAATGATTTACAAATTCAGTGTGCTAGGTAAAAAATCCAGCACCTGATTGTCTTCCCATGTCCTTGGGTATCCCTTCTTGTTAGTTTGCAGGGACTGGTTAAGATGCATATCTACAGCCTCAGGGCTCACATAGGACGAAAGTGTGAGAAGTACTGTTTTAATGGGGTAATATTAAGCCCAGCACAAATACCATTTAAGTGCATTTATTTATGTGTATCTGTCTAGAGTACAGGTTTTAAGGTTTAAAAGTAGTTAACAATGTCAAGAAATGATGGTTACATGTATCTAAGGCCGGGTTTATACTTAACGCAATGCATGCTGTAGCGGACACTCCTGCTACGCAAGCGTTGTACTGTTTATACTTTACATAAATCTGGAGGAATCCACCAGGTGGCAGTGCGAGATGTCATCACAGTGAGAACAGGTTCGGCTACGCTGTGTTGTGAATTGCCTGGAACAGCCATTAAATTCCAATGACACCTTACCACAATATCTCTGAAAAGGATGTTTAATGATTACATCCATCAGTCCAGGGATTTGTTCATTTCAGCTAGCATTGGGCACAAGGCAGAAACAATCCCTGGACGAGGCATCAGTTCATCACAAAGTGAATACAAGCACTTGTGTACACTAGCGTCATTTTAGTGTCACCAAATCTGCATATCTTTGGAAGGAAACTGGAGCACACTGAGGAAACCCAACAGGAAAACATGTAAACTCCAGGCATGGAATATCCGCGATGTGACTCCCTGCAAGACAACAGTGCTAACGCTTTGCCACCGTGTCACCCCTATGTGTGTTGTTATTAACAGTATTCATTATTTAAACAAAATTACCGATTTATCTGTAAAATGTAACATATGTACTTTAATGCATTTCATCATGAAAGTGATATCAAGTATAAATCTACGGATTCTAAATGTGCAGAGAGTTGGAATGTCATACATTTAATGTGCTCAGTGTAGCAATCTATTGCTGTTTGCCGCTGCTGTCAGGACTGGAAGAAGCCCTAGAAAAAAAGACGGCACAGAAGACGGTATGTGAGACTTTTAAAATGTATCATGTCATTATGATCAGGAATATGCGACACTTGAATATAAAAGCACCACGAATGCATCTGTATGTCAGTATTTTGCTTCACCACATCGAACCATTCATCAAACATCGAATCGCGCACATCAATCTCATAGGATCTGCAAAGCGGCTTTCTGTTACATGTAGATGGTAACCAGAGACTCTGAAGTCACATTCCAACTTTTAGCACACTGCGCCCCCCGACTTTTTGCTGGTACTGCAACTCCAGCATGCATTACGTTAATTTCTGAGGACCTGCTCAGAGGAAGCATCAAATGAACGCTGGGAACGCGTGGCAGCCATGATGCGGGCGCATACGCGTTCTGAGCGTGAAGTATAAACGAGCCCTAAGAAGCCACAAATTGCCAGCTGTCTTTAAGTCAAATAAAAACTGACTGAATTCACTAAATAAACCAAATCCATTTCTGGAATTTTTGTTTTAATTTTACCACAAAAATACACCAACTTTTTTTAGCCTTCAGTTTAACAAAGTTTAGTTGAATTTTTTCTGAAGGATGATTTTAAACAAAGGGCACATTGCACTGTTTTTGAATCCTGCTGTACAGTTATGCAGCTCTACTGAACAGCCGAGTTATGCAGCTCCATGCTCCAGTCAAGAGCAACTGAAAAAGGTAGCGAACATCCTATGCAGGTGAGCTTAGCAAAATGTACACACGTTT
This sequence comes from Polypterus bichir lapradei, assembly GCA_026402145.1. Classification (NCBI taxonomy): domain Eukaryota; kingdom Metazoa; phylum Chordata; class Cladistia; order Polypteriformes; family Polypteridae; genus Polypterus; species Polypterus bichir. Next base: position 26,726,938 of record JANRMT010062804.1, read on the forward strand.
TCCTTTTTTAATGCATTTTATGTTTTTTGATTATATCCAAATAATGACCTTTAACAAAGAACAGCCAAGGTTACAAATACCTATTAATGTTAAAGAGGAGCAGCTACATTACGTTTTTTTTAATATGTGTGCTTTTAATTAGCAATGATTTTACTGGGTAAAAATCAGGAAATCTTCTGCTTCAATAGATGGGCATTATAGTCTAGTGGTAAAGGTGTCAGACTATAAGTATTCCCTGATGCACTCTCTGACATTGCACAAATCACCTTACCTGAATGTTGCCATGTTTGAAAAATTATACATAGTGCACTTTTTCAGGATTTAAAAAAGATTTAAGATTTAGAATATAACTCTGTGTATATAAATTGCCTTGGAATGGTGTTGTCTATGGACAGTACAATTTAAAATAAAATTGTAGCTTGTTTGTTATTTCTTTTTATTTAAACAAGCAGTAATTATTAAATTCATATAATATTGGAACAAGACAACTTTTGAATTCCTGCTCTTAGGTAACAGATACAGAAATAATAAGTTGTTAATTCAACTAGAAATCCTGATCAAAGCAGGGACTGGTTGAAATGCATATCTGCATCCTCAGGGGTCACACAGGGTTAAGTTTGAGAAATGCTATATTAATGGTGCAATAGATAAGCCTAGCACAGGGGTCCTCAATCACGGTCCTGGAGAGCTACAGTGGCTGCAGGTTTTTGCTCCAACCCAGTTGCTTAATAAAAAGCACTTTGCTAAAGTAACACTTCTGCTTCACTTTAGTGATTTTGAGCCCTTATTGCTTAATTTTGTCTTAAACAGCTATTTTAATTGCTCCTTATTATCAATAACATGCAAATGACAAGAGAGAGCAGCATTTCTCCATTTAGCTTATTTACATTTACACCTGTGTGTATTTATCTGCACTATTGGGTTTAATTAAATACTTGGAAGAAAAATGAAGAGAAAAAAGTGAAGGACTGAGAATTACTCGTCCATTTTAGCCTTCAAATCATTTGCATGATAGAAAGGGAAAGAAAATCTAGGATATGAGAATGAACTGACATAGCAGAGTTAATTTAATTTCATAGCTTGTTAGTGCTTTATTGGCAAGAATTGCTTTCTAATTAAGCAACCAGGTCAGAACAGCATTAAATCTTTAAAAAAAATTGAGTTAATACATAATGATTCTTGTCTACATTTTGATTAAAAATACTTTGTTATGCACATGATCTCAGAAACTTTACAGTAGGGGTGAATTGAGGATGAAGCATGATATTTCTAATTTTTTTGTTTGTTTTTATCTTACCCTTTTAAGAAAGTCCGCTTTCAATGAATTAATCCTACTTAAATCCTATATTAAAAAAGTCTTTATCCTTACTGCAAAATGATCCAACCCAAGGTATGCTAGTGGAAAATGTTAGTGGAACACATAGTTTTAAGTGTTAATGCTGAATGAAGTCACAAAATGTAAAATGTGTACTCCAAAGGTAAAATTTGGGGAATTCTGCTATATTAGGTGTAGTTTGTGGTGGGAACTATATCTAAGAAGATATAAAAGATTGGAAATAATCAATACTCAGAAGAATTGGAACTGAGAATTTAATTGATGGCAGCCCAAAAGGATACATATATGCATACAAAATAAAAAATACAAAAATAAAATATAAAAAATGTATCCAGTGGTGTTCCAGTTCCAAAGAAGGCAGGCACATCTTCAGATCAGTAGCCTTTACATTCCACAGCATGAAGACCACCGAGAGCCTATTCTAGACTATATGAATCCTCTTGTGAACTAATGAGGCTGTATTGATAAGGAGGACGAGACAAAGTGTAGGAGTCAGGTGAGAAACTTTATTTCTTGATGGAAAGAGAATTGTCTCCAATTTGACATCAGCAAAAGCAAGGAGCTGGTTATTGACTTTTGGCAGACCACCTGGTCACTATTCAGGAACTGGATGTGGAGTTGGTGCACTGCTCAAGTACTTAGGGTGGAACCATGATAATGAGAAGCAACATGTCTTTATACTACCTTTAGTCAAATCAGAAGTTTTATTTCTTTTCAGTAATTGTTGTTTACACTATATTTGTTTATTGCAATGTTTATTTGTTTTTTTACTTTTTTATTGTGCTTCTTTAATAAGTCCAGTTTTCCCCTTGGGATTAATAAAGTTCTATCTGTCAAAATAGTAAGCAGGCAGATAGTTCTAAAATAATAAGCAGAAATATTCAGTTTTCAATAATTGACTGTGGATGGCAGTAAGGCTATGAAGCAGGCCTGTTATATAACCTCTCTGCAGGGTCAAATATAGTGAGTGGGTGTACTTGAGCTGCATGTACTGGTGACTGGTGTTTTTGAAACATGGCACATTAAAGAATATTTAGTTCTCTCAGTATTTTCAGAGGCTTCTAAAAGTAGGGTCATATGATTAGATTTTACCTCAGAAAAAGTAGGTTCATAGGAAGATGTTAAATACATAAATCGTACATTAAAACCTTCCCAGTGTTAAATTCATAGTGTTTTTGAGATCAGCTGTTTTGTTACTTTTTATTAAACAACATCACATAACAATTTTTATAACCTACCCAAGTAATGTAAGTCTGGTGTTGTATTTTTGAATGAAGGTTTTGAAAATATTTAAAATTAAATTCTGAATTAATTTTACTATGTTAATGGATATTTGCTTTGACCAATAGATGACCTGTATTTAATATATCCATTTACTGAACCCATTTAATCCACCTAGGACTACATAAACACCTAATGCCTAAACATATTCCCTTGCCTGGCAACATCAGGTACAAAACAGGATCAATGCACAGTCATTACCACACTATATATATTAGCAATCATTGAATATGCTTACTTCATTTGAGATCCTGTTTTTTTTATTTTGTTCCTGAAACTTCATTCCCTTCTATGAAAATGTCATTAGATATTACATAAATTTATTCCAAGTAAAATTATCTAAATAAAGAAAAAAAATAACACCAGGTGAATACATTTGTTTGTGATATTCATACAATTATTATTTTTTTTTAATCCCAGAAGATATTTCAGAAGCAGACCAGCTTTGATAAACAGCTCGACTCCTTAACCAGCATGCTATCAGAAATGGAAAAATCTGATCCTTTTCGAGGCAAGGTGAGATTTATTTGATTGCTTATGTTAGCGTATATAAATAAATGTTGATTGATTGATTGATTGATTGATAATATGAGAAATTTAAGCTGCAGAATAGCAATCATGCATCTGAAGTAAGAATGTGCTGCAGCAATCTTTTCAACTGATGAAAAAAAAAACTTTTCCAGAAGGTGCATCTTTATTGGAATATTTTACTAACAAAATTTACAGACTCATTCAGCAGTATATAAATTACTCAAAAAATTAAAGGAGTACTTTGAAAACGCATCAGATCTCAATGGGAAAAAAATATGCTGGATGTCTATACAGGGTGGTCCAGATCTAATTATGTAGATCCAGATTGTCTGGATGACTTTGATTTATGTAGGGACGATTGCAGTTCGGCGCAAAGACGATTCTTCATGACGTCAGTTCTCACACTTCTTGATGGTACGGGATTTTTCGGGTGATTTTCTATGTAATAAACTTAATAAGTTATAGCGTAATGAAAATTGCATTAGATCCGGACCACCCTATACTGATATGGACTGGGTAATGTGTTAGGAATGAAAGGATGCCACGTCGTTTGATGGAAATGAAAATTATCAACCTACAGAGGGCTGAATTCAAAGATACCCTGAAAATCAAAGTGAAAAAATGATGGGGCAGGCTTGTGCATTTTGCCGAAATTTCATTTCAACTCAAAATCATACTCCGTAGTTTGTAAGGCCCCCACGTTGCTTGTATGCATGCCTGACAACGTCGGGGCATGCTCCTAATGAGATGATAGATGGTGTCCTAGGGAATCTCCTCCCAGGTCTGGACCAGGGCATCACTGAGCTCCTGGACAGTCTGAGGTGCAACCTGGAGGCTTCGGATGGACTGAAACATAATGTCCCAGATGTGTTCTATTGGATTTAGGTCAGGCGAGCGTAGGGGCCAGTCAATGTATCAATTCCTTCATCCTCCAGGAAGTGCCTACATACTCTCACCATGTGAGGCTGGGCATTGTCGTGCACCAGGAGGAACCCAGGACCCACTGCACCAGCATAGGGTCTGACAAACGTCCAAGGATTTCATCTCGATACCTAATGGCAGTCAAGGTGCCGTTGTGTAGTTTTTAAAAGTCTTTGTGTCCCTCCATGGACATGCCTTCCCAGACCATCACTGACCCACTGCCAAACTGGTCATACTGAATGATGTTACAGGCAGCATAACATTCTCCACGGCTTTTCCAGACCCTTTCACGTCTGTCACGTGTGCTAAGGGTGAATCTGCTCTCCTCTGTGAAAAGTACAGGGCACCAGTGGTGGATCTGCCAATTCTGGTATTATTTGGCAAATGCCAGTCGAGCTCCACGGTGTCAGGCATTGAGCACAGTGCCCACTAGAGGACATCAGGCCCTCAGGTCACCCTCATGAAGTCTGTTTCTGATTGTTTTGTCAGAGACATTTACACCAGTGGCGTGCTAGAGGTCATTTTGTAGGGCTCTGGCAATGCTCATCCTGTTCCTCCTTGCCCAAAGGAGCAGATTCCGGTCCTGCTGATGGGTTAAGGACCTTCTACAGCCCTGTCCAGCTCTCCTAGGGTAACTGCCTGTCTCCTGGAATCTCCTCCATGCCCTTGAGGCTGTGCAGGGAGACACAGCAAACCTTCTGGCAATGGCACGTATTGATGTGTCATCCCAGAGACGTTGGACTACCTGTGCCACCTCTGTAGGGTCCAGGTATCGCCTCATGCTACCAGTAGTGACACTGACCATAACCAAATGCAAAACTAGTGAAAAAACAATCAAAAAGATGAGGAGAGAAAAAAATAAGTGGCCTTCACCTGTTAAACCATTCTTCTTTTGGGGGTCATCTCATTGATGTCCCTCTAATGCACCTGCTGTTAATTTCATTAACACCAAAACACCTGAAACTGATTAACAACCCCCTCTGCTACTTAACTGACCAGGTCAATATCCCAGAAGTTTCATTGACTTGATGCTATACGCTGATTAAAAAGTGTTCCTTTAATTTTGGGAGATGTTATTGTAATCAACTGTTTATAAAAAAAGGAGAGGAAGAAAGGCTTAACTGGGAACTCAGATCCTAGGTTGAATACATACACTTGCTATCAAAAATATTCTAAACGTTAAAGACACCTTTTTTATTTTATAGAACTGGCACAGTCAGGAAAGGTTCTTTTACCTAGGGAAAGAAGGATCGTCCAGATAAGAATTTTGTTTAAATGAGTGCTTATGAGTAATTGCTGGCATTTGTCAGGAGACAGTCAACGTTAATTGACCTTTACAAACAAATTAAATGAAAATAACAACTGGGAGGTTTATAATTATAGCTTCACTGTAATTTGGAGTTAATCTGTGCAACATACAAGTTTTCATCCAAAAATACACAAGTACAGTACATTACGGATAACCCTCTCAACTTTGCAGACCTGAAGCCTACTGATGTAGGCAGGTGCAATAATGTTCACGTATGAACACTTTGATTTGTCTCAGTGGAATTTGTTTTCTTTTTGTCATCCACATTATCTCTTTATATTCTCATTAATCTGTACTTTTGTCTTACACCAATTGCTTGAACATGAATGTCATTTATTTCTTGCCTTGTTTGTTTTTAAACTACTAAAGAAACAATGGTAATGACAACTGACAATGTGGGTTTATCTTTTTCATACTTCTGTGAATTGCATTGTATATAAAAAATATACAGTTTTTATACGATACAATACATACTACCGCCCCCCCCAGGGATCTGATGCTGTTACTTTTTGTCTGCAACTGGGAATAACTGTAGATGTCAGTGGTGTTTTGAGACAATCGAACTGGAAATTCTCTGATCTGGATGGATAAAAGCTGACACACAAACTCTGGCAAATCCGCCTTATTTGTATCTCATTGTCACTTGATTTTTTTTTATTCAGTTTTATTGAGTGTTCCTACTTACGCTGAATTAGTATGTGACTTATGGTCCATGATGTCAAAGCCGCACTGACAAAACAACAGAGACATAGTTGTATATGATATTTGGAATTAGTCATTTGATGACCTGTATAGTACATTTCGGAAAACATTGTGGCACGGATGCAACATTATTTATATTAGTCATATTCATTTGCGTACTTTCTTGCGCTTGTAATCAGTGACCGTGTTTTTTTTTTTGCCCCTTATCTTGCCCAGTCTTCACAGGACTCCAGGACATGCAGAGGAAAGAATGTTCCTCTGCAAGGTGAGCCATGGACGCTGTTTCTCAGTGGACCCCGTACATGCCTTACACAGTACATATGCGTTGATTGCTGCCAGGTCAAGCTTGTTATGGCACAAGCAACCGACCACCTGCGTGTTCCTGTTCACACTGAATAAGCTCACGCCTTCTGGTGCATGCTGTCAGTGCAGCACCGGGGAAAAATATATGTGACATTTTGAAGAAATCATTGTATGACCTGAATGGTACCAATCAGAAAACATCATCGCACTAATGCAATATTATTTGAAAATGAACAGATCGGGTGTAAATTTATGTTACTTGTAAAAGTTAGCTTTTTTCACTTTCATTCTCTCAGTCACGTTCACGCTCTCCCTGTCCTTCTGATCTGATCCTAACTAACAACACCAGCATAAATTTACACCCGATATAAATGCAGAGGTGAGCAGTGCAGCACAGCTGAATGAATCTACTTTTATCAAAGTTCCTACCTGTGTCATACACCACATAAACTGAAAGACTTATTACCATTTGACAACTGAGTTTCAAACCTTTTCAATATTGTATAGTTGTTTATGATTGTTCACTTGTATTATATGTCACAGCCATGCATAAAAGACAGAAAATATATTGCTTATGTGACAGCTAATCTTTACGCCTTATACTAGGGAAATTTCTTCTCCTTCAACAAAAAGAAAACCTCTGGTTGTGGAAGGCAAAGAAAAGTTCCTATTGATATGGTAATACAGTATAAAGAACCTCAGTCACAGTTTTGACTCTATTAGAATGATGCATTTGCTGATGGACTTGATTTGATGCTGTGCTTGAATTGTAAGTGCTGCTTAGTATAACTTTAAAGCATTGTGACGTGCACTTTTACAGTTCAAGCGTCATGGGTCAGTTACCGTATCTGGATGCTGCCTGCTACATTTTCTCCCTGTGGTAGTTTTCTGAGCAGTGCTCTTCCAGTTTCAAGTTCTTCATGTACTTGCTCAAAGTTTCATGCAAGGAGCCTTTTGATCGAAAGTCACTGGCCTTGCGAATTTTCACGGGGGGACCACTCTTCAATTGAATGTGTTTGTATCTTGCTTTGACAAGCTACTGCTCACAGTTTGATGTGGAGACCCAAACCCCCAAACCAAATGTCACTGAATCACACAATGCCAGCTTTCACTGGGGACTGCTCTTTGATATTTTGTCATTGAATCTGCCCAGACTGCCACTCGCAGTTTCATTGTGGATGAAATGTCCTCACCTCAATCAAGTGTCACTGTATCATGTTGCTCATGTTGAGGTGTCTTGAGCACATGTGGGGGAAAAAAACATTTCAGCTAGTGTCTTGTTCACGGTATAATTCCCACTTCCACTGATAGACTGCAGAGTGCAATAGTTTTATCCTGTTTATAATCACCTTTGCTTCACTCTAATCGGCAAACCCACCGCACTCAGAATAAGAGACTGTGGTGGGCTGATAAATGATATACTTTTTTTGGTGTTTATATTTAATGGCCATTGATGTAAACAGAGGTTTTTCTTTTAAAATTTTGGAGTGTTGTACTGTTCAGCCACCTCCTTTATTAAATAAGCAGAATAATAGCTATTTACTTTGGGCATATAATTTAGGCACAATAATGCCAAAAATCTCTTAGTGCATAAGGGGTTAAACCAGAGCTGCTTATTGTGTGTGTGCGCCCCATAATGAACAGGTGAACTATTTCTGAATGGACCCTGCTCTGTGACCAGTGTGTTTGCAATACGCTCCAGCTCTACTGGGCCATGTACCTGAATACTTGTTTCTTAAGACAGATGGATGGATGGATGGAAGGATAGATACTGTAATGTTGCAGTGGTTCTGCACTGCAGCCCATGTAAGCAAGTAAGAGACGTAGGGTACTGAAGTAGGTCACAGTTCATACTAGTATTACTTTTTATGGACATTTTATAAATATTTCTTTTACAAGATATGGCTTGCATGTGAGCAACGTAATTAGAAAGTTTGTGTCATTCACTAAAGAAGATAAACATTCCCTCTTATTTTAGGAGTTGAGCAACAGATAGTAAATACTGCTTGTGAAAACAGCCTAAAAAGCTTGCTTTTGATTTGAAAACACTGTCTCTAGCTCACTTCCTTCCCATTAGTATTGGTTAATTTTACCTTTAAAAAAAGGAAGGGATGTGCATTTATACTACCCTAGCCCCGGTGATGATTTGAATGTTTAATATTAAAGATGGTGAATATTTATGCAATACATTATTTTGTGTTTTATAATTTTATTTAGGCCACTTTGCAGAGATCTATTTTCACTTAGACACAGAGTTACTTTCTGCTTATTACTGTCAAAAAAGAAAATTAAACCCACTGTGTTTTAATGTTCTGTAATAATAAAATGTGCAAACTTCCAACTTGTTGAATACTGGAAGAAACTTTAAGTAAAGACTATAGGTTGGTCCTTGTAGTTCACAGGTTTATGATTCATGGATCTGTCAAATTGTGATTTTGTCCTAATTAAAATTGAAATTATTTTGTGAACTTTGTAATCAATTGAGGGTAATCACAGACAATGCTGTATCGACTCTACTTAAATGGACTGCAAATCCCAGCAACCCTGGAAGTACTGCATCACTGGGCAGCTCTAAAAGTGAGCCATAAGAAACCGACATGATCACAATCAGTGTTGTCTTTTTGTTTCAACTTTTCAGTGCATGATTGGATTACAAATATACCCATTGGTTTACAGTTTTCTCTGGATTTTGTTTTTGTCCAGTGCCCGCTTGTGGTTGGGATTTTGTCTGGGTTGGAAAATATTTTCATTTTGGACATATACAAGTTGGAATTTCTCCCAACTTCTACAAATCTTCGCATACATCAGCATCACAGCAGGACAAAACTTTACCTAACTTTATGGATGGTGTTAATAGGGGATTTCACTACACGACTACACCATCATCTGCATCTGTGAAACTGGACTTTGTTTTAAGTGTTCCTCATTTTTGTGATTAGTCTTTTTCTTGTATTTGTTTTGTATCTATATTAATTAATCATTCTTGTAGTTTATTACTATAAATATGCACAGAACTTTATTATAAGTTCAAATTTGCAAAACGTTGCAGTTTACTAAAGAATTTCAGAACTATGCACTTTGTCTGGGGGATTCCATGCATGTTTGTGTCGTCAGTCAGCCTCTCACACATAATTTGCTTGACCAGTGATCATTCTATCTTGCGTTTCTCGTAATATTTTGTGTCTTATTTTAGTGAAATAAACTTAAAATATGCAGTAGTCATGGGTCCAAAATATATTTGCAGATGTCCTGCATCCGTAACCCCCATAAATCATAAGGGATCTATACTAATAAAAGGCAAAGCCCTCACTCACTCACTCACTCACTCACTCACTCACTCACTCACTCACTC
>JANRMT010062804.1:26736682-26776305 GCA_026402145.1 Polypterus bichir lapradei
ACTCACTCACTCACTCACTCACTCACTCACTCACTCACTCACTCACTGACTGACTGACTGACTGACTCATCACTAATTCTCCAACTTCCCGTGTAGGTAGAAGGCTGAAATTTGGCAGGCTTATTCCTTACAGCTCACTTACAAAAGTTAAGTAGGTTTCATTTCGAAATTCTACACGTAACGGTCATAACGGTCGATAACGGTCGACAACGTCCGCCATGTTGAACTTTCTTATTTATGGCACCATCTTCACGAAATTTGGTAGGCGGCTTCCCTGCGCTAACCAAAACCGATGTATGTACTTATTTCGATGGTATGACGCCATTGTCGGCCGCCATTTTGAACTTTCCAACGTCACTAATTTTCCAACTTCCCGTGTAGGTAGAAGGCTGACCCCATCTTCACGAAATTTGGTAGGTGGCTTCCCTTCGCTAACCAAAATCGATGTACGTACTTATTTCAGTGGTATGACGCCACTGTCGGCTGCCATATTGAATTTTCCAAACATCACTAATTATCCAACTTCCCGTGTAGGTAGAAGGCTGAAATTTGGCAGGCTCATTCCTTACACCTTACTTACAAAAGTTAAGCAGGTTTCATTTCGAAATTCTACGCGTAACGGTCATAACGGTCAACAATGTCCACCATGTTGAACTTTCTTATTCATGGCCCCAACTTCACGAAATTTGGTAGGCGGCTTCCCTGCGCTAACTGAAACCAACGTACATACTTATTTCGGTGGTATGACACCACTGTCAGCCGCCATATTGAACTTTCCAACGTCACTAAATCTCCAACTTCCCGTTTAGGTAGAAGGCTGAAATTTGGCAGGCTCATTCCTTACAGCTTACTTACAAAAGTTAAACAGATTTCATTTCGAAATTCTACATGTAACGGTCATAACGGTCGACAACGTCCGCCATGTTGAATTTTCTTATTTATGGCCCCATCTTCACGAAATTTGGTAGGCGGATTCCCTGCGCTAACCGAAACCGATGTATGTACTTATTTCGATGGTATGACGCCACTGTCGGCCGTCATATTGAACTTTCCAATGTCACTAATTTTCACAATGTCCGCCATGTTGAACTTTCTTATTTATGGCCCCATCTTCACGAAATTTGGTAGGTGGCTTCCCTGCGCTAACCAAAACCGATGTACGTACTTATTTCAGTGGTATGATGCCACTGTCGGCCGCCATATTGAAGTTTCCAACGTCACTAATTCTCCAACTTCCCGTGTAGGTAGAAGGCTGAAATTTGGCAGGCTCATTCCTTACAGCTTACTTACAAAAGTTAAGCAGGTTTAATTTCAAAATTCTACGCGTAACGGTGAACAACGTCCGCCATGTTGAACTTTCTTATTCATAGGTAGAAGGCTGAAATTTGGTACTTATTTCGGTGATATGATGCCACTGTCGGCTGCCATATTGAACTTTTCAACGGTCTTTGTTACTTATGGGCCCATCTTCAAGAAATTTGGTACGCGGGTTCCCAACGCTAACTGAATCCTACTTACGTACATATATACGTCCATAGCCTGCAGCTCGGTCACCGTGTGAGGCGGCGTTGGGTCCCCCATCCCAACGCCTCCCACGTTGTTGGCTGCCTGCCTATATAAGGCCGTCTGTCGCTCCAGTCTCTACATTCCCTTCCTTGCTTCGCCACGGTATTCACGTCTCCCTGCTGATAACTACAGCCTTTTTATTTAATCCACGGCTTCTCCGCTGTTTTATTGTTCATTTATTACGATTATAGTTATTGTATAGGTATTTTAGACTTACTTTACATTGTTCAGGTACCCATTTCCTTTATCATTCCAACCGTACCCCCATTAACATGTCTATCGAGGTAATCACCATCGATCAAAGAACTGTCACTTACCAAGTGGTTTCCATGCCCGGAGATGGCACCTGCCTTTCCATTCTCTTTGTTACATATTGCACAGCCATATCAGGCTCACTATTGATATCCGGAGGAACATTGTGTCTTATGTATTGAATGACTGGGACAGGTTCAAGGTGTGGACTGATGACGGTACAGGAGATAATTATACTACACAGGAGCACTAGAAGAGTGAAATGCTTAAGTGTACCAAAATGGCCAAATATTTTACACCTTTGGACAACCGCCAATGCCTCTTAAACATCTTAGATTCACAGGTGACGATTTCAGTAGTGGACACTTTGATGTTTAGAAATGTTTAAACTCTCAAAAGCTGGATGTGAAGTTATCAATGAAACTGGTTGTATACTTACAACGCTTGACAGATGCCGAATGTCTCTTCAACACAAGTCCTACAAATACTGTCGTAACTGAAACAAACCATGAAACTCAAACCGATTATGACAGCAGCAATCCAAGCTGTGAGATTTGAAACAAGATTACTGTTCACATGGCCAACTGTACGTTGCATGCTCAAGAGTAAGCTCAGTGCACAGCTACAGCTTGGTCATATTGCAACTGGAGGGCCGAACTGACAACGTGGCATACAAAGAGATCTTTAACAAATAATTATTGGTATATTTTCCCTCAGTTTAAAAAGGTTTAATTTTCTTCTTAATAAAAATTTTAAGGCAGTACTTCACCGCTGCGAAGCGCGGGTATTCTGCTAGTAACTGTATATCAGTAAATGGATGATGACCATGATTTTTTTAAAATTGGAATAAGGTGTTGTTTTTTTATTGTAATGGTTACTATTACCTCTGAAGCCATTCCAAGGTGACATGAAATAACCTGATTAAACTAGCATCAATGACAAACACTACAGCATACTTAGAAGATAAAAGAAAGGAAAAAACAGCCAATTGCAACAGTTTGGTACAGCAGTCTCATTAGTAGCTTTTAACAGGAGTTTAATGTAATAAAATGATTGTGGATTTTAATCACAATGCAAAAGAAAAGTAAACCTCATCATACATTCTTTGGCAAAGATGAGGATTTTAGAAGATTAAGAGTTTGTTACACAGCAGTGCTTGTTTATTGTAGTTTTGATGCTTGCTGCAGCATTATGAATTGACCATTTTATATGATCCTACATATTAGAAAAATTGGATATTGATTGTATTTTTAAAAGTTTGTTTTACATATTGAGCAAAAACGCATACTTTTTAAAATATGTTTATCCTAGTAAAAGCAAGTTTTAAACTTTATAGAAATGTGGGAACTAAAAGTGATTTCAGTGCCAAAAATGAACGCATAGGTGTCTTGTGGATTTAGCCATCTAATAAAAGTTGTGTGCAATATTTTACAAATTGATATTTTTCCTCATTTGGAGTTATAGGCTTGTGATAAGGGGCAGGAACCCCACCTGTATTCATTTTGATTGACCCTATAGCCACATATAGAAAAGAAAAATGATATATTAAAGATAGTAACACAGCCAGATATGGTTCCTTTAAACAAAGTTAAAAGCTGAAATGTTTTCTCATAAAAACATGAAATAGTTCATTATATGAGAGATACACCATGTCAAAATACAATGAGTGCCCCTACCCCTCAAAAAACACACTTTTGAGTAAGCTGTTTTAAGGTCTCTACTACAGACTAGACTGTAAGGTGAACTCATACATTTTCTCTCGGGCATGAAATGGTGGGTGGCAGTATGCTGATTTTTATATACGAGTTTTCCATTAGTTACTGGAGTCAACCTTTAGTACTGCACCAATTGTTGAACAGATTGAATAATACTGATTGTCTTCATGTGAATCACAAGGTGCTTTTGTTTTGTGCAACTAATGCTAATTGTGACCACAAGGAGCCTTTGAATGTGAACCCAATGGCTCATTTGGGATTGTTTTACATTATGCTGCATGGTACAAATAATTTTGAGGATGTGAAATAAACAGCTGTACAGAAGACAGGTGATTAATTAAAATGACTATAATAGGAGCCAAGGGGTTAACATTTTTTATTTATTTATTTATTTATTTATTTTTGGTGCTTTCACAAATAGGGCATTTGGTTTATGTCTCCTTTTTTTCAAACTGATGACAGCTTTGTGAGAAATGTAAAACTGATAATTAGATTTGGAACTTCTCAGTTATGTTTTTCTGCTGTATTCTCTTGCTACCACCTGAGACTTAAAGGGAACTCTGGCAAACTGGTATTCCCATTTTTCAGAGCTTGTTTTAACAATTTTTTTAATTGATGTGCATAAGTAGTACTATTTTCCAGCATAGAATTCCTTTTTAAAGGTATTCCAAAGACATTTATGTTTCAATTGTTTTTTGTTAGACAGGCTATTTAGTTGTTTTTTTATCACATTTTCAATGTCTATCTGCAACAGAAGTATAAATAAATGCTAGCGAAAATGTTAACATACAGTAAGCTATATGCTCACTGTGATGGACTGGTGTCACGGCAACGTAACTCCAACAAGAATAAGTTGCTTTAAAAAAATAAAAATCAGTTTTGTCTGTCCACATTAACCAAGGTAGGCTACTGAAAGCAAAAACACAAAGTTGTTTGGGTTGTCATTGTTTTGATGCCAAATGTCTGTGATGTGGAATGGGTGATGCTTAATTTATTACTAATATTAGCCACTTTTCTTTTGTGGTTTTTAAGAAACCCATTGCATTGCTCCCAAAATCAATTAATTTTGAATAGGCTTATAGTTTAATCATTCACAAAATTGTAATCATCTTTACATTTTGCTGATTGAATGATATTTTAGTTCTGGTTGGTTGGAAATAAGTTAGGAGTGTGGTGTTTATTCTCAAATTAGGATTTATAAGCTATAAACTGTAATCAAGGATAGCATGTTTATACAAGGGTCTTGTTATGGACTGGTGCTTCATCCAGGGTTATTTTTTTGCCTTCTATCCGTGGCTGCAAAGATGGATAGATGGGTTGTAATTAATTGTTTGCTCACTTAAATAGCAGTGCTATTATACTTGGTAACTCATAGATTTATACTGTTTTGGAATTTAATATACAAAGTAAAAGAACACAAGTGGATCACTGTCCATAAAATTAGTATATTAGCATAACATACCTTCTAGATTATGTGAAATTAAAACATTAAAGGTAACATTTGAATTTTTTTTCCTTAAACAAGATAAATGTACAAATAGATATTGACAGCTCTTATACTTACTGTTTTAATTTAAACTAAAAATGACTTTGCAAGATACATGTGTATAGATAGTTCTTAAAGCAGTTTGGCAGTTCGTAAAATGTATATTTTAACCGGCAGATCTTTGCACTTTTATTATTGTGATGTGAAATTCTTTAATGGATATATATATTTTTTTATTCTAGTTTCCTTCTCCAAATTCCACAGTTGGAAATTCTTCAGCAGAGCCTGGAAAGCCGGTACCCAAATTTTCCCCAAAGCCAGCTGTCCCACCACCAACTGCACCAAAGCCTGCTGTTGCTAACATTCCTCTAGACAAGTCAAGCCCACCACCATGGGCAGCAGAAATCAAAGCTCGACAAAGCCAGGCCAAGCCAGCACAGACTTGTGTTACAGAGACTCCACCTGCTGGCGTTGGCACTGTGCAAAATCGTTTCTCACCTGCTCAGGCTGCCAGTGAGGCCAGAGCACGGTTTAACACACCTCCTATCAATCAAAGCCCACAGTCCAACATTGGCCATAGTCAGGCTCGTTTTACCACACCTCCAGTTGTGAAGCAAGCTCCTGTGTCCCATCCAGGCCCAGGTTCCCAGGCTCGTTTTACCACGCCCCCAGTTGTGAAGCAAGCTCCTGCGTCCCATCCAGGCCCAGGTTCCCAGGCTCGTTTTACCACGCCCCCAGTTATTAAACAGGCTCCTCCTCCTCTTTCTGGTAACCCTCCGCAAGCTCCATCGATCTCATCTCCAGCTCTGAGTCATGGTTCTCAAGGCCCACAATCATTACCTTCAGCAGGACATACTTTCCAGACTCGTATTAATCCTCCAAACACTGCTGGTGATTCAGGAAAGGTGGAGACAGGATTAGCACCATCTACTCAGAATAGACCAATTGGAGGCAAAAGCCAAAAGGTGAATATGCTATTCATTCATTTAGGTTAAGAAAGTTTAATTTGATTTGCTTTAACTTTAGACTCTGTTAGACTGTCATCTGGCTTTAAAAAATATATTAGTTTGTTGTGCTTATTTGTAAACTTAATATAAAACAATATAAACATCTATCGTTTTTGGGAGAGGAGGTCACTGTATCGATTGTATATTTAAGTTTAAGGTTTACATTATTACTGAAATTTGAAATATCAATATTACAGCCTTCTGCTGTTTTTAACTTTTTTTCCCAAATAGTAGTTTAATTTTTTATTTTCCCATATGTGTACTTATGTTTTACAAGTATACTCTGAATTTACTCATATATGTATGTGTAGTTTTTGCTGGTGATCACCATATTTAACTAAAATGTGTTGAAGCCTTAATGTTGTTTGCATGTTGCATTTTTTCATTTATTATTCTTTATTTCTATATACCTGTAATGTTATTTAATGATTGTTGTTAGCATTATATGAAATATTTTAGTTACAATATTTTAATTCAAATGCATTAATACTACTATAAATACAGCAGTACAGTAAAAATAGAACTTTCTAAGAAGATGAAAAGAGGTAGCAAAGGGTTTTGCAAACTAATGGGGAAACTAGGCTAAATTAAATTTTAATTAGCTGTGGTTTAGTTTTCAAATGACAAAATGATTGCTACGTTTTCTGATTTGTTCAAAGTCACATTTTTTGTATAAGTCTCATATCCTACTTTACATTGCCCATCTAGGATTTATATTGTAATAATCTGTACTTTCTCAGATAAAGTACAAGTTGTTTTAGACAATTATTTAAACAAAAGACAACAACAAATGTCCCAAACTGCTATTGATACCTGTTATTTTTTTTTTAGGATTCAGACTCTGGTGTACCTCTCACCATGAAGGAGGTAGAAGAGTTGGAGAAAATGACCCAGAAATTCATGAAAGACATGGATAATCCCCCTGTTATTCAAAGCCCAGTCACAGGTATTTTGAAACTTGAACTCTGTCCTTTTAGTAATTTCATACAAGTACAGTATTTGTGTAAGTAATGCCCCGTGCTACAACTGTAGTCTGTACATTGGACTCCTCAAATGAGTATTGAGTAGAAAAATGTATGGGTTCTGAGACAATTACATGTGATAAATATGATGCCTACGTAATCAGCTACCTGCTATTTTACATCTCACCTCCAGATTCTTGTGGAATGTGTGCCCAACCATTGTCTCGCACGCAGCCTGCTGTTCGTGCCATGGATAAGCTGTTTCATACGGAGTGCTTTACTTGCATCTCCTGTCGAAGACAGCTGCAGGGTTTCCAGTTCTATGAGGTGGAGGGCCAACCACAGTGTGAAGATTGTTATGTGGTAAGCTTGTTAGCATTACATCTTCTTGATAAACATTCTATGAACAGTTTATTAGAATTGTGATTTGTAATTCTGACAAGCATTTTTTATGCTGTATGTATTCAGGATAAGTATGCTGTGCACATAGATTATTAGTTAAAAGAAAGTATGGATTTTAAGGAGATTTTCATTTTTTTTTCTTGTTTATTGTGGTCACTAAACTTTGAGCAAATTTCATTTTATTAATAAATGAATAGGTAAAACTGTGGTTTACAGTTTTATTGTGAAAATGCAACTTTAACATAGAACATAAAGCTTCTACACCTCTGGTTATTTAGGAGCGTAGTGTAAGGAATTTTTTTAAAAGCATAAAAGAAGAAAAATCTGAATCATTATTAGATTCCGGCAGTTCTAGTAATGTGAAATCAGTGATTGGTATCAGCCCTAAATAAACCTGGACCACAATGTACATAAATTACTGTTTTGATCATTTTTTTTTTCTTTAACTTGTATTTTTCGTTGATATTTGTATTTTTAGTAATTTTAGTTTATACTGTATACTGTATAGTTTTTACAGTCTCAACTATGATTTTTTTTTTTTTTTTTTTTCTTACCATGCTTTGGAGCCCATTGTCTTGTGTTTTAGGAGCAGGTATATTTTTTGCAGGTTTATTAATAGGAGGCACAACTTCAGTATCCATTATAATAAGGAAACAACATTTTTACGTCTTGGAACTTTACTATCTGCATATGCTTTTTAGCTACCTTTGAAAACACAGACATAGTCAAATTGAGTACTAGGGAAACAAAACAAACACAGACAAAAGGGAGACTGTGTAGACTGCAGACGGACGGTGACCAAGGCAGGATTTGAACCCATCTATTTGTGCCATGTGTGTGCTGCGACATCCACTCAAGATGCAGGCTTACTCAGTCATCTAAAGAACAAGCAAAAGAACTGTATTAGGGAAAGCTCCCAGTCACGGCACACCCTCAATATATGCAAAATCCATAAGTAGTTTTGGATATTGTACAGACTTGTTAATAGATCAGGCAATATTACAGGGTGAGTCTAAATTATGTTAACACTAATGGTACTGCTATGTATATACTTATATACAATTTGTGTGGACAATTTATGCGCCACATATGGTACATGTGTTAAACATGATGGCGAACAGGTGGAGATATTCCTGTAAATCATCTTGCTCATATGAAGTATGTTTTGTGAATTGTGAATTGTTTCCACCATTCAAATGTTAACATAATTTTGACTCACCCTGTATGATTTGAGGCTTTAAAAAGCAGCATGGCATTCTTAAGAGACAGAGCATTAAGGACAGGTGTATGCATTGCATGTTATAATTTACATAATGTGAATTTTTCTAATTTATGCTTCAAAATATTCATATCATCTTGGTTAGTCTAGAGGATATCTGGGAAGTACACTTTTTTCAGGTTTTAAAATAAGCCCCATTTTTCTAATTTTAGTGACTGAAGTGCAGTGTATACATCATAATGGAATGTAAAGTTCCTAGATGCTAACGGTAATTATTAAAAGCACTCAGGAAATGAATGTGCTGGTTTGCTCCATGTGACATGCTTCTATGAAATCAGCTCTGAATCATCAGTCATGTATTAAAATTCTAAAATGATTAAAAGGGTCAACATTTGTAATGATGCATGTGCAAGCATGTTTCATGGTTCACTTGACTCAGCAGATGACCTGTGTTTAACAGCCATGGCTGAGTCACAGCAGATTTGGTCTTAGAATCTCCATAAATTTGTTTTGACTGTTGTTTGTGCTTGCTTTCCCAGAACACCTTGGAGAAATGCTCTGTTTGTAAGAAGGCTATCTCAGACCGTATGCTGCGGGCCACAGGTGGTGTCTATCACCCAGCTTGCTTCACTTGTGTGCAGTGTCACTGTCCTCTGGAAGGGACGCCATTCATCACAGATGACAAAAATCAGCCGTACTGTGTGAATGATTATCACAGGTGAGACATGCAATAAGCAGATTAAATTAGTTGTAGCAATAATAATTATCATAGGATGGGAAATATGTTTAGTGGGGTTTATTAGTCTTTGTAGATTACTGAATAGTTTAACATTCATATCCAAAGTGGTTTATTAATAATGTCTGTTCTTAAATTGTATGGGGATTTTTTCAGGAATTATAAGAAATGCAAATGGGGTCAAAGAAGAAAAAAGCTACAGTAAAGTCATGGAGTGCTGCATTAGTCCAAAAGATTGGTCTGATTTTTCTATGTTCTGTCTATCACAGGCGCTTCTCGCCTCGTTGTTGTTCATGTGGAGAGCCCATTATGCCTGAATCTGACAAGGAGGAGACTGTGCGTGTTGTTGCACTAGAAAGGAACTTCCATCTCAAGTGTTACCGCTGTGAAGTAGGTCTCTTCTTATACTTCTCTTTATGCTATTCCTCATTTTTCTTTTTTTATGATGCCATTCCACAGTGTTGTCTTCTTATCTTTTTGGTTAGGACTGTTCTCGCCTTTTATCCGTGGAAGCTGACCAGGATGGCTGTTACCCCTTGGATAATCGCATTCTGTGTTTGAAGTGCCATACGGTGCGTGCCAAGCAGGCAGCAGCTCACTGATAGAGTGCCAAAGATATGCTGCTTCAATCTGGCTTAGCTCTGACTAGCTGACTGCTATTTGCTCCTCCAGGGAATTCGTACAGTGTGTTGGGTGGGTGTGTACCAAATCTCATGTTGTGATATTTTTGGTCCAAAAATAATTGTCATGATTTGGACATTTTTGGGGAGCAGTGCAATTTCTTGTATCTGCATAGATTTTCGACGCAGATTATTATGACTGTTACTTCTTGTTTTTCCAAGGAAGGGTTTAAGAAAAAATGGTTAGGATTATTTCTTTTCCTTCCACTTTTTTGTGGCTCAACCCTTTTAAGTTCATTAAGTTTCCTAAGGGCTGTATAAGTGAATTTATTTGAGCAATAAAGATGTTTACGTGAAATAGAACGGTAGAGCAGGTTTCATGACATTCAGTCCCTAGGGACTGGGATTTCAGAACATCATGCAAACAAGTAAAGTCAAGTTTTCTGTTGACAGCAATAGGAGAAAGTGCTATTAATTTCTAATCTTGCTTACAGTTAAATTAATTCATTAAATGTTAACTTTGCAATTGTTCGTTATCACTGCATTCCATTATTTGATCTGATGGGGTTACTGGAGGAGCAACCGAGATGCTTTGAATAGCAGGTTGCCTTGTTTATTATCAATTTTCCTCTTATACACACTGCTTTTATCTGTTAGCATCTTATGCATTTCATTTTATAAGTGGGAATTGTGAGTAATACTGCTGCAG
Organism: Polypterus bichir lapradei; assembly: GCA_026402145.1. Classification (NCBI taxonomy): domain Eukaryota; kingdom Metazoa; phylum Chordata; class Cladistia; order Polypteriformes; family Polypteridae; genus Polypterus; species Polypterus bichir. Next base: position 26,747,357 of record JANRMT010062804.1, read on the forward strand.
CTAATATAATGCATTTAATAAAGATTCTGTGCAACACAAATATAAAATAGCATAGAATGAGACCAAGTGAAAATAATTAAATCCTCAATATTTGTTTGTTTACAAAGAAGAACACTGAATATTCAGTTATCTAGTTATGAATTTATTTTTCTTGTTGATGGATTGTTTGAATGTGTCTCTTAATAAGAACACCACCGGGTTTGATATCACTTTTTTAATTGAGTAACTGCATATTTGTAATTTGAAGATGTTACTGTATAATCTGCTTTGCCAAATTATTAATACTGTTGGCAAAACTTAATAAAGTGATGAATGTGTCTTCATGCTCACTTTGTAGCTCCGAGTCTTATTGTCCTTTTTCTACAGTGTTGCTATGTTATTTATTCATATGTATTTACTATAACTTAAATACTCGCTTGTCTGCTAAGAATCAAAGTGGCAAGGTGCCAGGCTGGGAAGACTAGATTGCACAATCCCAGCTAGATTTTCCTGGTATTTCTGTGTAATTGCCATGGCAGGCAGGAGATGTTATCCATACAAGCTGTTTCAAGTGTGGCCACGTAGTGTTTCCCACGTAGGCCTGTGTGTCTGGTAGACCTGTCAGGGAACATATGGTACATGCCCAAAGAATCATGTTTCATTTTTTAATTGCTGACAAATGTGAGCTGTTCTCAACTTGAATGTACATTTTTATTATTTTTGCCATATATGCAGGAACAAACAGGTTAGTGGTGGGATATCTGCTTTTATCATTTATCTCAACCCTTGATCAGTTTTGTTAAAATTCAGGTGACCAACATGTAACATAAAAAGTGCTAAACACCTGGGGCCTCATTTATAAACTGTGCATATGCACAAAAATGTTATGTACGCCCTTTTATCGCGATGTATAAAAATTAAACTTGGTGTAAAGCCACGCACATTCTCATGCCAGCTCAGTCCCTTGCGTATGCGCGTTTTCGGCTCGGATTTGCAAACTGCCAACACCCAGTGTCACTCAATTCCTTGCGTATGCACGTTTTCGGCTTGGATTTGCAAACTGCCGGCACTGAAATTACTAGCATATCATTTATAAATTTAAGGCATCTAATTGTAATCAACCTATAACAATACGGTGGTCCACGGAATGGCCAAGCCATTCCAAATACCATAGCTGCTTTAGCGTTATTACTCTCACTGCAACACTTGGAGAATTTTTTACCCCACTGTATCTGAGTATGGAATCACAGCTCTACAGCAGCTGATCAGAAAGAGAATTATCGGGATACATTATCTAGCACACGCTGCTTCAGCCATGCGCACAGTCTATTTGAGCTTCTCCTTTCTGGCAAACGCTTAAGAACCTTTCCTGCATTAACCTAAAGGTTCAAAAACAGCTTCATCCCAAGAGCTATAAACGCACTCAATCGTCCATCAAGTGCTCTCAGTAGAACTGTTTGCACTTAGAACTACAATTCTCTCACTGTAAACTTGCACTACAGTTGTGATATCTGCACTATATGTACATGTATATTGTACTTAGGCTTTCATATTGTATAATTTTCATTGTTTTTTACCATGTTACTTATTATATTATCATTTTATAGGAAAATAAGTTTATGGTGGAGGATTTGCATATTGCATCTCATTTAACCATACAATGACAATAATGGAATTCAATTCAATTCAATTGAAGAGAACCGCGTGTTTACAGATGATGACGACGGGTTTCTAAGTTGATTTAAATTTCCAGGCGATATATTCTTGGAGCTCTTGATATAATTTTTAAGATGAAATGCAATCAAATATGTATATTACATTATACAGATAAATTATATAGATAAAAGCCGTAGCAACGAGCTGCCACCCTGTTCAAGGATTGTTCCTGCCTCGCGCTGTATGCTTGCTGGGACTTGTACGACCCTGGATGGATAGATGGATGGAATAATTAACCGTGTACTACGAAGATATTTCAATGTTCCTTAAAAGTTTTGAAGAATCTGCATTCTAAGCTTACAGATGGCTTGACATTTATTACAGAGCTGATTGTGTGGCGATTGGTTACTTGTAGAAAGAAAAGGAAGGACAGAAATTGGGGGTTAGTACATTTGAAAGAAACAGTACTGTTGCAATAAATTATTTCATCAAGGGTCGCGCACGGTGTAGCAAGAATCTTGCGGGAGGCAGGAACAATGTGCTCCCTTGTTTAATACATTTTAATTCCTATCATCATGAACATGATATCAAGTATACATCTTAGTATTTAAATTAAGAGAGCTGTAATATCATAAATATAATGTATTCTGTGTCCTGTCGGCATAAGAGAAAGCCCATTTAAGAAGCAAGTAGTGATTCACACATAAAATACAAAGCATTTAACGTGCTACTTCAGTTACGATGGGATTTGAGAAACTCTAGTAAATTGAACGATTCTAAGATGAAGTTTATAACATTCTACTTTAATGACAAAATAAGCTATGTGATTAAAGTGGAAATTTTGAGATTAAAGTTGACTTTTTTTTTTTTCCACTGTGACCCTATTTTTTTTTTTTTTTTCTTTTCTCTGTACCCTAATAAGCTTCCATATGACACTCAGATGGTGGGCTACGACTTACCTTTTCATGGCAACTTTGATATTGGACCACTTTTTTTTTTTTTTTTTTTTTTATTTCGAGCACTGTGCGTCTTTCTGAACATTAAATTTTCAATCAACTTCTTTTTGTTGTTTATACCACTGTTTAAACCAACAAATAGTATGCTTTTCATTGCCTCCATTTGGAATTTGCTGAAATTCTTCTTTTTTGCTGTGCTTTTGCCATTGTCTTTTCACAGAATGCTGAATTTAAGGGAACATTTATATTGATTTGCATATTCAAAGTGGCATAATTCTGTGAGGACTCTGGGAGGGGCGACAGGCGTGTGCACGAGAGTTACATTTCACACTGATCGGGATTTATGTAGCAGAAGTGTGTGAAAGTTGGCTTACACATGGCTTTGTGCATCTGATTTTTTTTGTGTGTACGCATATTTCGACTTTTGCCCGTACGCCATGTTTCAGTGTGAATTCTACGCACTGTGTTATATATGAGGCTCCTGGAATAGCGAGTTCCTAAATCCGAAATTAAAGCATCTAACAGCTTGCCTGTATACATTGCATTTGTGTTCCTAAGCAATTTCACAATAAAATTAGCAGGTAGATTCCATTTACATTTAATGAATTTATCCAAGGAGAAAAGTAGTGTTTAATGTAGATTTTATTAATATGAACACAGTTTAAAAGGTGCCATTAACTGTCCCTAAACATTTTAGTGTTTCATTCTCTTTCTGAATATTTGGAGAGATAATACCAGTACTGAACATGAGTCAACCACACATCAACCTGTTAACACATTTCGTCCAAAAACAAGAAAGGGTTTAGATTAACGTGGGCACTTTCTATCCCACAGCACATTTTACTAGTTGTGGCTGCACACAGAGTTTTCATGTCATATATGTACCAGCAGATAATAAACATTATATACACAGCTTCTGAGAGAGGTTTTCACCTGGAGTGACTGTTTATTCTTCCAGAGCTACATGTACATATATTAGCTTTTTGCATGGTGTGAGAATTTGGGTGGCATTTGCATTTTTCCTGGTGTCTACATGGAATTTTCATCAGGTACTATGTTTTTCTTATTATATCCCTAATACATTAATGTTCAGGAGACATGTGGCTCTTTGGCACAGTGAGCTGAGTATGGGTGTGTTTTTTTTTGAGAGGGTACCCTGGGATCTGCTCTGGTCCCCTGGAAACTTGAATCTTAAATATTGGTTTACAAAATGGATGAATAAATTGACAATTTTTTTTAAGTTATTAGGTAAAAGCTTTTCCTTTAGATCTTGAATGCAAAATATTCGACATGTATTACCATCACATGCTGTAGGATTGATTGACACTGGTTGTAGTGGTAGTGCTACTACCTTGCAGCAATGAGACTGGGATTCATGTCCTGTGTTTTCTGCATGGAGTTTGCATATTCGCCCCATATTCATGTGCTCTGTCAGTGCAAAGACATGAAGGTTAGGTGAACTGGCGTTGTTAAATTGGCCCTAGTATATGCATTTAGCCTGTGATGAATTGACACCCTTTCCAGGAATTCTTTCTGTCTTGTGACAACTCTTGTCTCAAGGCATAGGCAACAGGTCAGAGACATCTGTGAACATGGTCCACTTTGCCACTCTGTGGTAGCCCACATCCCCCCCCCCCCCCTTCCTGCTACCTTTTTCAATAGCTTGCATAAAGTTCTGTAAACACCCTGCTCTCTCTCACTCTGCAGGGTTGGTCTTCCCTGGAATGACACTCCTTGCTCACTCTAGCATTGGGCTTTTCTTAAGTGGTTCCCACTCAATCCCACACTAGTTTTATCCTGCTGAAGCTTCCTTGCCCCATTTTCTTTTCTCTTCACTGACCTACTCGGACATTTTAAATGTAAACAATTGTAGATGCTTCCTTAAACAATCCTTTGAGCTGCTAATCAGGGATGGCTGCTCTTAACTCTTTTGTGCACGTGAATTACTAATCAGCTCATTACCCCATTGAGTGCTCCATGGCCATAACCCTTTTTCTGTCCTTTTGATTCTGAGCTGCACTATTCTGCAAAAGAGATCTGCACTTCCCTTATCCACCACAGACCCCTCTCATGACCTGGAGCTTTCCCATTAGAATTTTGGAAGTCAGAAATCACTTTTGGCATAAGGGTACATTTAGGCACATGCAGCTTGTCAGTTCATAGATCGCAGTCTACCATTGTGATACAATGTAATACATGAAGCTACAGTAAATGTCACTGTTGTAGCTCAAGTCAGAGTTTGAATTCCAAAGAAAGTCAACAAAGTGATTAAAAAGGAAAATATTGAAACAGTTAATCTACTGCCTCACTGTTGTGCCAGGTGATGAAAACACTACCTTTAAATAATATGAGATCTAAAGTGTCTAAAATGGTAGAAATGGGGTTGAAGAAGCAAAGATATATTTTTGTGCAGGATGGCGAATGAGTTGTTAAACTGTGTAATTTGATTCGTGGGAATCAGTGCCAGATTAGTGATACAGTAAAATACATCAAGACAGAGGTTAGCCATTGGTGGTTTTATTGAATTAAGCCATCAGATCAGATGGCAGGTTTTTCAGGTCTCACACAAGTACAACAGAATCTGGAATTAAGATTACTGCTGGAGATCCAAGCAAAGTATAGCCATGTGAAAAAGTAAGCACACCCCATGAAATGTTTTTTTATGTGAATATATCAGCATTTGATTTCAATTAAGCAGTTTATTTATATAAAGGTGATGTAATTGAAAAAAGACTATGATAATGTGACTGCATTAATTTATTCAATGAGAAATAAACAGACATGCTATTTCTGTCTATGGAAAAATTAAGTATACCATTGTCTGTAATACAATGGTGTGCAAAAGTGTTCAGTCTGCTTGAAAGTTATAATTTTATTCATGACAGAAGATTTGTACAGATTTATCCATTAAATATTTTTCCTGTGAATTCTTATGTTGTAACAATACATTTTCAATGTCAAAATAAACCATTTTCTCTTGATATTTATCTGAAAAAGAAAAACTCAAAAGTTAGTGTTTGCATAAGTATTTAAACTTCTGTGCTTTGGAAGATCCAGGTTTGCACATATAACAAATTAATCACAAATGACACAGTCATAATTAAACATAATTAGGTACTACTTGTAAGTCCTTTATACCCCTCTGGATATAAAAAGCACCCTTTGTAAGGGTCATAGTCTTTGGTGGACAATCCCTGCAAAAATGAAAGACAAATGAGCATTCTGCTGATATGAGAAACAAAATCATTGAAATGCACAAGACATGGCTACAAAAAAATATTGAAGAGTTTGAATGCCCTGTCAGAAAGTGGAAAGTTCATCACAGCGCTCTGACTCTTACTAGAACAGGCAGTCTAACAAAACTAAACATCAGAGCAAGACGTCGACTGGTGAAAGAGGCTACTAAAAATCCAGCCGTCACTCCCAGAAGTCTGTGATGTTCTTTGGCTGAATGAAGTAAAGTTGCACGGGTCCAAGAGATCTGCATAAGACAGGCCTCTATGGGATGGTAGCAAGAAATAAGCCATTCCTTAAGAAGGTCGGCATAAAGGCACACCTGAAATTTGCTGCAAAACATGAGAAAGACCCACTTAAATGTGGAAGAAGATTTTATGATCAGAAGAGGCAAAAAATTTTTGGCCAAATTTCAAAGAGGTGCATGTGGTGTACCAATAACAGTGCCTTTGAAAAAAAAAAAAAAAAAAAACAGGTGAATGTTTTGGAATGGCCAAGTCAAAGCCTTGATCTTAACCCTATTGAGAATCTGAAGCACTACTTGAAAAATGCTGTCTAGAGGTGCCATCCCATAACCTAGAGGATCTCACTAAATTTTATCAAGAAGAATGGGAAAGAATCAGTCCTGAACAATGTGCAAAACTGGGATTTACTTACACCAAAAGAATTAAGGCTGTTATTTGCAGCAAAAGAGTTCCCAACAAAGTATTAAAGAGTAAGCCTTGAATACTTAAGCAAACAGTAACTTTGAGGGTTTTTTTACCGTTAAATATCTGCAAAAATGTTTTATTTTGAATTTGGAAATGTATTGTTACAACATAGCATGTTCACATTGAAAATAATGGACTAAATGGATACATATGTGTACAAATCTTTTGTCATGCAGAAAATTATGATGACTTTCAAGGGGATAGAATAATTTTGCATGCCACTGTAGTTTGAATTGACCATTTTGGCAGAAACAACGTGAAGTAGGCATTTCCTTTAACAGTCTACACGTCTCTGACGTTAACTGGGAGAAAGTTTTTCCTACTCCTCCATGCAAAATTCCTTCAGCTATGCGATGTTTGAAGGGTGTGTTGTGTTTACAGCCTTTTTCAAATCACCCTAAAGCATCTCAAAGGAATTTAAATTCAGACTTTGACTTGGCCATCCATTTTTTTCTTTTCTGACATTGCTTGGTGTTATTACTCGTATGTTTAAAGTAATTGTGTCATGTTGCAGTGTCCACTTTTGGTAATGCGTCGGTCTTCTGACAGATGGTCTTGCATTATCCTGAAGTATCCTTCTGATACAATCGGTAATTCATAGTGGATTCTATAATAGTGAGCTGCCTAGGCCCTGATGCAGCAAAGTATCCCCAAACTATTATATTTCCACCACCATGTTTTACAGTTGGTATCAGGTGCTTCTGGTCAAATGTTGCCTTTGATTTTCACCAAACATGTCTTCTGGTACTGTGGCCAAATAGTCTTACCTTTGTCTCTTACGTTCAGAGTATATTGTTGCAGATGTCCTAGTCTATACCTAGGTACATATGGGTTCATTTTAGTTTTGCCCTGATGTTTTTTTCTGGACAGCATATATTTCCTCCTTGCACCAATCCCTATGTAGATCTAATTTGTACATCCTGTTTCTAATGGTAGACTTATGCACTTTGACATGAACAGTGGTAAGAGTTTCCTGTAGGTCATGTGCTCAGATTCTGGGGTTCTTAGAAACTTCTTTCAGCATTTTGTGTTGTGATCTTGGGCTGAATTTGCTAGGGCTGGTCTGGCCTGGAAAAGTTGGCAGTTGTATGAAATCTTCTCCACTTGTAGGTGATTTTCCAGACAGCGGAATAGTGGACTTCCATTTGTTTGGCAATCTTTTTTTCAATCCCTTCTTAAACTCCTAGGCATCTATAATGCTCTTTCTGAAGGTCTTAGAGGATTCCTTCAACCTAGGCATCAACAACAAAGAGCAAACAAACCAAAAGTCTGAGGTTTAAATAAGATTGGTTCCTCCAAGATCCTCTCTAATGATGCTTTAATCATTAGCACCTGATCTGATACACCTAATTTTAATTTTAGGTATTGGAGGTGGTGATAAATGTAGGGGTGGACCTACTTTTTCCACATACAAAATGTGCATTTGTTTATTTAAATTATACTAGCTATGCTACCCGGGTCCATATCTAAGTAATCGATGTTGTCCTCGGCATTAACATTTGCACTGCACAATGCAGTTATGTGTCTGTTACATACCATTTGGCATGGGATTCGTAAAAGCAATGTTAATATTTGTGATGCACTATCTTTTGGAATGACACAGTCATAGCAACTGCACAGACACAGTTCTTTTATCAAGGTGGATAATAGACTGCAAAATATAAATGTGACATGATGTTTGCTGCATCACCTTTGTTTATAGATACTGTTTAAACTAAATGAAGGTCAAATTCTGATATTTCCACATGTTAGTAAAGAAGAAACATTTCATGAGGTGAACTTATTGTATCACATGAGTGTATGCAGCATTATTGTCACTAGTGTTTCAGTTGGTGCTGCCTTTACTATCTTGTAATACCCTTAAAATACAGAATGTTAATTGTTTAGCATTTACATGGCTAAAGGAAGTCAACGACTAAGCAATCTCTCAACACAAGTGTTTTAATGTTTAGTTAATTTCATAAACAATATTCAACTAGAAATCTGCTTGCATTGCACCTTTAAAAACACAAAAATATTTTTATGTTTTATAAATGCACTGCAGTTTAATAGATTACATAGTATATAATAAACGTATAATTATTATTTTTGCAGCATGCCATCCATCAATACACTCAAAACAGCTTTTTCCAATTCATGGTTGTGGTGTGTAGTAACTTTCCTAGTCATATTGATGAGCAGCTAGAATCCTTTGACATCACAGAGACATTACTAAGAATCCTGTTTGATTAACAGTATGCTGTCATGACAAAAAAAAAAAAAAGCCCGGTAATAGTAAATTTAGGAAAATGAAGAAATTTTATTTTGCCTTCTCCACCCAAGGATGCCAATAAAAATGTAGAAAAAAGAAGGGATTTTTAACTTGCCCATTGTTAGGGATGGCAAAATAAAAGTAGGAAATAGGAGAGAATTTAACTTTGGTTAATTATTTATCGGTTTTGCCTTCTTCGTTTAATTAAATAATTTGGCAAGACCCCTACTTTATTTACCTTACCTTTCTGTGTTGTAGGAGGTGGTCTCCAGCTGTTAGACTTAGTTCAAGGTAATTGAAGCACACTCGTTTTAATTACATATTGACATAGAAGTCAAGACACAAGATGGACAAGACATATGAAAATATAAAACAGAAGAGACTGGCTGTTTACTGGTTATTTAGAGTTCTAATTTATCTTGGCATAGATAAACACTTTTATAATACCAAGTCTTTAAGGAAGATGTCAATGTTGTATGAAGTTGTTGCAGCTGTCTCTCCAGGTTCAAGTGGACATTTGTTAATGCATTAGAGTGCACTCTTTCTCTTTGCAATGTGGTCCTTTGTTCATGGTTTGCTGTTCTTTTCTTATGTTGCTGTTAAGCTTTCTGCTGTGTCCCCTGTAAATTCATATGGAAAAACATTATTCTTTCTTGCACAAGAGTTTAGATGCTGAAGTTCCCTTCTTGAAGTAATGGTTGCTTCTCAGTCTTCTCAGCCTGTGCTCAGTCATTGGCACAGTGCTTGGCTTGGTAGAGTAGATCTCAGCTTTAAAGTCCACAAAGAGAAGACATTGTCAGCTGTCAGCTCTCCAAAGAGAGAGGAGCTCACCAGCTTTTAGGTTTCAGAAACAGGCTCTCAACTTTCAGAGAGAGTGCAAGAGAGCTACAGCATGGAGAGATGAGTGCAGCTAGTTTTTGAAGGAAAGTATAATCCCTTGTGATTGGATCTAAGTCACCTCCAGTTACAGAACCTGTTCCTGTTCAAAGGTGCGGTATTCTATCCATCAAAGTTGTCATTCATTGAATTGTAGCTCTTTGTTCGATCTTTGATATCTATTTGGTATGTTCTGGTCAGATATCATTTGAATTGCGGTACGGACTGCAGTTCAGGCACTTAACCTTGTAATGTAAGTGGGTGTTTTTGTGAAGTTGTATTTCTTTTTCCCTGTTAAATCTGCTGCTCAGAATATGGAACCAATGTGGGACGTATTTGAAGATAGTGAAGCTTTTATCTCTGGCACCTCTGCACAAGAACCACCTTTTTACACCCTCTCAAATGTACGCAGTTTTTAATGTCTAGAAAACATTCGGTATTAAATCACTTAGAGATCTGTATATAGACGTCTTTGCATCCTACAAACAATTACACTCTATATTTAACTTTCTAGCAACACATTTCTTTCACTACCTTCAGATTAGAAACTTTGTTAAACAAAACCTGCCCAATTTCCCTCACCTTCCACCTACCTCTGTTCCGGAAAAAATATTGGATCAGTCTTGAGGACTCAAGACAGCATCTCCATGATATATAAAAACCTTTTACAGTCCCTCCCTTTCAAAGATCTCAGAGTACAGTGGGAAAAGGATCTCTCACTCAGCATCTCAGAAAGGAGTGGAAGGCAGCAATACACAGAATTCACTCAAGCTCCATAAGCACAAAGCATACAATTATTCAACTTAAAATTATATATCAAGTGCATCTGTCTCGTTTAAAATTGTCCAAAACTTTTCCAGGGCAAGATCCAACCTGCGAACATTTCAATCAAGTTCAGCCTCATTGGGCCATATGTTTTGGGCCTGCACCAAATTTAATATCATTTTGGACCAAAATGTTTAAATGCCTTTCAGACAGCCTTGGTGTCACAATCAATCCTAACCCATTAACAGTTATGTTTGGTGTACTCCCAGATGGGCTTAAAGTGGAAAAGGACAAACAAACTAATTGCCTTTACTTCACTATTGGCACATAGAACTGGAAGAATCTTAACCCACCTCTTTTAAGTCAGTGGGTAGCTGATATTATATACTATCTAAAATTGGAAACAATCAAATTCTCACTTAGAGGATCCGTACAAAACTTTTTTCAAAACTTGGCAGGATCTAATTAATATCATTTTAGAGTAAGCATTTAAATTGAGGAAGCAGATTCTCTCCCCTCCTTTTTATTCTTTTTATTTTTTATTTATTTACATATTTTTACTGTTATTAAGTTTTACTCTGCTGGCCTAGCTCTATTTTTCATGGATGGGGGTTGATTTGTTTCAAATCTAGTTTTGTTAAACTTGACTTGCTTGTATGGAATGTTATTTGATTTTAATAAAATTAATAAAATGTTTAAAAATGTCTTACAAGGTCTTGTGAGCCACTAAAAAGCCTAGCAGAATGGGCAATGCCCACTTTGTCCTACATTGTTGTAAAGAAAATACAGAGACATTTACAACAAACACTGGAACTACAAAGAGATAATAAGAAATTACATATTCACCTCAAGTGATTAATACTGAGTGGCACAGTGATTAGGTGGTTCAGATCCTCGTCTATGAACTGCCTATGTGGAGTCTACAAAAGACATACTTTTACAAAAAAGCGAGAAAACAAACATAATAACCTTGCAGCCGGTACTTCAAGAGCTTGGAATACTGGGATTGCTGCTGCATGCTTTTTGCTACATGTGAAGCATGAGTTTGGTTCACATATATAGAACTGAGACTGTTCAGTGTTGATGTTGTAATCTGTAAAGGATGAGCTTTGTCTCCTCTCCTGTTCATGATTTTCATTCATACTTGGAGTACGTGCAGTTTGGGATACTGGACTCGGTCACTGGCAGAGTGCTTGGCCCTGCATATGACGTTGTTCTCTTGTCTTCATCAGACTGTAATCCCCAGCACATGTTTGGAATGAATATCAGCACCTCTAAATCTGAGGACGTAGTACTCTCCTGGAAAAGAGTGGCTTGTTCTGTTCAGGTAAAGGGTAAAGCTGCCTCGGGTCAAGCAGTTCAAGTACCTTGGGGTCGGTTTGTGAGTGAGGGTAGAGGAGGTAATAAAATTGATAAGTTGATAAGGCAGCATTTTTGTAGAGGTTGTACCTGACTATGGTGGTGAACCCTTAGATAAAGATTCTGATTTACTGTTCAGTCTAGTCATGGCCAAAAGTTTTGAGAATGACACAAATACTGGTTTTCACAAAGTCTGCTGCTTCAGTATTCAGTAGATCTTTTTATCAGATGTTTTTATGGTATACTGAAGTATCATTACAAGAATTTCATAAGTTTCCGAGGCTTTTATTGATAATTACATTGTGTTTATGCAAAGATTCAATATTTTCACTGTTGGCTCTTCTTTTTCAAGACCTCTGCAAATCGTCCTGGCATGCTGTTAATCAACTTCTGGGCCAAATCCTGACATCCCATTCATGCATAATCAATGCTTGGAGTTTATCAGAATGTGTGGGTTTTTGTTTTTTCACCCGCCTCTTTAGGACTGACCACAAGTTCTCAATGTGATTAAGGTCTGGGGAGTTTCCTCACCATAGACCCAAAATTTGGATGTTTTGTCCCCCAATCTACTTAGTTATAACTTTTGCCTTATGGCATGGTGCTCCATCATGCTGGAAAAGGCATTGTTCATCACCAAACCGTTCTTGGATGGTTGGGAGAAGTTGCTCTCGGAAGATGTTTTGGTATCATTCTTTATTCATGGCTGTGTTCTTAGGTAAAATTGTGAGTGAGCTCACTCCCTTTGGTGAGAAGCAACCCCACACATAAATAGTCTCAAGATGTTTTACTGTTGCCATGACACAGGACTGATGGTAGCACTCACCTTTTCTTCTCCTGACAATCTTTCTTCCGGATGCCCCAAACAATCGGAAAGGGGGTTCATCACAGAAAATGACTTTACCCCAGTCTTCAGAAGTCCAATCCCTATCTATACCTTTTGCAGAAAATCATTCTGTCCTGGATGTTTTTTCTTGGAGAGAAGTGGCTTCTTTACTGCCCGTCTTGACACCAGGCCATCCTCCAAGTCTTCGCCTCACTGTGCATGCAGATGCACTCACACCTGTCTGCTGCCATTCCTGACCAAGCTCTGCACTGGTGGTGCTCCGATCCTGCAGCTGAATCAACTTTAGTAGATGGTCCTGGAGCTTGCTGGACTTTCTTGGGCGTCCTGAAGCCTTCTTCGGAACAGCAGTGGAAATGGGTTTTTTGACATTGTTCATTTTCATAGCAAAGAGGAACTTTGCAATTAATTGCAATTTATCTGATCACTCTTTATAACATTGTGGATTATATGCTATTGCCATCATATAAACTGAGGCAGCAAACTTTATGAAAATTAATATTTGTGTCATTCTCATAATTTTTGGCCACAACTGTATTTCCCCTTCCTCACCTATGGTCATGAGCTTAGGGCTAGATAGTGACCAAAAGAATTGAATTGCAAGTATATAGGCAGCCAGGGTTGACAAGCTCACTCTCCATGATAGGGTAAGGAGCTCAGCAATATGTGAAGTAAAAATTCTGCTTATCCAGGTTGAAAGCAGCCATTTGATTTAGACTTTAATAGGAAATGCTGCCTTCAGTGGAAGATTTTCAAGTCAAAGCCCTCTGGGAGAAGATCCAGAATACACTGGAAGATTTATGTTCTCTTGGCTCACCTGGGACTGTCTGGAATTTCCACAGGAGGCATTGAATGGAGTAACCAGTGGCCTGGTCAAGCTAGCTCATTGTGCTGATGATCCTTAGACATGCATTTCTGGTTAACTACCTAAAGTAAACTTGTGCAATGAGTGTTGGTATGAGCATAAGTGTGCTCTGTAAAGGCCTTCTGTTCTGAATTAGTTCCTGCCATGTGTCTTTTGCTGCTAGGATTGGCTCTAGGCCCTACTGAACTGAATTAAATGAATTTGAAAATAGATGGATATATGGGGTTCGTTCTGTATGAAAAGGGGTGTGTGACATAACCAAATGAATTTAACAGTGTATTGCATATTAGATACATATGGCACATTTTATTTTTCTTCCAAATTGCAGACCTCGTTCATCTCTCCTTTAGACAGAATTAAATTTTAAAGAAACCTGAAGAATTAAAAAAATAAAAGGCTGATAATACAGAAGCAATAGGGAACAATACCTGTGGCGTATAGATTCTACAAGTATTTGCCTTATTTGCATTGTTCCCCCAGCATTTCCTTCATCCATTTATCATGGTCTTGTGCATCCTATTGAGCAAGTCCCATTTTTCTGTTGTGATATACTTCCTCTTGGCCACATCATTCTGGTTAACACCTCTTTTACAATTATGGTTAGTCACACATTCAGAACACATGCAGTATGAAGTCTGGCCACCAATCGTTGTTCTTTAAACACCAACATTACTGAAGTCATGCAACCCAATTGGATGCTCCTGCAAATCTGTTAATGTGCCATACAATTTATTTTCCTTCACCTGGTGCTTTTCTCACATTTCCCTCAAAGTTAGAATCATGTCTGTTGCTTCTTTGTTGTGCCTAAAACCAAACTGCATTTCATTGACTTTCTCCTGGTTCTTGATTCTTTTTCTAGCACCTCCACGATCTTCTACAAAACTTGAATGGTCAACTAAGACCCACAGCCCAATGGATCATCCTGTCCTCTAGTATACCAGAATGCCGTCTTTTTTAATGGATGGTATCGTCCCTTTCTTCATAGTCAAGTTCCAAAGCCTGTGAGACATTAAACTCAGATTTTTTTTTTTAGTTTAATAACACTTCTTCAGAGGAGACCACCACTCTAATTTTGTCTTCATGCTCACTGTTATTATGGCCTTCCCTTTCAAGGACAGAGTTGTTTTATTTTTTAATCTTACCCACATCATTATCTTAGTCCTTCTGCAGTTTCTCTGTGTTCATTTTCTTGGTATTCATGAAACCATTATGTTTTGAAGTCAACATTCAAGAATTAACTGGACTAGACTGTATTAGTGGAAACCTTAACCCACGTTTTCCACAGTGTATCACCATCACCAGGCACAAGGCACTAATCAGTTCAGAGCTGTTTGTCAGGCTGTTACAGGACACACTAAATAACACCCCAGTCCAAGTTAGTGTTACTAGGCAACCTGACATGTGCACGTGGTATGTTGGGGGACATGGAGCATCCAGAGAGAAAGAGAAAAAAAGCTGCACATTGACCACAAAATAACAACTGTTACATGTACAATTTATTCTTTGTGTTTTTTTCCATCTCATGTATTTTCCCAGTTTTTAAGGAATAATTGGTGCATGGCTTTGAATGATGTTGTATAGTTGTATTCTCTGTCAGTCATACTATCAAGTATATGGCAGCACAGCTTTGTCTGTTCTTCCAGTTCCTAAAACTGCCAACTCAGTAAATTCCAGCACAGAGGCATGGAGAGCCTACTGCTGTTTTAAACACAGGGCTGAGCCTTGAAAATGTGCAGATGCAGAGATTTTAGAAATGTTACAGATGGGGAGTGAGGCGAAGTCAGAGTCAGTAAAGATTTAAATTAGGACAGTGTGTGATGAATAAAAGGATATTGATAAATTCAAAGTTCTAAATAAAATTGGAAACCAGAACATTTTAACCAGAAGGTTAATCCATAACATTTTTCCACTGTCTACAGTATTTTCTTTATTTATCAGCAAAATTTGGATTACTAATTTAACCTTGTTATCATTTTATCTTAAATAATGTGGTCATCATCACAAGATACTTGCTATACATATTTTACAGCCACATGGCATCACAGTGCCCAGACACACAAAATTGCAATGCATAGTAAAACCAGAAACACAAAATGTTGATCCTGATGATGTCACTGTCTTCTTCTTCTTCTTTCGGCTGCTCCCGTTAGGGGTTGCCACAGCAGATCATGTTTTTCCATGTCTTTCTGTCCTCTGCATCTTGTTCTGTTACACCCATCACCTGCATGTCCTCTCTCATCACATTTATAAACTTTCTCTTAGGCTTTTCTCTTTTCCTCTTACCTGGCAGCTCTATCCTTAACATCCTTCACTCAATATACTCAGCATCTCTCCTCTGTACATGTCCAAACCAGCGCAATCTCACCTCTCTGACTGCCTCCCAACCGCCCATCTTGAGCCGACCCTCTAATGTCCTCGTTTCTAATCCTATCCATCCTTGTCACCCCCAATGCAAATCTTAGCATCTTTAACTCTGTTACCTCCAGCTCTATCTCCTGCTTTTTGGTCAGTGCTACCGTCTCAAACCCATATAACATATCTGGTCTCACTACCATCCTGTAGACCTTCCCTTTCACTCTTGCTGATACCCGTCTGCCACAAATTACTCCTGACACTCTTCTCCACCCATTCCACTCTGCCTGCACTCTCTTTTTCACCTCTGTTCCACAATCCTCATTACTCTGTACTGTTGATCCCAAGTATTTAAACTCATCCACCTTCACCAACTCTATTCCCAGCATCCTCACCATTCCACTGACCTCCCTCTCATTTACACACATGTCTTCTGTCTTGTTCCTACTGACCTTCATTCCTCTCCTCTCCAGAGGATATCTCCACCTCTCCAGGATCTCCTCAACCTGCTCTCTATACTAGCTACACATTACAATGTCATCAACAAACATCATAGTCCACTGGGACTCCTGTATAATCTCATCTGTCAACCTGTCCATCACCATTGCAAATAAGAAAGGGCTCAGAGCTAATTCCTGATGTAATCTCACCTCCACGTTGAATGCATCCATCACTCCTACCACAGACCTCACCACCATTACACTTCCCTCGTACATATCCTGTACAACTCTTACATACTTCTCTACCACTCCCGACTTCCTCATACAATACCACAACTCCTCTCGAGGCACCCTGTCATATGCTTTCTCCAGGTCCACAAAGACACAATGCAACTCCTTCTGGTCTTCTCTATACTTCATCAACATCCTCAGAGCAAACATCATATCTGTTGTGCTTTTTCTTGGCATGAAACCATACTGCTGCTCACTAATCATCACCTCACTTCTTAACCTAGCTTCAACTACTCTTTCCCATAACTTTATGCTGTGGCTCATCAATTTTATTCCCCTGTAGTTACTACATTCCTGCACATCCCCCTTACTCTTAAATATTGGCACTAGTACACTTCTTCTCCACTCCTCAAGCATCCTCTTACTTTCCAAGATTCCATTAAACAATCTGGTTAAAAGCTCCACTGCCATCTCTCCTAAACACCTCCATGCTTCCACAGGCATGTCATATGGACAAACGGCTTTTCATTTTTCATCCTCTTCATAGCTGTCCTTACTTCCTCCTTGCTAATCTATTGCACTTCCTGATTCATTATCTCCACATCATCCAACCTTCTCTCTCTCTCGTTCTCTTCATTCATCAGCCTCTCAAAGTACTCTTTCCATCTGCTCAACACACTCTCCTCACTTGTGAGTACGTTTCCATCTTTATCCTTTATCACCCTAACCTGCTGCACATCTTTCCCAGCTCGGTCCCTTTGTCTAGCCAATTGGTACAGGTCCTTTCCTCCTTCCTTATTGTCCAACATCTCATTCAACTTATCATACACCTTTTCTTTAGCCTTTGCCACCTCTCTCTTCACCTTGCAACTTATCTCTTTGTACTCTTGTCTACTTTCTGCATCTCTATGACTATCCCACTTCTTTTTTGACATCCTTTTCCTCTGTATACTCTTCTGTACTTTCCCATTCCACCACCAGGTCTCCTTTTCCTCCTTCCTCTTTGCAGATGTCATGCCAAGCACCCTTCTAGCTGTCACTATTACTACTGCTGCAGTTGCCCAATTGTCTGGCAATTCTTCACTGCCACCCAGTGCCTGTCTCACTTCCTTCCTAAACTCAACCTTGCAGTCTTCCTTTTTCAAATTTCACCATTTGATCCTTGGCTCTGCCCTCACTCTCTTCCTCTTCATGATCTCCAACATCATCCTACAGACCACCATCCTATGCTGCTTAACTACACTTTCCTCTGCCACCACTTTGCAGTCTTCAATCTCCTTCAGATTGACTCTTCAGCATAGGATGTAATCTACCTGTGTGTTTCTTCCACCACTCTTGTACGTCACCCTATGTTCCTCCTTCTTCTTAAAATGTGCACTCACCACAGCCATGTCCATCCTTTTGGCAGAATCCACTATCATCTGACCTTCTTCTTTCCTTTCCTTGACCACATACCTACCTATCACCTCCTCGTCTCCTCTGTTCCCTTCACCAACATGTCCATTGAAATCTGCTCCAATCACCGCTTTCTGTCCTTTGGGTACACTGTTCATCACTTCATCCAACTCACTCCAAAAATCTTCTTTCTCATTCATCGCACACCCAACTTGCATGGGCATATGCACTAACAACATTCATCATCACACCTCCATTTTCCAACTTCATAATCATTACACTGTCTGACACTCTTTTTATCTCCAAAACACTCTTGACATACTGTTCCTTCAGAATAACCTCTACTCCATTTCCTCCTGTCCACACTATGATAGAACAATTTGAATCCCCCTCTGATCCACCTGGCCTTACTCCCCCCCTTCCATTTAGTCTCTTGCGCACACAATATATCAACCTTCCTTCTCTGCATGATATCTGCTAACTCTCTCCCCTTACCAGTCATACTGCCAACATTTAAAGTTCCTATCCTCAGTTCCACTCTCTTTACCTTCCTCCTCTCCTCCTGCCTCCGGACATGTCTCCCCCCTCTTCTTCTCCTTCTTTGGCCAACAATAGCCCAATTTACGAAAGCACCCTGTTGCCCAACAATACTGGTGGCGGTCGTTGTTAACCCAGGGCTTGACCAATCCAGTATGGAAATTTGTATTGTTGTCCACATATTGATTTAGCAAAATTTTACACTGGTTGCCAATCCTGACGTTACCCTTCCCATTTATCCAGGCTTGGGACCGGCACGAAGAAACACCGGTTTGTGCATCCCCTGTGGCTGGGTTGATGATGTCACTGTATTAACTGTAAAAAAATCAGAAACTGGTTAAAAAAATGTGTTTGTGCTGCTGACACTGATGTCAGATGTTGAATCAAATATGACGACAAAATTAATCAGTTCATTACACTAAGTGACAGCCTGGCTTGAAGGCTAGCATTCAAGTGACTGACTTTTGTAAAAACACGGAAATCATGGAAGTGCAATGAACATTTCACAAATGAATTTCACAAATGAGTCACAAATGAATTGAATTATGGCTTTAACATAAATACTTATATATAGCACCTAGCTTTGCCCAGGTATATTCGTATAATAGGTTAAGGTAAGAAAGCAAATATTTTTGTCATTTTTAAATATTGACTCTTTTGTCATTGATTGCTGAATTTCAAGTGTCCCAATTTCTATCAGTTTCTCTGCTCTCATGAGTCAAGAATTTGATGTTTTTGTATATAATTGGATTCTATATATTTGAGGTACAGTGATTCCTTGCTGGGAATGGATGTTAATTATTTGTATTTCTAGGTTTACTGTAGTTTTACAAAATGATGTTTAACCTCACATTAATAAACTGGGTGGCTTGTTGAATAGGTAAATAACTGCGGAAAACATCTATAGTAGCGGAGCCTGGGAGGAATTGGGGCTCACAGACATCACCGCAGGTCTGTGGCGGTATTTGATAATGTTACAAAAGATGATTCAAAGTTGAAAAATTCAACGTTGATTTATAATTGCTATGAGTCATGTTCCTGTATTAGCATCAAAGTCTAAATTATAAGTGGTTCATCATAAAATGGACTTCATAAATAAATGTTTACCATCCGGAAGCTGTAAAAGTTACTAATGCGACTCTTAGTCATTCTCTTCCTATCATATTCTGAACAATGACTCAGTATGTGCTAAAAATCACATTATATTCTGTTTCATTGTGGCATATCTCTATCACACTTAGCAACAAAGTACAGGTTTCCAAGAGTGTTAGCTTTTTCAAAATATAACATTTTGCTCTGATAAAAAAAATGCAGTGTCATCAGTTTATTTCAGATTTATTGTCATATGTACACCATTCTATGAAATTCCTATCTGCCTGCTTGACCAACATAGAATAGGCCGCCAGAGGCCCAAATCTCACTCTGTTGTTTATGTATGATATCCATGCACCCAGCCACCCATCAATTTTCTAACATATATACTGTACTTACACATAATACTTGTAATGTCACAAAATAATAGGTGGTCGAGTGAAACAGCCAATTTTCCTTTTGCATACAATTTCACAAAATTGACACTAAACATCATTTTGACTGCAATTTCACAACTGTGTAACTCATTAAAAAAGAGTGTTTTGGAGTTTTTAAGGTTTTTTGGGAGGTTGAAAGAACAAAACACCCATGTTGATCCAATATATTTTTCAGAAAAAGGTCTAGATGAAAAAAACAATTTTTTGGAAATTCAACATGGCTAAACGCTAAACATAAACCACAATTAGACTAAATTATGCAAAAGCTGTAATCCACAAAAATAATGAAAGTTTTTATATTAGTTGAGAAGAAAATGCTGTACTTGCAGTCTGAAGTCAGTGTAGGGCCGAATCAGGATGCATCTGCAAAAGAAAAAAAAGTTAAAGGTTATTTCTATGCTGAAAGGAAAAGAAGGTAAAGCACAAAAATTTCAGCTGTATAGCCTTCATTTGGTATGCAACTGAAAAGAAAAATCAGGTAATATACAGTATATAGGAGGGCAAAGATGGAACAAAACCAGGGAAAATTAAATGAGAAATCATAAGAGTAGGTGAGAGAAGATGCCTTTAGAGAAGACGAAGGCAGAGTTTAAAAAATTAGTCGGTCATTAAGACATGGAGAAATGTGTGATCTCGGTATGTGACCTTAGCTTCTTCTGTTTTTCTTTGAAAAGGATCTTTGAAGTCCCTTGAAAGAACACAAACAAAGAGATCAATGTGGCAATAATCAAGGAAGGTGAAGTGTTCTTCATTAGTCTTTAATAAGATCTTTAATTCTAACATATTGAGGGTGCTTTATGTACAACATATATTTGCCGATATTTATCCAAGAAGCCTTTTTACAGGAAATATCATTACTGTATCGTGCTTTTACAAGTAATTACATGAAACATAATTATTGTGGACTGCTTCATCCCAGTCCCAAAGGTATCACGTCCTAGTGAGCTGAATGACTCCCGGCCTGTCGCTCTGATGTCACATGTGATGAAGACCATGGAGTGGCTGCTCCTTCACCACCTGAGGCCACAGGTCCGCCACGCCCTCGACCCTCTGCAGTTCGCATACCAGGAGAAGGTGGGAGCGGAGGATGCCATCATTTATATGCTACACCAATCCCTCTCCGACTTGGACAGATGCAGTGGTGCAGTAAGAATTATGTTTCTGGACTTCTCTAGCGCCTTCAACACCATCAAACCTCTGCTCCTTAGGGCCAAGCTGACAGACATGGGAGTAGATCCATACCTGGTGGTATGGATCGTCGACTATCTTAAAGACAGACCTCAGTATGTGCGTCTCGCGAACTGCAGGTATGACATTGTGGTCAGCAACACAGGAGCGCCGCAGGGGATTGTTCTCCGGTCCTGTTCAGCCTATATACATCGGACTTCCAATACAACTCGGAGTCCTGCCATGTGCAAAAGTTCGCTGATGACACTCCTATCGTGGGCTGCATCAGGAGTGGGCAGGAGAAGGAGTATAGGAACCTAATCAAGGACTTTGTTAAATGGTGCAACTCAAACAACCCACAACTGAACACCAGCAAAACCAAGGAGCTCATGGTGGATTTTAGGAGGCCCAGGCCCCTCCCGGACCCTGTGATTATCAGAGGTGACTGTGTGCAGAGGGTGCAGACCTATAAATACCTGGGAGTGCAGCTGGATGATAAATTGGACTGGACTGCCAATACCAATGGTCTGTGCAAGAGAGGACAGAGCCGACTATACTTCCTTAGAAGGCTGGCGTCTTTCAACATCTGCAATAAGATGCTGCAGATGTTCTATCAGACGGTTGTGGCGAGCACCCTGTTCTACACGGTGGTGTGTTGGGGAGGCAGCATAAAGAAGAGGGATGCCTCACGCCTGGACAAATTGGTGAGGAAGGCAGGCTCTATTGTAGGTATGGAGCTGGACAGTTTGACATCTGTGGCAGAGTGATGGGTGCTGAGCAGGCTCCTGTCAATCATGGAGAATCCGCAGCATCTACTAAACAGTATCATCTCTAGACAGAGGAGCAGCATTAGCGACAGACTGCTGTCACTGTCCTGCTCCACTGACAGACTGAGGAGATCGTTCCTCCCCCACACTATGCGACTCTTCAATTCCACCCATTATACAAAGTTATTGTCTGTTATACCTGCATTGTTATCACTCTTTAATTTAATATTATTTATTATCAGTATGCTGCTGCTGGAGTATGTGAATTTTCCCTTGGGATTAATAAAGTATATATCTATCTCTATCCATCTGAATATTTATATACTGTCATTTTCAAAACCACTTAATCCAGACCAGGATTTCAGGGGGACTGGGGCCTGTCCCAGCTGGCAACGGCGCAAGGCTGAAACAAAAGCTGGACAGGACACCAGTCCATTGAAGGATGACTACACAGAGACACACATCAAACCCACACTGAGCCAGTTTAGTGCCACCAATTTATCTAATCTGCATGCCTTTGGACAGTGGGAGGAAATGGGAGCACCCAGAGAAAATTCACACAGACATGGGGAGAACGTGCATACTCCATGCAGGTAGAACCTGGGATACAAACCTTTTCTCCTTACTGTGAGCCTTGAAAAACAGCAGCGCTACCACTTTGCCATTAATGTTACAATAAAACAGACGAGGTCCAACATAGATTCATACTGAATATCTAGCTTGATTTATTAAACTTGAATATTGTAGTACTTTAAATGCAATTTGTAGTCTTGATTTGTCTGTAT
The DNA here is from genome assembly GCA_026402145.1 of Polypterus bichir lapradei. NCBI lineage: Eukaryota > Metazoa > Chordata > Cladistia > Polypteriformes > Polypteridae > Polypterus > Polypterus bichir. Next base: position 26,770,052 of record JANRMT010062804.1, read on the forward strand.
TAACTTCCATATTGAAACCAAACTTACATACATACATACATACATACATAAACTCTCAAACCTACTCAATCCACTTCAGCATTGGCCAGAGCCTGTCCTGGCAGGAAACAACCAATGTAGACACATGGAGGAGACAAACTATGACCCAGCTCAGGACCTTGGAAGTGTGACATAGCAGTGCTGCCCACCATACAAGTAATGCAAATAACTAGGTAATGGAGGCATAGTCATCAATATATTAATTATAAGCTAGTCATGTAACCTGTTGAAGACATGTAATTGAGCAAGTTTAAAAATATTTCATATCTTTTTCCTTTCGTTTCTCCTACACCTTTCTTCGGTACCCACGTGTGTCTCAACCTGTCTTAACTGGCGTTTCCTGTCTTGATCACATTCACTTAAAGCATGCTTCTCAGGTTCTGTCATTTCGAGATGACTTTTTTACCTTCTGACTCTCAGCATTCCTCCTCAGCTTTGTGTATCCTATTGTGTCTGAACCCCTCTTGTCTCTTCCTCTCTCAAATGTGTTTGACTGAGCAACCAAAACCAGACTGACCAATCAGACTGAAGCCAAACTGACTAATCACATTGCTTGAAGGGACCGGACACACACAAAGACAGTAGGGTTTTTTTTATATAGTAGATTCGTGAAAGAAAATGTGAAATAACAACATGAGCAGAAGTAAGGAGCCAACCATGGACACTGGACACCCGTTTTTTGCTGGGCCCACTTATGCTGACACAAATTCTCATAGTTGGCCAATTAACCCAACATGCGCACATCTTTGGAGTTTTGGGAGGAAAACTCACACAGTCATGGTGAGCCTTAAATTAAAGCCTTAGTTGGGGAAAACAAATGTTAAGCATGTGATTACATTATCTCCCATTTTTCCATGATTTATGCAGTTGTTAATTATAAGCTGGGTTTACAGTCCTTTATATTATGTGTTAAATGCATGCATATCAACCCCGCTTAATCAAGTTAAATGGCCACAGGGCCCAGAGCATTGGATTCCCAGAACCTGCACTGAGCAAGGAGCTAGGCCATCATAAGGTCACGCTCATAAACAAATACACACATGCATTTGGACCATGGTAGTTTGAAGTAAATAGTCAACACTACTCACTCACCTGTGGCATACAGCATGTAAGGAAAATCTGCATGGTCATTTGAGAACACTAATTACTGTGTTATCACACAGTAAGCTATAGGTCAATAAATTAATATGCTTTGTAGATATTGACATGTGTAAATGTAATGAATCCACAATTTAATTTCAATATTGTACTGCATAACTGTGTATTTTTGCTGAGCGTTGCTACACTATCATTAAATTATGTACATTCATTATTTAATGAGCCCAGTGATGTGCTAATGATCTTGCTAAAATTGGCTGGCACTTTACACTTCTTGGCCATAAATATCTTTACAAAACATAGACACATATATAATAACTCACCCCAGAATCACTAAGAGAACATTTTTGAAAAACAGCATTGTTGAAAGTAACATGAACAGTGCAATGTAGGATGAAGTGGTTACTACTGTTGTTTTTTTAAGTGCTGATTTTAATGCCATCTACTTTCTAGAAAAACTCCAAACTACTGACAGGCTGCAAATTACCATTCTCATCTACTGTATAATAAAACTGTCTGTCTTTGTGTGCGTGTGTATGTGGGTGTGTGTGTATGTATGGGTGTGTGATCCCTCCAAGCAATCTGTTTGACCAATGTGGCTTTGGTGACACTATGCCAGGAAAGAGAGGTTGAGTCTCACAAGGAGGAGTAAAGTCATACCTGTAGGAGGCATGCTGAGAGTTGCCATCAAAGATAAGAAGTATTAGCAAGAATATGAATGATTTTTTTCTCTGCAGGTATCAGGGGCCTGTCTACCAGATAGAAGGTGAGCAAAGTGTATCAAAATGACAAAGTCTGAGAAGCAGGATTTACATGAACATGCGTAAGGAACAGATCACCAGGAAAGAGAGGTTCAAACACACTAAGATACTGAGGAAAGATATGTGAGGAATGCGGAAGGTGCATGTGGGGCAAGAGGTATAAAATATTTTTAAATTTGGTAATGTGACTAGTATACAATAAACACCCAAATCATAACAAGAGATGAAGTATAGTAATAATCTAATATTTGTTCACAATGCACCTTTAATGTGTACTCATTACAGACTTGCTTGTTCATTACAAAAGCTTTTATTCTATTAGATAAATAACTAAAGAATAGTTAATATAATTATAATGCTGTTTTTCTGTCAGGAGTTAGCTGTTGAGCTGCCCCATCTCCCCCTTTTACCTGCTATTTCCCTGGCTATGCCTATCTTTGTCTGTTGCTATGCAACGCTAATTATGCAGCAGTCACATGGGGAAGGGGTAGAAAAAAAAAAAACAGGAGCTTGGTATGTGTCTGTGTATCAAGATCAGCCTTGTGCTACTTAAAGTTAGACCAGTATAAAAGAACAAGAAAACCAATGGAAGTGTCTAGCAAATAGTTTGGGGAATACGTTGCATTCAAGTTTTATGGAAATAATGGACAATGTGAGTTTTCCAGTTGGAAATTTCACATAAATGCCATTTCTAAGTAGTAACTTCTACTAGAAAATTCTGAGAGTACAATTATATCTGAAGTAGCAAAGCTGAGATCATCAATATTTCACCTCATTTAGTTATCTTCTTCTTCTTCTTTGGCTGCTCCTGTTAGGGGTCACCACAGTGGATCATCTTCTTCCATATCTTTCTGTCCTCTGCATCTTGTTCTGTTACACCCATCACCTGCATGTCCTCTCTTACCACATCCATAAATATTCTCTTAGGTCTTCCTCTTTTTCTCTTGCCTGGCAGCTCTATCCTTAACATCTTACTCCCAATATACTCAGCATCTCTCCTCTGCACATGTCCAAACCAGCACAATCTCGCCTCTTTGACTTTGTCTCCCAACTGTCCAACTTGAGCTGATCCTCTAATGTCCTCGTTTCTAATCCTATCCATCTTCGTTACACCCAGTGCAAATCTTAGCATCTTTAACTCTGCTACCTTCAGCTCTGTCTCCTGCTTTCTAGTCAGTGCCACCGTCTCCAACCCATATAACATAGCTGGTCTCACTACCATCCTGTAGACCTTCCCTTTCCTTGCTTCTCATTTTAATGGAAGGGGAAGATGAGATATAAATGGTACTTTCTAAAATTTCAATAGCACACGAACGTAGCAGTTAAAAAATTACATGTCAGCAAAATGAAACACTTACAAATTGTTTAAATTGTGAATAGTTGTTTTTTGATGACCACAATAAAAAATATAATTAGAATGTTTCCATCACATTTAGGTACAAAATTAGAAATAATTTAATTAAAATTTAACAAATTACATAATTTATTTATTGCTCTAAATCAATTTAACATTAACTTTTTTTTCAATCTAATATTTTTGAACATATCTGTAAAAAAATCAACAATATGTATTAATTGACTTAAATAACTGCTCTAGTTTTTGTCACTTCATAGTTTTTTGACCCAAAACTTCATTTGGTGGCCCATAATTTGTGTTCTTTTTTTCAGACATTCCTATGAATTATCCAGCAGTAGTCTGCCATGATACTGTCATTGAAACATCCCGAGAACCTCTTTTTCATGTCCTTGATATTCTGATAGAATCTTTCACCCTGCCCCTCACTGACCACTCCAAGATTTTCAGGAAAAATTCCAAATGCGAATCCAAAAGTCGGGAGTGGTCTCCCCTAGACTTTCTTGTATACTCAGATATAGGGATGGATATTTGAGGAGTAAACTGCAAGGCAATGATTATATTTTTATATTATGTACATTAAAGAAACATCAACAACAAATCAAGCAAATTAATAATATATTGAACAATTGTTATTAAAGTAAAATTGAATAAATCTGACTCTGCAGCTGCATGAATAAAAGGTAAAGTACCACTTCCGGTTAATGGAAATAGCCCAAAAGCTGTGCGGCAGGAGGCTGGGGGCCAGACCCAGCCGGGACTCCTGGAAGGACCGGGAGGCAGTCTATACATCCCCCAGGCCATGAGGGAGCAGCCGTCCTGGATAGTGAGGGGACCACGGGGATGGACCGAGGAGGCTCAAACCCACTGGGGCCCGTGGCTACCGCCAGGGGGCGTCCTAAACATCGTGGAGCGCAGGAGATCTGAACAGACATAGACACACAGACATAATTCCAAAAACATTATTTTCAGACCCAGTGAGGTATAAAACATCAAGATTCATCGAAATCATGAAATGGAATTTTTGGAGGATTCCAATACTTTCCCTATGTTTCGTATACAAGAAAGTCAGGGAAGTCTAAAACGTTGAGATTCTTCAAAATCTTGACATCAAATCTTTGGACAATTACAATACTTTCCCAATACATTGTATACAAGAAAGTAAAAAGTAAAGTTTAAAACTCATATTGCAACCCCACACTTTAACCTTAACTGATATTGTTTTCAAAATTTCTTTATAATTTGTAACTTTATTGTTAAATTATACATTAGAAATTAGTTTTCAGAAAAAATGAACTCTTTCAATTTAGCCTCAGGCAAACTCTGAAATATTTGGCATAAATAAATAAAACAGGCTCCATCTTTTGATAGGGCTTTAACAAACTGCTTCATTACGCCAAGCTTAATACGAAGCGTTGGTAGCAGCACTTTATCTGTATACACCAAGCTTGGTCTGATGATGTTTTTGGCCCCAAGCTGTAGCTTTTTTTAGCTGGATATTCCTTCTTAACCCAATGTAAATGCTTGGCTGTGCAGGCCCACTCACCAGTAGCATAGCTAGAGTTCATGCCGCTAGGGGTGGGGCGGTGCTTTAATTTGCCGCCCTCCAACATATCTGAATACAGTATGTTAACCTATTTAAATAGACAATTAAAATGATGTATAGAGAAAAATTAAGATACATTTTGCATAGATTTATTCATATATAGAGAAACAGCAATAATTTTTCAACTATACAAGAATCTATACTAATAAAAGGCAAAGCCCTCACTGACTCACTCACTCACTCACTCATTCACTCACTCACTCACTCACTCACTCACTCACTCACTCACTCACTTTTGGCAGGTTCATTCCTTACAGCTTCCTTACAAAAGTTGGGCAGGTTTCATTTCGAAATTCTACGCGTAATGGTCATAACTGGAAGCTGTTTTTCTCCATTTACTGTAATGGAGATGAGCTTGAACGCCGTGGGGGCGGAGTTTCGTGTGACATCATCACGCCTCCCACGTAATCACGCAGTACATAGAAAACCAGGAAGACCTCCAAAAAGCGCTGAAGAAAACATGCATTATATAATTGAGAAGGCAGCGAAACAATAAGAAGCGAGCGAGTGACATATACAACCATATTCATGAGTTCTGCTACTTCGGAAACAAAGCATGATGTAAACCTACACTTTAAATTAAGTTCATAGACAGGCTGCCGCTGGCATTTGTAATTTAGTGCCTGCCCATATAAGGCCGTCCGTCAGCGGCAATCCAATAGCAAACTGCCACTAAATATTCACGGGTGAAGGACTGTGCTTATGCAGAGGAAGATGAGATGGTCAGGGTGGTGTTTGGCACAAACTCAGTGAAACTGCGAGAGAAAGTTTTAAGTGCCAGGACTTCGATAACATTAAATACAGCCATGGACATAGCACGAGATGGCACCAGCACAGCTGGGAACCTTCGATGCATGTACACCGAGCGGCTCACGTGAACTGACGCAGTGCACAGACCAAAAGCAACAGTTCCAAAGAGCGCTGAACAAAAACCGAATTACACAATTGAAAAGGCAGCAAAAAATATGAAGCGTCTGATACATACAAGCATATTCATAAATCCAGCTACTGCGGAAACAAAGCACACGGTGGAAAAAGTCAATGTCCCGCTAAAGGAAGACAGTGTAAAAAAAAACCCGTGCATGCAGTGTGTCAGGTCTCAGATAAAGAAGAAGACGAGCTGCTTATTGATGCAGTAAGAAACGAATCGATGAATGAAACCTGTCATCTTTACAACGATTGACAAACACGGAATGTAACTTGAACACAACACATCCTACAAATACGAACCTGATTGAAAGAAATAATGATAATCAAATCCTTGATGACAGCAACACTCAGTAACACTCACAAAACAAATACTGTATATTGACAGTCATGTTACGTTATTTTTAAAATGTTCCCTTTTCTTTTTCATAGCTTTTTTAACACACTACTTCTCCGCTGCGATACGCGG
>JANRMT010062804.1:26776405-26798662 GCA_026402145.1 Polypterus bichir lapradei
TCATGTTACGTTATTTTTAAAATGTTCCCTTTTCTTTTTCATAGCTTTTTTAACACACTACTTCTCCGCTGTGATACGCGGGTATATATATACCCCGATCTACATACTTGAATAATGGATACTTTATCCGCCATCAATGATTGTTTTGGTAAAGCCATACTCAGTGTATTCATTAGATGAACGGTAAAAAAGTAAGAGCGAGGGGAGGATGACTTATTGAGGCATGCAGGCTGTAGTGCGCGTCAACTCTATCTGAATTGCGCGATCACATTTGAAAAAATATATCTTTTCAAGTTCTATTTAGTCCATATGTGTCAAACTCAAGGGCCGCGGGCCACATCCGGCCCGGCATGTAATTATATCCGGCCCGCGAGATCATTTTATATACTGTATTATTGTTATTAATGGCCCGGGTATATGAAGCGCTGGTAACACAATAAACTACAGATCCCATAATGCAGCGCTTCAGCTGCCTTGCCGAACACTTACCGCGTTAATCAAGTCTAGCTTATGATGCTGCAAGTTATTGCGAAGCTAGCCCACACGATGCCGAAGAGAAAAGGTGATTCTGAACATAGAGACTTTAAAAACCGATGGGAGGCTGAGTATATGTTTACTGACATTGCCGGTAAACCCGTGTGTCTCATTTGTGGAGCTAATGTGGCTGTAATTACAGAATTTAATCTAAGACGGCACTATGAGAAAAAACATCAGGATAACCTGAAAGACCTAAATGCAATGCAGAAGATACAGAAAGCAGAAGAATTAAATAAGAATCTGACACTTCAGCGGACGTTTTTACCCGTGCACAATCACAAAGTGATTTCAAGTGAAGCTGCTTTTATGGGAGACACAAATGCACCAGTGCAACTTGTCCCACTTTCCCTGTTGCCAAGTAATGTTGAACCAAGTCGGCACAACGATGTTCCCAAATACGCAATTTGCTGATAAACTGAGCGCACTGAGTTCGCACGGCGCTTTGGTGACTTTGATGAACAAAAAAAGTCCGTCTACATGCGGCTCGAACCTTGTGCATGTTTGGTAGCACATATCTGTGTGAGAAGCTCTTCTCAGTGATAAAGACTAACAAAACAGCACACAGGAGTCGCCTCACTGATGAGCACCTGCAGTCCATCCTGAGAATCTCCACAACACAGAACCTCACACCAAACATAAACGAACTTGTTGCCAAAAAAAAATGCCAGGCGTCCAGCTCTGATAAAATGACATATGAGCAAAGACAACTGAATGATTTGATTTGTTATTGCTGAAAAGAACACATTTTATTTATATTTCCAGGTTTTGTTATGCAGCATTTGAATTTGTATAATTTTGACAGGATATATTTTTATGGAGAGCAAAATCTTTTGGGATATTTAAAATCTAAGTTTATTTTTTATATAAAATTACATAAGAGTAAAGAAATTTGAATGTTTGTTCTTTTAACGTTTACTTTATTTCTAACTTATATAATTTAGACAGGATATATTTTTATGGAGAGCAAAATATTATAAGTTGTTTAAGGTTTGAGTTGATTTATTCAGGAATAATATTTCTGTCTGTTTTTACCATTCCTACCAAAGATATTTCTGTCGACTAAATAAAAATTCCTTCTATTTAAAATTTAAATAGAACTTGAACAGATACGATTGTTCATAATATCCACGCAGACTTGCACGTAAGAGCGGGAGTTATCCATTTTAACAAGCAGCGTATTGCACTGATACGAAATAGCTGTGTGTGTATATATGTAGATATGTATGTATATGTATATATATGTTTATATATGTGTGTGTGTATGTATATATATATGTATTTGTGTGTATATATGTGTGTGTATGTATGTGTGTATGTATATGTATGTGTATATATGTAGATATATATGTATGTATATATGTGTGTGTGTGTGTATATATGTGTATATGTATAGATATGTATATATATATGTTTATATGTGTGTGTGTAAATATATATATATATATTTATATATATATATATATATATATATATATGACAGCAACAACCAAAACAATTACATTGACAATCATGTTACGTTATTTTCAAAATGTTTCCTTTTCTTTTTCATTACTTCATTAACACACTACTTCTCCGCTGCGAAGCGCGGGTATTTTGCTAGTATAGTATAGACGCACTGATAAGCTGTGTTCTAATTATTAGTTAACTATACAGACTGCATCTCTGTTGTTAGTCATTAGCACTAAAATATAAGTAACATGATAGTTATAATTTGATACTAACCCTCACCTATTCTGTTTCTCTTCTCGGTACTCAAAATCTGCCAAGTTGTTTTGCCTGCCTAAGGTAAAGTCATCCCTGATGGAGGATCTCAGGAATTCTGGGAAAGAGGGGTCCTTTCATCGGATTAGCGCTATTTTAGCTGTGGAATGGCCAAATGGGGGAGGCAGCTTGATGGATGAGGTCTCCAGGACTCTAAACAAATCCAAATCATATTATGTGATATCATCTATTGTTAAATTCTACTCCGTACTTCTAAAATTTGTATTTTTATACTGTATTAAGGATTTGTTCTGTTCTGTGTATTGTACTGTATTGTATTGACCACCTTCTTTTTAACACCCACTGCACGCCCAACCTACCTGGAAAGGGGTCTCTCTTTGAACTGCCTTTCCCAAGGTTTCTTCCATTTTTTTCCCTACTAGGGTGTTTTTTGGGAGTTTTTTCTTGTCTTCTTGGAGAGTCAAGGCTGGGGGGCTGTCAAGAGGGAGGGCCTGTTAAAGCCCATTGAGGCACTTCTTGTGTGATTTTGGGTTATACAAAAATAAATTGTATTGTATTGTAAATACGCCGCAAAAACCAGAACCAGTGTACTGTATAAGTGATAGGTGGGGATGTTTTCTGTGCAGAGCAAGAACGCATTAGGATTGATAGCGAAATAAAACTATAAATTGTAAATTAGTTGTTTATCTTCCTAGAAATTATTATTGGTGTAATGTTTATGTTTATTTTTGTTATTGCCTCATAAATTTCAACTGCTGTGTCTGATGCCATCACAGAAGGACAGTCTGAAAATTATTTTGGAAGCATTTGTGGATAAAAATCAGAGAATTACATTTTTTTCATTCATGGGTGATATTTTTCCAAACCCTGCTGCTTACACACGAATTCTTTTGGCCTATAATGCCGCCTCCAAAAATGTGCTGCCCAGGGTAGACCGCAACCTCCACCCACCCGTAGCAATGCCACTGCCACTTACAGAGAAAAAAATGGGAATTTTGTATGCCCTGACTGCTTACCCAGTAAGATACACACAACTTCCAGGTCCCTGCATATGAACTAAAGTTGCTCCTTGTAGTTAGTAACTCTAAAAAAAAAATGAAAGTTTTTCTTTTAGACATAAATGTTAATAATTAAAAGTATTCAATTCAAGCAAATTATCACTAACATATTGATGTTTAATTAATTATTTGTGGTGTGAAAATTTAAAAAAATCTATATTTGACAGCTAAAGTATCTTTTATAAAAAAAATGACTCGATGGAGAAAAATGTTTTTTGTTTTTGAATTCAGCATCCAAAATATATAAAAATATGAATTAAAACAAACTTTTTTAAATCATACTTGTATTATTTTTTGCTTGTCCTAGAGTAAAGATTACGGAAAACATTTAAATTACTTTCTAAAAATACATGGAACTATCTGATCAGATGGCATATTTAAAGCTAATAGTCACAAGTTTAAAAAGTGAAGCCAGACAAAGAAGGAGGCCTTGTATTAATGGGCAACTTGCATGTAGAAGTCTGCACAAATGAAGCTTGTTCAAATCAATCCCATACCTCTGCTTTTGCTGAAAGAAATTCAAACTGTTATTGTTAGCCATACCTCCTTTGGCAGTTTCTATGTTGAAATATTAGACAGAATTAAAGAAGCAGAGAGTGTTTCTTTAGGCTTCTCTCATAGCCGTGTTAGTCAAAGGAAGAGGCGAGATCTCACTCCCTTGCAGTCTGCGCCCTCTGCTGGTTGTTAGTTGAAGATTTATTTGTATTTCAAAACCAAACCTTTACATACATTTACACGAGATAGTGCTTGGTAATGCATTGGGTCCACAATAGCTTTTATTTCACATTATCTATTTATTTTTGTTTTATTTAATTATTTTTACATTTTTGTGTCAGCTTTTTTAGGCGATGCCCCCAAGTTCTTCAGCCTGAAGAACATGTCTTGACATGTAATGTTACTTTTCTATGAATGAATCCTGAGTGAGTGTGGGCGGGGGTAGCAGAACTTTGTCATACCACAAGAACGCAATCACTTGAGGGGAAACATATGTGTTGTGCAATACAGCCGCCCCAACCCTGACACAGACAGGCGGAGACACAAATGTTGCACAGCACACGTTTATTTTTTCCATATGGGGAAGCGCTTTCTTCGCTCCCCTCAAGAGCACAATATCCACAACACCAAAGCACAGTCCTTTCACCTCCAGCCCTTTTTGCCTTCACTCCTCATCACAGGCTTTGTCCTTCTCCCTCCAGAATATGGCCTCAGAGTAGTGGCTTGTGGCTCCTTTTATAAGGCACCCAGAGGGGCTCCAGGTGTTCATTGATCTACTTCTGGCAGCACTTCCGGGTGTGGTGCCAGAAGTGCTGCAAACATGGGCTACGGAACCCAGCAGGGTTCAGCTTCCATGCTCCAAACCCACTGCAGTTTTGCATGCCAGGTGGGCTGCCCTTTAGTGCTCCGGGAGAGGTAATGGTCTGGATATGATCTCTCCCCCGGACCTTCCATAAGAAGGGCATCTCAACCGGGCAAGAGCCCCAGCCGTCCGCCACAGTGTGAAAATGAGGATATGCTTGGTAAGCTGTGTAAATGTGACCCTTGCGTAAACGGAGGCCAGAAGTGTTAACAAAGTTTCCAAGAATGCTACAACAGAGGATGACTCAAAAACACTGAATGTGTATCAGGCTGTTATGGACAGGACACTCCCTGTGGTGGTGCTGGTTGGGAGCATGCACTGGTACACTGTGCTTAACAATAAATGTGTTTACATGTGCTTTAATATTCACAGAAATCCAGTTTCAAAAACACCACATAAATCCTTATTCAAGTTAGAGACATCAGGTTAACACACATAAATTTATCTGCAAGTAACCCGGGTATTGTGGCCAAGAAAATGCTTAACTAGGTTGCAGTTAAGGATTCTGTAGTCTACACATACAGCATCTGTTGCACTCTGTTAGTTTGCACAGGTCTTTGCTTCACACACACATCCAGTAACCATGAATAGAAAATGGTGGAAGCATTCGTAAATATAAAGTATATTTCCTGATCAAATGCTTGAGTGATTATTCTTTCTTCTGGCTGTAATAATCTTTCTCGGTATTTCAAAACTTGCTAAATTTATGTTGATGAGCTGAACATACAGTGTTAGTATACAGTGTACACTGCAGGTTTCATGGTTGTTTTCAGATTAACGACAGGTGTTTATGATGATTAATCTCTCTTTTTAGTGCATTTTATGATATTGGAGCATTTTGGCAAAGAAGTACTCTATAAGTGGACTCATGCGAGTAAACTTGGGGTTTTAAGAAACCAGGTTCCTGCCTCAATTGGGTTACTCGCCTTCTCCTGATGTTCTCTGTATATATATATATATATATATATATATATATATATATACACGCAATCTTACCCAACTCAACTGAAAAAGTTATTGTTTCTGATTAGTATTTTAGGTGGCTTGCATGTTCAGTCCAAACAGGAGTTTGAGGGTTTGGGCATCATCGATAAACGAAATGATCAGTTTGATTTATGTCATTTTTATTGTTCTACTATAAGAAACACTGGGCAATACTGCAAACTGTCTGTCTGTCTAGATTCAGAAATTATCGAAAAATTTGTGAGTCATAAATCAGTGCTACAGTTTCCAATAAACCGTTGATCCATAGATACAGTTCAAGAGCCCAAGCTGTCTCAGCCTGGCTGCCCTGGCAAACACTTTGCCACCTAGATGGACCATTCTGGATCTGCAAATGACACAACAATACAGGGTCTAATATTACATTTTGCTACTGGGCAATAAGACATCTTCTGTGTACAACCCATTTACCTTGAAGTCTTTAAAAAGGCAATTGGACCCAATTGTTTTACAGCTATTTTCCAACTCTGTGTCCATTATTTCTGGAATGGACAAAATAATGGAAGCAACCCATGAAAAAAAGAGAAAAAAAGCACATCAGACCCACCCTATCAAACACTCTGGACTTAAACAGGCTTGTCTCCTGAACTGGATCCTTAATGGAGGATGCAGTTTGTAAGGTCATCCATGCAGCACTTATCTTGATATATGGTATAGTCACACAAAGATATTGTTTATTGACTTTAATTTGGCATTCAGTTCAATCACCCCAAAAGCTAGTCATGAAGTTCAGGACCCTTGGACTGAGTTTCACCTTGTGTAACTGAATCAAAGACTTCTGACTGTTAACCCTCACATCATACCCTCTTACTCTGAACACCACTACACCCCCAGGACAGTGTTTGCATCACATTTCTCTTCTCAAAGTTATGTTGCTAAGACTGACACAAACTCTGTCATCTAGTCTGCTGATGACTCAACAGTAATTGGTCTGATTACCAAAAATGATGAAACACCCCACAGGGAGGAAGTTACAAGTCTTAACTTTACAGTATATTGCAATGACAAAGGTCTAACTGTTAATATCTGCAGGACAATGGAGCAGACTTCAGGAGTTACTGTGGGAAGACTGATTAGATTTAAGTATTTAGGACTTCACATCATGGGGATTATCTAATGGTCCCTCAGCATCACCTACCTTGTTAAGAAGGATGAAGTTAATCACTGTCCCTGCATCCTCACTAATGGCCACACATAAACAGCAGACAGCATACTGACCAAGTCTATTAGTGCTTGACATGACACCTGCACTGTGGTAAACTTCAATACTCCCCTCTGGACCTTTTCATCACTGGGGCCACCAATTCATATTAGACATTTGTGGCAAACAGCAATGAGAAAATTATTCTCTGTTGTCTCAGATCCCACTTACTCCATTAATGAACTGTTTTTTTTCTCACTACCCAACATGCAATATCATAGTATTCAATGATACACCAGGTTTTACCCTTGGACCACAAAGCACATCGCTCACAGCAGAGTTTTTTCCTATTTTTGTGTCTCTTTTTCTGTCTTATGTCTAATTTTCTTTTCTCTGGTTTTCTTCTTAATGAGTATAGTTTCCGTTTGTATTTATTGTTATTATTTCTCCTTCTTCAATTATGCCAGTCATATTTAAACATAGTGGCATGTTAGCACCGTGCTATTTCAGAGTGTCAGAAGGCTGTTTTTGAATCCCTGCATGCTCACTGTATGGTGTTTACTTTCATAGATAATTTTTGTATAAATTAATTTCTAGGCTTTTTCCCCATGTCCTCGTTATGTGCAGACTAGGAGGACTGGAATCTTTAAATTTCCTATAATATAAGCAAAAGTAGGTGTGCATGTGAAGTGTCCTTCATTGGGCCGATGTTATTCCAGTGTGGGTTCCTGCTTTGTGACATTTGATTCTGATATAGGATTGGATTAAACAAATTTTCAAGACTACCAGATGCTGTCAGAACAAGCTCTGGACCCCACAACTCTCCACTGGATTAAGCAGCTTTAAGAATACCATGTTAGGGACACAAATGGAGGAATGTTTCAAGATTTGTAAGTTTTTTCTTTTTCCACTACGCTCATCATGTATTTTTTCCTTCTAATCTTAATGCTTTAATCATTTTTGGCACACTTTATTAGCACAGGACCATAGATATATAGATATATATTGCATAAATACCTGTGCAATGTATCATTGTGACAATCTATTAGTCCATCCATTTCAAACTAAGTTAATTTAATTCAGGAATGAAAGATAATTAAATAAATTAGACACTAACATTTTCTGGCTTGTCCTCCTTTTTGACATTTCCATCACAACACTCCTGAGTAAATGGCCTTACCATGACCCACCTTTCCATATCTTTGATGTCGATATCCTTGTTGATAAGTATTGTATTAGGCCTCCAACTAGACTCACGTGTACATCCACATTGAAATGACTCTTCTCAGTTTTGTCTTTATCCACAATTTACATTTCTTCTCAGACTAAACAAAACATAGAAACCCAAGGTTAGATGTTGTCAGTTAGCTTCGGTTTGTTCAGAAAAAATCTAATTTTTTCCATTTTCCTTCCTTTTGAACAATGACACCACTTTAAAATCCCTTGAGAGAAAAGCATGATTGGTTTTCTATCTTTCTACACTTTCAAATGCCTTTCAGAAAAAAAAAATAAGTATAAAGAATTAACTTGCAGTACAAGCAAGTGAAAATGTTTGTTGTAATTCACCTCTTAAATTCTTCCCAGTTAGTTCTTGGCAGAGCTGACTTCTTTACCTGGATTTCCAAGTCTTTCTCCATTTTGTCTGTTCATACTCCTCCTGTCTGTTTCTTGTATTTTTTTTTTTCTCTTACTCTTTCAGAATCCTCTTTATCTCCAAATGGCCATTGACATACAGATTGTGTAATTAGTAATTTCAAAGTGGACTGACTGTGAGTGTGCTCTGTGAGGGAATGGCATCCTGTTGAGGGCTGTTTCCAGTCTTGCACCCATGCTACCAAGAAAGGCTCTGGCCCTTGCAACCCTAAATTATATTAAGTATGTTGGAAAATGTTACATTATTTCTTATTCTTTTTCTACCAACTTCCATTCTGAATGTCCATTGCTTTACAATCTTCCATCCAGTGTTCTGTAGAGCTACTTCTCTTAAAAGTTATTTTTCTCTATCGGCTTTCTTTTTTTTTCTCTGGTCACCCTTGTATCTGCTGCTTTCTTGTTCCCATCCACACCTCACTCTGCTCTGAAGGTATAGTTCATGGTGGGCCTGAGTACCTATCATGCATTCTCCTCTTTACCAAGCAACATACATTCTCATCAAGTTCTTAACTTCAAAGAAGTGTCGGTTTCCAGCTGATTGCCATTAATCTCATGGTCCATTTGAATTTTTTTCCATACAGGACTGCTGCAGTATTATCTAGGACTCTGAATCAAGAAGGAGTCTACTGCCTGAAAAAGAATGCAGAAAGATTTTTTGGCGTGTACTCCTATTTCACTGTCTAAATGCAGCTTTCTTACAATACATAGAATAAATTGAATAGACCTTTTTATTTGGGGCTCATCATCAAGAAAACTGGAAGCAGCAATCTGACCAGCCTATGGATTGCACCTTTTATTTATTTTTGTGCTTCTGTAGCCCATCCTGGTTATAAATGCTAATCTTCCATCCATCCATCCATTATCCAACCTGCTATATCCTAACTACAGGGTTACAGGGGTCTGCTAGAGCCAATCCTAGCCAACACAGGGTGCAAGGCAGGAAACAAACCCTGGGCATGGCACCAGCCCACCACAGGGCTAGATGCTAATCTTCAAATGTTCAATTATGCTTTTACATAGAGCTACAAAACATAAATTAATGGTGTTATTTCTTAATTGTTATTAGATTAAAAAATGTCTGGTTGTTATATTTATTGTATTGTATTTTGATTTTGTATGAAAAACTTGATTTTGATAAGCTATCACATTACCTTACAACTACAATATTAGTTTTATTATAACTTAGCGAAGTAAAGAGTTAACTATGCATTTTCTGAAGTCACTTATTCTTTGCCAGAAATCTGGGGAAATCCCATGAGCACAAGGTGCAAGGCAGGAATCAAAAATGGACATAGTCCATACGTACACAATCACAGCAGGTCAACTTAGTGTCATCCAGTCATCTAACATATGTGTCCTAGGGATATGGAAGGAATCTGAGTCACCTAATAAAAACCCACATGAACACAGGGAGAGCGTGCAAGTGGCAGAAATCAGAAAGATCCCAGAAACATGAACCTAAGAGATTATAGTACTAACCCAGATCCCAATAGCAAAGGAAGCAGTTTACTGTGAAATATAACAAATAGTTAATCATACTCTACCTTTTTACTTAATATGCTGCTGAATATACTTTGCAATTGACGATTCCCATGTCTTGTGCTTTCTTCAGTTTACACAAGATGGCAGTAGTTTCTTCCTCATGATATTGTAAATAGGCACTTGGTGTTTATCAATATGCTTGTCAATGTACAATCACTTATATAGAGTCATACAGTGTACAGTGAAATTCTTACCAATGGGTGATTTTAACTAACTTACCACAAAACGTCTTTCTACCATATGTTGAAATATTAATATTTTACCATTTTCTGCCTGTACAGAAGTGGCCAAAGTTTTGACAGTGACACAAATGTTGTGTTATGCAGACTTTGCTGCTTCACCATTTGCAGATTATATTTTTACATGTTTCTATGGTATACTGAAGAAAAATTATAAATATTTCATACATTTCAAAGGTTTTTATTAGAAAATACATCAAATTTATGTTAAGAATGAATATTTACAGGGTTGACCCTTCTTCATAACTTCTGCAATTCATTCTGGCATGCTGGGCTTCTGGGCAAAATCCTGTGATCCATTCTTGCCTTTTTAGTGCTTGGAGTTGATCACAATTTGTGGGCTCCTGGTTGTCTACCCATTTTATAAGAATTAACCACAAGTTCTCAGTGGGATTAAGATCTGGGGAGATTCCTGGCCACAGGTCCAAACTTTTAATGTCATGATCTCCAAGCCACTTTGTTTTCACTTTTACCTTGTGACATGGTGCTCCATCATGCAGGAAAATACACAGAGTATCTTCAAATTGCACCTGGATTGTTGGGAGAGGTTGCTTTTAGAGGATGTTTTGATGCCATTCTTTATTTATGGCAGTGTTTTCGGGCAGAACTGTGAGTGGGCCCATTTTCTTGAATAAGAAGCAACCCCATACACAGGATTGTCTCAGGATGCTTTACTGTTAACGTGACACAAGACTCATGGTAGCGTTCACCTTTTCCTTCTCCAGACAATCTATTTTCCAGATGTCCCAAACATGATAGATGAATCCTTCTTCCGAAAAAATAACTTTACGCCAGTCTTCTGCTGTCCAATCCTTGTACTTCCTGCTGGATTTTAGTCTGTCCTTGATTTTTTTCTTGGAAAGAAGTAGCTTCTTTGCTACCCTTCTTGACACAATGCCGATGTCCAAAAGTCTTCACCTCATTGTGCATGCAGCTGCAATTACACCCACCTTCTGCCAATACTGACAACATGATTCTGTAGCTGACTTCTCAGGAGGAGTTGGTCCTGGCGCTTGTTCGATACTTTTAGCTGATCATTTTGCGCCAGGGTTGAAATAAGTGAAAATAGGTTTTTGTGATAAAGTTAACTTTTTATGCTAATAAAGCTCTTTGCAATGAATTAATATGCATTAGATCACTCCGTATAATAATGTAAAAACAATGTGAATTACCGCCACAAAAACTGAAGCCGCAGATTTTGTAAAACACATTTTGTCACTGCCAAAACGTTTGCCTACTGCTGTTCATACATAGAACAAATTATATGACCGGAGAGTTAAGTTTGTAGTTAGGTTAGTAGTTAATTCAAGTTTATTGTGATGTACACATAGTACAATGAACTTCTAAGCTGTATTTATAACATGACACTAATACAATACCAACAAAAACACATACACACAAAGTGTACAGTACATAGGCTGTAATATAGTTTATAAAAACTTTGAGCAAAGCCATCCTGTATACTTGAAAAATGCAAACATAAATGAAAAATATATCTTCACGGACACAAGTTCAAGACAGAACTGACTAACAGGATGAAACCTGGTCTATAAATATGGTGGATGAGAGGAAGAGGTTGAGTCAGAGAGGCTGGAACAGGAACTGATGTGGCAGTTAGATGAGTTCTAGGTACAGTCATCAAAAGGTGCCGGAAGTGTTGTCATCAATGAGTGGACTGGTGACTGGAGGGGAAAGGATCAGATGACAGCACCAATCCCTGGTCTGACTAACATTATATGAGCTTGTAAACTGTATTCCATATGCACGTGTGTGACACAACCTCAGCCCAGATCTGTCAGGTCAAGGGTTTCAACTGAGGGTCAAGTCAAGTCAAGTTGGGGAGCATTCACTGGTACAGTGCATTGCCACACCCACTACATGACGAAACAACTCGGGATCCCAGTTGGCAACCCCCAAGGCAGACATGCGGTCTAGTCCCACCCTCTGGAAATGACCCTCAATCTGCCGCAGCCAGGTGTTATGTGGGCGACCCCTTGGCCTGGTCCAGCCACTCGGGTCCCCAACAATGAGGATCTTACGAACTGGATCACCCTTGGGGAAAAGTTGCCACATGGCAGTAGTGCCGTAACTGACGCTCCCTCACAATTCAGGTAATGTGCCTCATTCGGGACTCCATTAGCAACAGCTCATTCGACACAAAGTCAAACCAAATGTACCCAAGGATCTTCTGGAGAGACACAGTACCAAAGGAGTCCAGTCTTCGTCTCAGGTCACTGGATAGCGTCCATGTCTCACAACCATACAGCAAGACAGGAAGCACCAGGACTCTAAAGACTTGGACCTTCATCCTTTTGTATATCCTTATATATAATTTGATACTATCTGTATGTATGGTGTTCACGTAAATACCCCGTATGTATGGTGTTCTTGTCAATACCCCGTATGTATGGTATTCGCGTCAATACCCCGTATGTATGGTGTTCTTGTCAATACCCCGTATGTATGGTATTTACGTCAATACACCGTATGTATGGTGTTCGCGTCAATACCTCGACTCAATACAAGTTAGAAGCATGCAATGGGACTCTGCCTCTGTAGTTAGAACATAACATGGCAAACACGGATGCAGTATTACATGATTGGCTAAGAATGTTCGAATATTTCAGTGACACCGCTGGACGGCCGAGTATAGTAAGTCGGTGTTGGTTCGAGCAGATAACAGTAAGTTCGGTTGGTTTTTGGAACGTTGGTTTGGTGGGGCGTACTTTCCAAGACTAACATCGTCGACTAACCTAAACCCTTTGACAGATCTGGATCCATAAGTAATTTAGAACGTATCGTCATTTGCTTGGTACGTCGAACTCTATCTTTGGGCAGCCGTCCTTCTGACATCTATTGGCAAACTGAGTAATGATGGCTGGGTATTAACAATGGCCATTGTTTAAATTTTAGTCGATCTCAGATCTAAAATGACCACACCAACATAATTATTACTCCAACTCTGATTAGAGTTGTAAAATACGGTTTGTTTTGAAAATTTGTTTGCCGGAAAAAATCAAATGAGGTGCGCTGAAGAGCTGAGTTCACATCTCGCAGCCCCGTTTAAACAGGAAGCTCTTCATTACATCGGCCGAATAGGTCTATTTTAAGCACAAATCAGTGCCACAATAACAAAATCATTTCAAGGACTTACAAAAACAAATAATTCTTTGCAGAGAAAGTATGGATTTCACAAACGTAGAATTTGTAGCCCAATTCAATCGGGCTACAATATATATATATACTCAGCAAAAAAAGAAACGTCCCCTGACTTTCAACTGTTTTTACTTTCAGTAGACTTAATGTGTAAATATTTGTATGAACACTAAAAGAGTCAACACCATAAGACATAAACTAAAAATGTTTCACAATGTGTCCCTGAATGAAGGGAGGCTCAAAATCAAAAGTACCAGTCAGTATCTGGTGTGGCCACCAGCTGCTTGAAGTACTGCAGTGCATCTCCTCCTCATGGACTAGACCAGATTTGTCAGTTCTTGCTGTGAGATGTTACCCCACTCTTCCACCAAGGCACCTGCAAGTTCCTGGACATTTCTGGGGGGAATGGCCCTAGCCCTCACCCTGCGATCCAACAGGTCCCAGACGTGCTCAATGGGATTGAGATCTGGGCTCTTCGCTGGCCATGGCAGAACACTGACATTGCTGTCATGCAGAAACTCACGCACATTTTGCCACTCCTGTCTGGTCCAGCGAAGTTGGGTTTGTGCCCATAGGCGGCGTTGTTGCTGGTGATGTCTGGTAAGGACCTGCCTTACAACAGGCCTGCAAGCCCTCAGTCCAGCCTCTCTCAGCCTATTGCGGACAGTCTGAGCACTGATGGAGGGATTGTGTGTTCCTGGTGTGACTCGGGCAGTTGTTGTGGCCATCCTGTACCTGTCACGCAGGTGTGATATTCGGATGTACCGATCCTGTGCAGGTGTTGTTACACGTGGTCTTCCACTGCGAGGATGATCAGCTGTCCTTCTTGTCTCCCTGTAGTGCTGCCTTAGGCGTCTCACAGTGTGGACATGGCAATTTATTGCCCTAGCCACATCAGCAGTCCTCATGCCTCCCTGCAGCATACCTAATGCACGTTCACGCAGATGAGCAGGGACGCTGGGCATCTTTCTTTGGGTGTTTTTCACAGTCGGTAGACAAGTCTCTTTAGTGTCCTGCGTTTTTAGAACTATGACCTTAAATGCTTACTTTCTGTAAGCTGTTAAGGTCTTAACGACCATTCCACAGGTGCATTTAATTAATTGATTATGGTTAATTGAACATGCATGGAAAACATTGTTTAAACAATTTACAATGAAGATCTGTAAAGTTATTTGGATTTTTAAAACATTATTGTTGAAATACACAGTCCTGAAAAAGGGACGTTTCTTTTTTTGCTGAGTATATATATATATATATACACACACACAGAATATCTATACTATTAAAAGGCAAAGCCCATACTCACTCACTCACTCATCACTAATTCTCCAACTTCCCGTGTAGGTAAAAGGCTGAAATTTGGCAGGCTCATTCCTTACAGGTTACTTACAAAAGTTAAGCAGGTTTCATTTCGAAATTCTACGCATAACGGTCATAATTGAATCCTACTTACGTACATATATACGTTAATAGCCTGCTGCTTGGTTGCCGTGTGAGGCGGCATTGCGTTCCCCATCACCACGCCTCCCACGTAGTTGGCTGCCTGCCTACATTGCGTCCCCCATCCCCACGCCCCCCATGTAATTGACTGACTGCCCATATAAGGCCATCCGTCGCTCCGGTCTCTTCATTCCCTTCTTTGCTTCGCCACGGTATCCACGTCTCCCTGCTGATAACTGCAGCCTTTTTATTTAATCCATGGCTTCTCCGCTGTTTTATTGTTCGCTTATTACGATTATAGTTATTGTGTAGGTATTTTAGACTTAGTTTACCGTTCAGGTACCCATTTCCTTTATCGTTCCAACCGTACCCCCATTAACATGTCTATCGAGGTGATCACCATCGATCAAAGAACTGTCACTTACAGAGTGGTTTCCATGCCCGGAGATGCCGCCTATAGCATTCCAGCCGGACTTTATTCAGACGATGCACTCAATAATCATGACGAATGGACCATGGTGGGGTATTCCAACACATTTATTCACAAATTACCATAGACACATCGTAAGAGCTGTTCGCCTTCCAGCTAGATGCTAATTTAAAGATGAATGGAAAACGATAACTTTCTCATTAACCTTTTCTGGTGAGCAAACAGTAGCAATTCGATCTTCCTTTCCGGAAGTTGCCCGTTCCCCATTTCAAAATAAGAGTCTAATGAACATTATAAGGTATAATTTGTTCAGGGATTTAAGTATCTAAAATATATCAAATAGAACAAATAATCTGGGTCATTTACACTCCCACCAAATCATTAGTGTTTCAAATATCATAACTTCATAACTATAGAAAGAGAGAACACAAATGATTTCCTAATACAAAGAATGACTAACCAACAGAAGCATAGTATGCAAGGAATGAACTAGTCATTTTCCAACAATAAGACTAGTTTTTGAACTGGCCGTTCAAGCACTGACCGCTTGATGAGACGTTCACCATTTTTGCCAGGTTTCCTGTCACCTAGACATAGCTTTACTCTCCTAACCAATCCATCTCTGTCCATTGTAGTTTCTACGACTCTGCCCAATCTCCATTCATTTCTGGGCAAGTCTTCATCCTTCATTATGACTATATCTCCAGTCTGCAGGTTTCTCTTTGGGGTGTGCCAGCGTTGTCTGAAGGCAATGTTGGCCAAATACTCTTTCCGCCAAAGGCTCCAGAACTGATCGGCCAAGTATTGTATGTGGCGCCATCTCTTTCTCGCGTACATATCTTCCCTTATGAACTTGCCGGGGAGAGGAAGGGTAATGGTAGACTTCAGGGTAAGTAAGTGGTTTGGTGTCAGTGGCTCAAGACTATTGGGATCGTGTAAGTTTTCAACAGTGAGAGGACGACTGTTAACTATCGTCATTGCTTCATAGAAGAATGCTCGGAGTGAAGCATCAGGTAGGCTTCCAGGTGAGAGTGCGAGGGCCGCGTTGAGAACACTCCTGACTGTTCTAATTTGACGCTCCCACACTCCACCAACATGACTTGAACCAGGAGCATTTAGGATGAAGTCACACTGCTTCTTAGAAAGGAAATTTGTCAGTTTATCACCATCTAGTTCCGTGAGGGCTTCCTGTAGTTCATTCTTGGCTCCTAGGAAGTTACTGCCTTGGTCAGATTTGATCTGGCGCACGGCTCCACGTATAGCAATGAAGCAGCGCAGTCCAATTATGAATGAGTCTGTAGATAGGTCCTCGAGCATTTCAATATGGATGGCTCTAGAGGAGAAGCAGGTGAAAAGGAGACCGTATCGTTTTCGCACACTACGTCCTTGCTTGGTATAGAAGGGTCCAAAGCAATCCATTCCACAGTAGGTAAAGGGTGGAGATGGATTTACTCGCTCTGGAGGGAGATCAGCCATTTTCTGTTCTTCTGTCCGTCTCCGAAGCTTTCGACAAACTACACATCGGCGAAGATAAGATGCAACCGTCCTACCAATTCCTGGTATCCAGTAACCCCTTGTCCTGATCGCACTGAGAGTCATCCCCTTGCCTTGATGCTTGACTTCTTCATGACAGTATGCTATGATCATCCTTGTAACATGATGTTCCTTTGGAATGATGGTAGGGTGTTTGACTGAGAGAGGAAGATTTGAATCACGGAGTCGACCTCCCACCTTAATCACACCATCGTTGTCCAAGAAGGGGTTGAGGCGATGTAGCTTGTTATGAGGTGGCAGCTGACAACCTTTCTTCAATAGCCGCACTTCCTCCGAGTATGTTTGTCTCTGCAGATCTTTGATGATGAGGCGCTCTGCTTCTTCTTTTTCCTGCACTGTAGAGAGACCGTTTGACTTATCCTTGTTGATCCTTCGAAGAATGCGAGCCACTGCACAAACGACACGAGTCCAGGACGAGAACCTTGTCAGCCGATTGGCAAGAGAGTCTTTTTCTACAGTTTCCGTGTTTAGAGTCCGTGTTTCTTTAACTTCTGGATCTCCGACTGCCAGTTCCGGAGCCACCTCTTCTGAGAGGTCAACTCCCTTTTCCCATAGAAATGCAGGGCCAGTAAACCAGTTCGATGATATTAGCTCATTGATGAAACAACCTCTAGAAGCACGATCTGCAGGATTCTGGTCGGTAGGGACGTATCTCCATTGCCTTTGATTCGTGTAGAGATGTATCTTCTGGATACGGTTGGCTACAAACGTGTGAAAACGTCGAGCCTCGTTATTGATGTACCCTAGTACAACCTTGGAATCGGTCCAAAAATGCTCTTCAATGTCCGCATATCCCAGTTCTTCCTTCAAAACATTGCTGGTTTTCACAGAGATGACTGCAGCCGTCAACTCTAATCTTGGGATCGTGGTAACCTTTGTTGGGGCGACACGAGATTTGGCCATGACTAGTGCACAGTGGATGTCTCCTTCTTCATTGCTAAGCCTCAGATATGAACACTGTCCATAGCCGGTTGTGCTTGCGTCGGAGAAGTGATGTAACTCACGTTTGATAACCTTTCCGAAATCTGCCGGTGCGTAACTTCGGGGTATATTTATCCTCTCCAAGTTGTTGAGGTCGTTTTTCCATTTCTCCCACCGTGGGCGAAGTTCGTTGGTGAGAGGGTCATCCCAACCTGTTCCATGGCAGCACATCTGCTGCAGCACTTCCTTTCCAATGAGCAAAAAGGGGGCTACGAGACCCAAGGGATCATACAGGGATGCAACAATGGACAATATGCCTCGACGCGTTGCAGGCTGTTCCTTAAGATTGGTGCTGATCTTCAGGCTGTCTGATTCAACATGCCATTGGATACCCAACGCTCTCTCCGAAGGTAAGTTGTTAAAGGCAAGGTTGAGGTCTTTAATGTCTGATGCACGTTCAGTTGCTGGTATGCTTTCCAGGACAGCTTTGTCATTGGACACAAACTTGTGGAGCCTAAGACCACCCAGGGCACAAAGTCTTCTGGCTTCTTCTGCCAACTTAATAGCCTTCTCTGAGCTGTCTGTACTTGTGACTCCATCGTCGACATAGAAATTTCTCAGAATGAACTGAGAGCCTAATGGGTATCGGTCTTTATTTTCTGTAGCCAAATGCTTCAATCCGTAGTTCGCACAACCAGGCGATGAGGCTGCGCCAAAGATATGCACCCTCATACGGTATTCTTGGGGCTGTGCACCGAGATCTCCTTTCTTCCACCAGAGGAAGCGCAGGTAATCCTGATCCGACTTCTGCACATGAAATTGATGAAACATTTTCTCTATGTCGCACATCAATGCAGTGGAGTGCAACCGGAAGCGAAGGAGTACACCATTGAGATTGTTCATCAGGTCAGGACCAGTAAGCAGATGATCGTTCAGACTGGTTCCCTGGTACTTGGCAGAGCAGTCGAACACCACGCGCAGTTTGCCTGGCTTCTTGTCGTGGAATACACCATGATGAGGTATGTACCATTTTTCACCCTCCTTCCCATCATCATGGACTTCCTCTGCATCACCCTTTTCTATGACATCCTCCATAAACTTGACATACTGTTCTTTGTACCTTTCATCCTTTAACAGCTTTCTCTTTAGATGGCTCAGACGCATGACTGCAAGCTGTTTGTTGTCAGGTAAGGTAGGTCTCTCCTTAAAGGGTAGCGGCATCTCGTAGTGACCTTGACTATTCTTTTTGATGTGGTTCTTGAGTTTGTCCAGGAACAGGATGTCCTCCTGAGACGCTGGTTTGCCATCTTCCTTAGCATCCTTAAAGTCAGACTCTAGAATGCGAATGGCATCTGCCGGGGTGACTGGTGGGAGCTCCTTGACTGCAACTCGGAAACAATGTCCCGTCGTACTTGAAGCATCGGGGCATGTCGACGCACCACCAACTATGCTCCATCCTAAGTCGGTACGGATCGCATAAGGCTCATCGTTTCCTCCCGATATGACGTCTCTTGGTGCCATTGCTTGTGCACAGTTATATCCTATCAACAAACCAACCTCACAATCCTGTAGAGGTGGAATCTCTTCTATGACCTTGGAGAGATGATTCCATCTTTTAGCTGTCTCGCTTGTTGGGATATGGGCTCTGTTTACCGGTATGCAATCCTTGGTATAAGCAGGAGGAAGGTCGATGAGGAGGGAGGAGCTATAACCCCGCACACAAAGCCCTGAGACTCTTTGGCTCTTCACGATCACATCACGTCCGATCATAGTAGTTAACTTCAGCTTAACTGGACAGGAATCTGCCTTTAGTACATCGCTCAGTTCCTGCTCAACAAATGTCGTGTCACTTTGTGTGTCCAGCAGGGCGTAAACCAGTTTCTCTGTTCCTGTATCCTTTTTTGACACCCACACGGGCACAATCATTGATGTGTGTGTTGGCTGTCCAGTAATCACTGACATTGAAGTTGCAGCAGCCTCCGTTTGGCTGGCGTTGCTCAGGATAGCGGTTTCCTGTGGCAGGACCTTCTCCTTCTTTATATAGTTGTCATCGTGTAAACAAGTAGGATGTTTACCCTTACACGTGTTGCATGCGTGTCGATGTCGACAGTCTTTTGCACTATGTCCAGGTTTGGTGCAGCCATAGCAGAGCTTATGTTCTCTGACAAAATCTCGTCGCTCCTCCAGAGTTTTAGCAATAAACTTGGGACATCCATGTAGTCTGTGCTGATTATTTTGACAGAAGGCACAAGGAGGCTTTTCCTTTCCTTTAACTGGCTTGAGCCTCTCAGTGTCAGCCTCAGTCTGTGTGTTCAGAACACTTGCCTTGTTCCTCTTAGGTTCTCTGCTGCCTTGTTTTGCAGTGTTTGACTCAGAGCTGCGGAGGGCATAAGCTGAGGTGATCGGATTGCAAGCGATCTCTGCCTCCGTCGTCATAAATGCGGCAAAGTCCTTAAAACTGGGGAATTCCTTATTGCCTTTTAGGGCTTCAGTAACCTTCCTGTTCCAGTGAGATGCTATCCACTCTGGTAGTTTGAGGACTAGCTTCTTATTCTCTTCACAGTCGTTCAGTATTTCGAGGCTCTTCACATGTGTCATTGCATCTTGGCAAGCGTTTAAGAAATCTGAGAAGTCTCTTAATCCTTCTGCATCCCTTGGTTGGATCTTTGGCCAATCTGTGAGCTTATCTCTGAAGGCTCTCTGTATAATAAAGGTTTGGCCATATCTGTTATCCAGTTTGTTCCACGCATCCTTATAAGCGTCGCTGTCATTTCTATAGAAAGTTCCTTCCAATGTTTTACGAGCTGGGCCGCCTACATACTTCCTTAAGTAATAAAGTTTGTCCGCTGGGGAGATGGCCTTTTTGTCAATAAGTGACATGAATGAAGTTTTCCACTCAATGAACTGAATGGGGTCACCATTAAATACAGACGGCTCTGGAACTGGAAGTCTATTTAGAGCCATACTATCTTGTAGGGCTTGGGCAAGGGATGACACGTTTAGATCGGGTGGTGATGCTGTGACGTTGGGAGTTAGATGGCTGATAGCAGGGGAAACATGATGATTTCCCACTGAACTATTAGAGGAATGGAGACTGCCTTCCTGCGAGGCTACCTGGCTGTAGACCTGCAGTTTGGCCCGAGCAGCCCTTAAATTCTTTTCTGCTTGAAGGCGTTCAAGTCTGCGTTTTTCTATTTCCATTTTTCTCTGCTGTTCCTCTATCTTCTCCCTTTGTCTCTCTTCTTCGAGCAACCCTTCAAATTCGACTTCCTTAGCAGCTAGCTCTGCTGCGGCATCCGCCTGTTTGAGTGTTAGAGTAGTGCTTTTGTGACTACGGATTGACTTTGTCACTCTAGATGCAGTGGATCCATAGATGGAGCGTGCGTAGCTGTTCTTAAGCAGCTCCCTGAGACGGCGTTGCACTTGTTCTGCATCATAATCTCCATCGAGGTCTGACATTCTCTCGTAGGCAACCTTCACAATTTCAGCTGTAACCGCCCCACAACTGTCTACGTGACGTCTTAATTCTGGAGAAGGTGTAATGTGACTTCGTATTTCAAGGTAAGTGTTTAACACAGCCTCTTTCTCTTTCTCCAAAGCATCCATCAAAGATGCCAGCTCGCCTTTACTAATGTCTGACTTGAGCTGCTCTCTTGACTCTCGGGCTCGAATCTTCCATCTTTCGTATGTTGAGATGAACTTTCTTTCCCTTTTTCTTGCTTCCTCCTGTTGCATTTCGAGCACCTTTGGAGTTGGGATTTTTGTTCGAGTCGAGCGTCTGAGGCTTTCTTTAAGCTCGCCTTGTAAGTTGTTCAATGTTTCTTCTCTACGTTGAATTTCCTTCTCCAAAAGTTCTATTTCCGCAGTTTCTGATGTGTCTTCGAGAGACACCTTAAGCCTTTTGATTTTATTCTGCAGGTCGACTATCTGATGCTCTAGTTCTGTTTGTGAGGAGAGATTCTCTATTTCCTTCATATTTATGTTATTTACTTATCTAATTTGTAGGCTTTAGTTAATGAGCTGATTGTAGTTACTATAACTTGCAGGCTGCATTAACAGAAGGGAGGAAAATCTTTGCGTTTTAAACTAAGTTGAAATAGAAGCCAATAACCAACATAACGTTAAGAAGAAATGTATAAAATAATAAATGCAAGCTGCTAGCTGTTGCTGACTGACAATACCAATAAACAAAGTTACTTCACTTATTACTTCATGTCCGTTGTCTTAATGCAGTAAATGCCCACAGTAGTTGATGTCCTTCTCTCGACATGAAAAGTTGACCGCGGCGCTTAGCTCACGCCGTACCCTTCTGCGCCGCGAGCCTCCCCTGGTTTCAGCGCGAGCCACCCGCGGCTCCTTCGCGGCAAACATCGATGAGAATCAATGTCCTTTCTTTGTCAATTAGAATGAAATGTTCCATACCTTTTCTGACCGTCACATCAAACCATTAAGCCAGCTGCGTGATGATCATAAAGTCTCTCTGTCTAGAAGACCCGTAGAATGGC